>SJYA01002930.1:2614486-2750506 GCA_006410615.1 Neotragus moschatus | reverse complement strand
AGTCTACCACTACTGTTTGTCATACTTCTTTGGAACCAAGTCACTCACCAAGTCCAGCTCACACTCAAGAGAGAGGAGGGAAGAATGAAGCTGTACCTACTGCAGTGGATGGGGTGGGGTGGGGGAGGGGCCATCAGTATATCTGTAAATTATTTAGAGTTCTTTTGTAAGGAAGACTTATCTTCCCTCTCCCATTTATTTATTTATTCATCTGTTTATGTCAGTATCAACTCAGGCTATTTATATTCTACTTTGTGTTGTAAACCAGACTGTGTTATTTATTGCTCAGATTGTTTCAGCTTTAGTCATTCCTTCCGGTTGGCTCCAAATTCCTTTGAGTGCCCCTGTCCTTTTGTTTTGTTAAGTACTTCCTTACCTTATGGTACTACTATTTGCTCTGGGCTTATCTTGCATTTTTGCCCCAGCCTTAGACTCATTTATTTACCCAAGGAGCTCTGGTTTCTTTTATCATAGAACGGCATTTAAAAACCAAGATCTGGGCACTAGGTGTGCCTACTGTAGGAGGGTGTGACTGCTCCTAAGGTCTCTCAGCAAACAGAGCTGCTGCTTCTCCTGCTGCTAAGTCGCTTCAGTTGTGACCGACTCTGTGCGACCCCATAGACGGCAGCCCACCAGGCTCTTCCGTCCCTGGGATTCTCCAGGCAAGAATACTGGAGTGGATTGCCATTTCCTTCTCCAATGCATTAAAGTGAAAAGTAAAGTCGCTCAGTCATGCCCGGCTCTTAGCAACCCCATGGACTGCAGCCTACCAGGCTCCTCCATCCCTGGGATTTTCCAGGCAAGAGTACTGGAGTGGGGTGCCATTGCCTTCTCCAAACAGAGCGAGGAAATGTCTAAGACATATGTATTATTATTCTGTATCTATCTTCATATATATTTAGCTGAACATGATTTTATATTCATGTCTTTGACTCTAATAATATTTATATTATGTTTAACTCTAACTTAGTACTACATGGCTTACTTTGGCCGGCCTCCCTTGCTTCCTTTCTAATAGTAGGAAACCTGGATCCCACCATCCACCATTCATTTACTTATTCACTCGACTCCTCTGTATGTGCGGCTACTAACCTTTGAAATAAATGCCAATATTTCTTCATAAAGATTATATCTTCTAGTTTTGGTTTGGGCAGTGATATCTCTATCCCCTGCCTCTGGTAGATGGAAGATGTCAACAAATATTTTTTGTTAGGGGGCCTGCTCATAATCCACTCACGTGAGAAAGGAAGTTGGGATTTAAGTTTTCACTAAGCATGCACATTTGAAAAGCTCATTGCTGCTGAAAGGGCTTATTGCAGAATGAAAAAGCACCCCCAAACAGTAAAATGCAGTCTTTGTTTACTCCAGGAAAATTAATACCATAAGCACTGCAGAAGGAATGCTCTACTGTTTAAATACTTTACAGTGGGACTTAGACTGCGTTTTCTTCACATATATCTAGCCTGTGACTTACTGTATTTCCCACTGACTCTGGAAGCCTAGCAACTTGGTGTATCTCCTAACACATGGATGGCATGGGTTACAGTATGATTGGCTGGTATACCAGGTGGATGGCAGAGGGCAGCAGCATCAAATACTTCTCCTGTGACCATCAAGACAGGAAAGGATGAATTGTGCCTAGCCGCTGTGTTCCTGCACATTTCATTTTATCAGCAGGTACCTTGCATGATGTCTCTGAAAGGGCAAAGTTCGTTGTTTGTTTCAGGAAAGGATGGTGCAAAATGATTGCTGATCGCCTTGCAGATTAAACAACANGGCTCTTAGCAACCCCATGGACTGCAGCCTACCAGGCTCCTCCATCCCTGGGATTTTCCAGGCAAGAGTACTGGAGTGGGGTGCCATTGCCTTCTCCAAACAGAGCGAGGAAATGTCTAAGACATATGTATTATTATTCTGTATCTATCTTCATATATATTTAGCTGAACATGATTTTATATTCATGTCTTTGACTCTAATAATATTTATATTATGTTTAACTCTAACTTAGTACTACATGGCTTACTTTGGCCGGCCTCCCTTGCTTCCTTTCTAATAGTAGGAAACCTGGATCCCACCATCCACCATTCATTTACTTATTCACTCGACTCCTCTGTATGTGCGGCTACTAACCTTTGAAATAAATGCCAATATTTCTTCATAAAGATTATATCTTCTAGTTTTGGTTTGGGCAGTGATATCTCTATCCCCTGCCTCTGGTAGATGGAAGATGTCAACAAATATTTTTTGTTAGGGGGCCTGCTCATAATCCACTCACGTGAGAAAGGAAGTTGGGATTTAAGTTTTCACTAAGCATGCACATTTGAAAAGCTCATTGCTGCTGAAAGGGCTTATTGCAGAATGAAAAAGCACCCCCAAACAGTAAAATGCAGTCTTTGTTTACTCCAGGAAAATTAATACCATAAGCACTGCAGAAGGAATGCTCTACTGTTTAAATACTTTACAGTGGGACTTAGACTGCGTTTTCTTCACATATATCTAGCCTGTGACTTACTGTATTTCCCACTGACTCTGGAAGCCTAGCAACTTGGTGTATCTCCTAACACATGGATGGCATGGGTTACAGTATGATTGGCTGGTATACCAGGTGGATGGCAGAGGGCAGCAGCATCAAATACTTCTCCTGTGACCATCAAGACAGGAAAGGATGAATTGTGCCTAGCCGCTGTGTTCCTGCACATTTCATTTTATCAGCAGGTACCTTGCATGATGTCTCTGAAAGGGCAAAGTTCGTTGTTTGTTTCAGGAAAGGATGGTGCAAAATGATTGCTGATCGCCTTGCAGATTAAACAACATACAGGAAATGTATCTTACCACTTGACAAGACCATGGAAGAGGCTGCAGAGTTCAAAACAAAGAGCCTACTACACCTGTCGCAGCCTATCCAAGCTTATTTTATTGTAGTGAAAAAATAATACTTTTTGAAAAGTAGATACTCTAATTCAAATATCAGACTCTCTGGAATTCCCTGATGGCAGGTGTAAACTGGAGTGGGGGACAGCCGGGATGAATGGTCACACATTTATGACCTGGCAGAGGTCTTAGACAATTCAGAACACAGGGGATAGTGATAATACTCTACAAAGGGTGAGACTGATAGTGGCAGACCATGGGCACCCTTGACTGCTTTTTAGCTTGGTGAAGCCTGGGGTTACCCTACAACTTCTCTTTAGGACTGAGCCTCTGGGAGTATCCAGGGGCATAACAGCTGGCCTTCTTAGATCCCAGACTGATATCACAAACTCTCTCAAATGGCTTGAAACCTGTCCCCAAAATCTGCCCCTAGATTTTGACTGCAGAGGAGTCAGAGTTAAGTCACTGTGATGCTGAGAGAAGCTGGCATGTTTGGGAGTTGCAAGGAAAGAGCACTCTGATAAAATCACATTTGTAGATAAAATCGCATGGAGGAGAGAGGAGAGAGATGTGGGATTTCCCCACTGATGTATCTTTGAGTCAAGAGCTGACAGTGTGGGAGGATACTGTGGTACTCTTCTGAGTTAATCAAAAGCAGTAGCTAGTACGCAGTGGAAGCTTCCGTTGTTAAATGCAGGGAAGAGTGTTGCGGTTTGGAAAGTTGTATTACATGCAAGACAGTACGTCCAAGAACTATGGACGACAGAGAGAAACATCAGATAGTTCCTTCCTTCACTGAGCTTCTATTTTTAAAGGGATGTAAAATGTTTTCACATAGGAGCCCGTCTCATCACTCTCTAGAACACAGGCTCTTAAACCATAAGTGTTCTGAGATTCAGATTTGGAGAATAAGCTAGTATTCCAGGGATTTTTTTTTTTTCTTCTTCTTTTGTGTAGTTACATGTCTTCCAACTGTGTCTTTTTTTAGATCAGCCTCATAGAATACATGCATGTTAAGCCGCTTCCGTCGTTTTCTCCTCTTTGCGACCCCATGGACTGCAGCCTGCCAGGCTCCTCTGTCCATGGAATTTTCCAGGCAGAAATACTGGACTGGGTTCCCATTTCCTACTTCTTTTCCTCCTCCTCACAGAATGATCGTTTCTTTCTTCTTCTTCTGTTATGGAATGAAATTTCCATTGTGCCAGGTCATTAGGGAATAAACAATTCGGGGCCTAAAAAAATAAGTTTGCTGTATAGTTGAGGATTTGATGATTTATGTTCCCAGTTTTTTATTTTAATTTTGAATGAAATTGTTTCTAAGAGGTGCCTTTTTAAACAAAGAGGTCTTTTTAGCCAAAAGTTATGTAAGATCTTAGTTCTCTCTCCAGGAAGCACAGAGTTTAATCACTGGACCACCAGGGAAGTCCCTAAACAGAAAGTGTTTATCTTGACTTGATCTCTTCTTGACTCGGGGTCACATTTAGGAATATCGGTGTTTTGTGCTGTGCGTATCTGTGGGGCATGGGGCTGATTGATTTAGTTTGCAGCTACCAAGCTCTGCAGGCTACCCAGGTGGACCTTAGTAGTAAAGAATCCACCTGCCAAGCAGGAGACGTGGGTTCGACCCCTGGGTTGGGAAGATGCCCTGGCAACCCACTCTAGTATTCTTGCCTGAGAAATCCCACGGACAGAGGAACCCAGTGGACTACAGTCCATGGGGTTGCAAGAGTTGGACACAACTTAGCAACTTAACAACAAAGCTCTGGCCATGAACAGCCCCTTTTCCCCAGGGCCCCTTGAACAGCCTTGGTTGACAGGCTTCTGGATGGATGTATGTGTCCTT
The DNA here is from genome assembly GCA_006410615.1 of Neotragus moschatus. Lineage (NCBI taxonomy): Eukaryota > Metazoa > Chordata > Mammalia > Artiodactyla > Bovidae > Neotragus > Neotragus moschatus. The sequence goes on along the minus strand of SJYA01002930.1, from coordinate 2,745,792 downwards.
AGGCTTTTTTTGCTTTCTCTTTCTCCCCTGCCTTCCCAGGCTGTTGGTGAGCTGGTAACTCTTTGTTGGCTTAGACTGAAGAATGAATTCCGTTTGTGCCTCTTTCTGTAACTGGCTTTCTTCTGTGCCAGTGTCTGCCACTTGCAGCCCTGCCACCTAACCTGTCATTGTTTGCCATCTCTGCTTCTGCTTCCAGTCTCTGTATCTGTCTGACAGCTCTTTCCCCTTCACTTCTTATCTTTTCCTATCCTTTCTCTTCTCCTTTGTGCGCATGACATTGTCAGTAAATCAGAGAAAGGCTTTTCCTACAAATAGCCATCTGATCAGCCTGCAGCTCTTTAGCACTTTGGCCTGTTTTTGTAGCCAAAGTTTTTGTAGCCTCTGAACTTTAAATACGTTAAGAAAAACAGATGCTTATGAACTTGAAGCCATGGACTTATCAAGAGACTTGTCTCCATAGAAATGAAGTTTTACTCTATATCTTGCAAAGTGTGGTCATCCTAGAGTGTATCTTTTGTTTTAATACGGTAGACGAATTTGGTGTTTATGTTTCTTAAACCTTCTTGAATGTTTTTCCAAGTATGGCAGCATACTGGATTGATATTCTCAAATGTTTGAGACCCAGAGAAAAGACCCAGCTCTTCCATGGAGTCTTGCTAAACTTTCCTAGTGTCTGTTCAGACTCTTATCACAGCGTTTATTCACCTGGCCTCACAGTATGCATGTTCTCTCTTACCATGTTAGGGGCTCTTTGAAGAAGAGAGAATGGGTATCTACTGGTGTCATTTTTTAATTTACTACTGCTTTTAAAACAGTGCCTTGTATCTAATAGCTGTCCCCAAACTGTTCTGTTGAAGTGAATAACCCACTCTGCCTCCCAGGTGCCTTTTGTAGTTTGAGCCTGATGCTAGCTGAGGGCCTCTCCCATTTGTGTCATTTCACACTTGCTCACACTGCATCTCCTCTGCCGGTTGCCCAAATTCCTAAATTCTTCCTACACTCTATCTCCAGAGAGTCTGGCTGTTTTGCTGCTTAGGGGAACTTAGTGTCAAATAGAAACCAGAAAAAGTTACTCTGTACATCCTCTTCTATGGCCTTTTTAAAGATATAAATAAGTTCTTTACAGATCTCTGTCCTTAGGAATAAATGCTCATTTGTTCTTCGCACAATTTTTTTTTTTTTTTTTTGGTCTCTGAGCCAATGCACTTCCCACAATAAAACAAGCCCACTGCTTTTTAAATAGCCTTATTGAGGTATAGTTCATATGTTACATAGTTCACACATTTAAGTAAATAATTCCATGTTTTTTATTCACAGACTTGTGCAACTATCCCCATAAACTAATTGTAGGATATTTTCATCATCTCCAAAAGAAATCCCATGCCCATTATCAGTCATTCTTCATTTCCCCAGTTTCCAGTTCAAGGTGATCAAGAATCTACTTTCTGTCTCTCTAGACTTGCCTATGCCAGACATTCCATGTAAATGGAATCTTACTATATGTGGTCTTTAGTGACTGACTTTTTTCTCTTGATACTACTGATTCTTAAAAAGACTTGTATTTATAACTTTCCACAAAACAGATGTGGTCTTATAACACTCATAACTCCTTCTGTGGCCTACTTTTATTGGATTTGTGATATTTGGTTAAGTTGCAAAATATACTGTCACACATCAGATAACACTGACAGCTGATGGTATTGAAGATGGCCCTGTTTCAGAGCCAAGAGAATTTTGCACAAGATTCAGTTAAAGTTGTATTTCATCAGTCTGCTTTACACTATTGCTGTGATCAAATGAATTGGGATACAGTAGGACTCGGTGGTTTTCACACTGACCCATGTTCTAATGGGCTATTTGAGGCTTTGGACCGTGTAATCCTAAGGATCATAAAGCGCTGGAGCTGGAAGCGACCCAGCAGTCGCTTGGTTTAATCTCTCTTTTTCTGACTCCTATCCCATTTCACAGGTCTCAGAATGTTACAGATCTCAGAAGGTCAACTGTTAATTAATAAAGCCAGTTATAGCAAGATTAGAACCTGTGTATCTCAAGTTACTAATCCAAAGTTCTTTTACTTCTTTTTGGCCTGACTGCTGTTTTAGCCTGGGTTCTCTAGAAGCCAGAGCCTCAGGGCAGGAATTAAATGAAGATTTATTTGGAGGTACAATCCCGGAGCAGTGAGAGTAAAGGAAAAGCAATGAGAAGGGAGAAGCTTTGAGAAACACAGGAAAGTGATTGGATTGCCCTGTGTCATGATGAGCCTTAAAGGGATTAATTACACTGGTTGTTCAGCAAGTGCATATGCTTAACCTTATGTGGTGTCTCCAGACAGGGTAAATGGACAGTTCGTGGGATCAGGGAGGGAGTGGGTGTGTATCTGCCTGGACCCTTTCTGCTGTTGTTTCTGATTATCAGAGGTCACCTTGTGATCAAATGCTTCTGAGTTGTATCATCCTGCCTCACTGATAATCACTTGGAAAGCCAGATTCCATGCCTTCACGTAGAATATTATCCAAGTTCGGAAGTGGTAGGAGAATCTAGAAACTTGGAGCACATGGCCAGTTAGCAGTCAACGGGGAGGATCTTCCGTCCCCGACAGTGTCCCTGCTTGGCTTCAGGGACAATGAGCCAGTGGTCTGGAGGAGAGTTGAGGAGGTGCAGAAGCTAGTGGCTCAATTGGTAAAGAATCTGCCTGCAGTGCAGGACACCTGGGTTTGATCCCTGGGTCAGAAAGATCCCCTGGAGAAGAGAATGGCAACCCAGTCCAGTATTCTTGCCTGAAGAATCCCATGGACAGAGGAGCCTGGTGGGCTACTGTCCATGGGATCACAGAGTCTTAGACGTGACTGAGCAACTAACACAACACACAACAGAAGGTATGTTTTATATCTTGGCAAGATAATATCCTTCCTAGCTTAGGCTCCTGAAATCACTCATGAGCTGATACATCTGAAGGATTTATTTAGCTTGACAGTGACCGTCTTTGTTCTAACAAGATGTTTTTTCATGTTGCTGTGGTTGAGGCTCTTCAGAGTATTGAATATTTAGAAACCTGTAACAAAAACCTTTAGTTAGGAAACTTGTACTATTGACCACCTCTCCTCTCTACAGTACAGAAAATACCTGGAAAGGCTTTTCATAATTATAATTGCTCAGTACCTAGGTTTGTATATAGGTTGTTCCACACGGAGAGAGTTCCTCTGCCAGTTAAATTCTTATTCTTCTCCAACCTATACTGAGATTTCTTCTGCTCTGCCCTCTTAAAATTTGCTTTCACTATATTTACCCTACTTTCTCTCATTTATATATCACTTCAGAATTATTCTCTCCTAGTTTGATTCTATACTAATTTTCACCCTGAATGTCCTTTGCTTTTTATAAATTCTCCTGCTGCCTAGAGTTAAAAATGCTTGTTGACTGTCTAAACATGGGTTGGAGTAGTAGGTTTGGGCTAAATTGTCCAGCAGAGTCTTGACAGTGGACAAAGAGATGATTAAATCTTTCAGCTTTTCAGTGAATAATAGCTAATGAAAAATTTAAAGTGAGCTTGGAAAGGTTTGGAGATGAGAGGATCATATATTAATTAATGAATAAAAGAGGAGGTTATTTCAGTGTGGGAGCAAATGGTAAGAAATACCATGACAAGGAGGCCAAAACAGTGGTTAAATGAAAATTGTGGTATAGAAAATGAAGATCACAAAGAAGAGGAGATTTTTGTAATAATAACACTTGGAGAATTAGAGAATTTCAGAGCTGGAGGAGGCTTTAGAAATAGTTTAGTTCAATCCACTTTATGCAAGTGAAGAAAATGAGCCTGAAAGAGGTTGAGTGACTTAAGACCGACCAGGCTCAGAGCCAAGGTTTGAAGTCAGTTCTTCAGGCTGATGATTGTTCCAAAAGTACCATGTCTCCTCTAAGAATGTTCCATACTTCTTTTCCTGAAAACTTCTACAGAGTAATTTTTACTCTTTGGTGGCTTTGTTTTCTTTGTACCACTGTACTTGGTAAAATGAAAGGTATTTGACTTTTTACTTTTATTATTTAAAATTGTGTTTGTTTATTTTGGCGGTGCTGGGTCTTGGTTGTGGTGTGGGCTTTTCTGTAGTTGCGGTGTGTGGTCTTCTCACTGTGGTGGCTCCTCTTGTCACAGAGCATGCGCTGTAGGGCACATGGGCTGCAGTGGTTGCGGTTCCTGGACTCTATAGCACAGGTTCATTAGTTTGTGGTACATGGGTTAGTTGCTCCACGTCATGTGGGAATCTTCCTGGACCAGGGATGGAACCTGTGTCTCCTGCATTGGCAGGAGGAGTCTTTACCACTGAGCCACCAGGGAAGCCTTTTATTTACTTTTAATGTCTCCAAATACATTGGGCATTAAAGCTTAGAATTTAAATAAGGACTTCGTACTAACAGTGTAGTATCAATGGAAAGGCTTCATCAAGAAAATCAAGCCAACTTCATAGCTTAATAGTTTAATAAAGCCAACTTCATAGCTCAATAGTTTAATAAAAGAATTTTAATGGTTGCTTTTCTCATACGCTTCCATTCAAGACCGTATGTAAGCCCAGATCTGACCTTAGAGATACTTGTCTGGAGTTCACGCAGCTGCTCTTGTGTGATCCTTCTGCAATGCTTCTGTAGCATATCGGTGTCAATGGCATCAGTTCTGGGCCGAACAAAATAAAATGCCTCTCCCACTCCCTTCCCACAACACACACCCTATCTGTATTCAAGCTATCCTAGCCCTTGCCTGGTCACAGGACATTATGAGTGGAACATGGGTTGAATTTCAGACTGCCATGACCAGGTGCCTTGGGCAGTTCACAAACTGTGAAGTCTTGGGAGACAGCTCAATGTTTTTGGAGGCAGCTCAACATTTTTGTGTACCCTTAACCTTTGTGATTCTGGGATTATCTTTATGAAACATGTTAAAATTGTATCCTAAAGAGTTTGCATCTCATTAAATATGGGTAGAACCCAATTTTTAAAACTATGTCCAGTTCTCTATAATTCTTTGTACTAAATGTTTCCTCATTCATTCAAGTCAGTTTCTATAAAGAAGATGTTACTTTGTCACTTATGTTTAATTAGTTAATATGTATTTGAATAGAATTTAGGTAAAATCTGGCAATCTTTGCAAGTTACAGAGTTTTCAGATTTTTGTGGTTTCAAATGTCTCTGGAGAGCAGATAAATTGCAGCGAAGAGAACATGGAGCCTGGGATGTGGGCTGTTCCTGCACCTTAATTCTTTCTTCCCTCAATGCCTCATTTTCTACCTATAAGTCAGTAAATAGGAAAACAAGATGACATTAAACCAGTATTATTCTTCATATCATTAATAGCTGTTAGTCCTTTACCATAACTACCAGAGATTTTGTGTTTTTCAAATAATGAGTAATGGTATACACTTTATGTCTTGTTAAGGCACAAGGAGGTAAACACCTGTACACGTATCCCATTGGAGTGTTTTTTATGCAGCACATAATAGTAATAACTAGTGTAGGTGAGGCTTATGGTTTGCCATTTGCTTTTACATAAGCGATGGCATTTAATCATGACTGCAACACTGTGAAACAGGAATTATTATTAGTCTCATTTTGTAACTTGAGTTGCCCAATGCTGCTTCTCTCCCATACAATAACCTTTCCTATGCAATTTTGTCTATGTTCACGGCTTTAGTTATCACCCAACTGTGTCAAATTTATATCACTAACCCTGAGCTCTAGATTTTTTTAATCCAGTGATACTTTTGGCCTCTCTACTTGGATGTCTCATAAATACCTCACATTCAACAAATCCAAAACTGAACTCGGGGCCTCCCTGCCAAACCTGGTCCTCTTCCAGTATTTTCCTTATTAGTGAGTGACATCAGCATCCGCCATCCAGTTGTGCAAAACCAGAAACTCCGTTCTTGCCCTGACTGCTCTTTCTCTTGCCTCGTACCCCACACGCCCCAGTCCTTTCAGTGTTGCTTCCTACGTGGTCCTCACACACGCCCGCGTCCCTGTGTTTCCACCGTCACTCCTCCAGTCCAAGCTCGCCAGCCTCATTTCTTCATCCTGCTCCAGCAGCTTCATAAGTGTTCACCTCATACTAGAGCTTCTTGCCACCCGTAATCTATTCTCCACGCAACATCCAGAATGATCTTTACAAAACACAAACCTCAAAATGTCACTACCTACCTCCTCCCTGCTTAAAACCCTAATGAGTTCTAGTTCAGGGACTTCTCTTTCCTCTTCAAATAGAGACCAAACCTTTACTGGTAAGGGCTTGTGATCTGGTCCCTGCTTCCCTTGCATCCTCCTCTTTTGCCAGGTTCCTGAGCGCTCTTCTCTGGGCTTTTTCATAGACCATGTCCCTCCCGCCACTGACCAGTGTCCATGCTTTCCCTCTGGATTCGTGTTCTGGCTGCCTGTCACCTAGTCACCTGCTACTCTACCTGGTTTTAGTACCATGAATCCTGAATCCCCAGCAGATCCAGACTCCCTACAATACCCCCTCATACTATCTTCTTTCTCTTCCCATGCACCTGACTACATGGGCTTCGCAGATGGTGCTAGTGGTAAAAAATGCCTGCCTGCCAATGCGGGAGACAGAAGAGACTCGATTCCCAGGTCGAGAAGATCCCCTGGAGGAGGGCATGGCAACCCGCTCCTGTATTCTTGCCTGGAGAATCCCACGGACAGAAGAGCCTGGAAGGTTACAGTCCATAAGCTCACAAAGACTTGGACACGACTGAAGTGACTTAGCACGCACGCGTGTACCAGCACAGTTGCAGTGCTATGCTTATTTGTGTGATATTTTTAAGTTAATATTCATCATTCTCACCAGACCATGAGCTTCATGTCATGGACTGTATCTGGTTTTGTGTACTGTTATATCAGCACATCTAGGATTGTGCCCAGCACATAGTAGCTCCTTCATTTGTGTTTGTGAATGAGTGACCCAGGGAATTTGATACATCCTTTCTAAAGCCCTTTCTGGTCCTTACATCCTATGATTCTGTAAGAGGCAGAGAAGTATGCCACTAGGTAAGTATTGCTGAAGTCTAATTGTTCACCCTTTGTAAGAAATGGTAACAATATATTTTGTTGAGATGGAAACTGATCTATGGGAGTGAGGCTTCCTAGAGATCAGAGGAGAAGGCTTATTGGTCGCTAATATCATTCCTAGACTCTATCACAGGGTGCTCTGAACATTCTGATTGTGAAAATGGAGAGAAATGTATAAAAAGAAGTGACTGTAGAAACAATGACACTAAAATAGCAACAAGTGTGACTACCACACAGTTTTTGGAGGCTAATCCTTTCTCCAGCACCAAAGATCCTTGGAGAAATGGCTGATTCCAGGACTGGGGCAGGAAATATACAAGATGAGCCGGGAGCATCTTTTCCTGCTGGAGAATAAGAAAGTGCTCAAGAGAACCTCATCGGTGGTATATATTAAAGGGACACAGTAGCCAATGCAGTGAGTTCCTAATGGTCAGCTTGAGCAGCAAAGTAAAGTAGTATTGTATCGTAACCGAAGGTATGAAATAAATATACATGAGTCTATACTAATGCAAATAAATGAATACCTCAGCAAATGGGAGAAAATAGAAAAATCTGTAATAAATAAATGATGATGAAATGACAAATCTCCCATGCAGGAGAGCCCACGTAATTTAACGTATCTCCTTTGCTGTCAAGGAGATGGAGCATAAATCCCCACTCCCACACTTACTTAGAGTGTGTTGTTTATAGTGACTTCCTTCCAAAGGGTACAGCACAGAATGGGAGGGAGGGAGAGAGTAACTTTATGGCATGGAACCTTGACAGACACCACCTTTGCCAGGTGGTAAAGATTAGAATCAGCAGTGACCAGTAGTGTTGATAATATGCACTTTGGTATGATGTGATGAGGATGGCTCTGACTCTGTGCTTTTCCTCCCCCCACATCTGTAACCCCAGGATGATCATGAGGAAGACTTGAGACAAATCCCAACTGAGAGACATTCTGCAAAATACCTGGCCAATATTCCTACAAATAGGAAGATCATAGAAAACAAGGGAAATCTTAAAAAAAATTGTCACAGCCAAGAGGCACTTAAAGACACATGACTACACAATGTAAAATGGTTCCTTGGGTGGGGTTCTAGAACAGAAAAAAGGACATTAGGTTAAAACTAGGAAAATATGAATAAAATGTAGATTTTTGGTTAAAAATAATATATCGATATTTGTTCATTAATCGTCATAAATGTGCTGTACTAATGTAGAATGGTTTAAAGGGAGAAGAAACTGGGTACAGGATAAACGCACTGTTTTTGCAAATTTCCGTAGCTCTAAAACTGTTCTAAAAATGTTTTAAATTATTTAAATGTTCTTTTTAAAGTGTAGCTGAAAATATAAGCTAATTAGGAGATGAAAGATGGGGAAGAGTTAGAGAATACTGTGAGTTTCAGGGTCAGTAAGAAATCATCAGTTTAGGATCTAATTATTTGCTTTGTAGGTTTGTCTGTGGCCCACTTGGGGTAGATTACGGGGAAGTTTTTCTTAAAGGAAAATACTCTTTATTCATCAGATATCCCTCAAGTATAACTCACCCATAATTTTCTGTTTCTAGTGTTCTGAGTCTTTTTCACATGAGCTGAAAAAGTCTAAAAATGTAACCACCCCCTTTTTGGCACTCTGCTGAAGTTGAGAAGAAACCATTTATATGGAAACTAGAATAGCTGGTATTTCAGACTAAGGTAATAAGCTTCAGCATTAACAATTCATGGATGTAATTTTTTGTGAGAATGTGGTTTATATTAGTCTTCTACTGGTGTTTCTAAATTTGATATTCTAAAAACTCCATTCACTCAACTACAGTTGATTGTGTGTTCATATACAGGGTAATATGGTGGTCAGGAATGCGACTTATACACAGATTCTGCTCACAAAGAGTTGTATCATTTAGTGCTGGAGACAAGATATGTTTATCAGCAACTATATTCTTTAGTAGAAGTTTGTAACTTTCCAGTAAAGATGTAGATAAAGTGCTATCCAAGATAATTAGTGAAAAAGAGGTTACTCCAAATAGGACTCGTGAAAGAAATAGTAGTTTGACTTGGTCTTAAACAATTGCAGACTCCACTAAAGCAGAGGTTATGTATTATTAATTTGTGTACATCTTGCACATAGTAGGTATTCAGTAACATTTGTTGGGTGACTGAAGACTTTGTAAATGCAGAGATGGGAGGAAGGAGAGACCTTATAGTCCTACCTGTTGCTTCTCACAAAGTGATAGGAGCCCAGTGTCTCTGTGTATCTTATTTTTTCTTTGCCAAGTTGATTGTTTAGTTAACAAGTTAGTTAATTTGTTTTTGTCACTTTCCATTCTTGCATCTCAACAAATATATTATTTACAAATACATTATTTGCAAAGGTTTTTACAGTCGCTAGGATATGGAGTGGAGGAGCAGAGCCAGGCCTCTATTCAATCGGAGGGTTCTGTTTTTCAGGAGCCCATGGTACAGGCTGAGATTTATTCAGGCTACTTATACTTTTGTTTGCCTTTTGTCTTTGGACTACTTTAAGGCTTGTGGAACTCTCTACCATAGTGGTACAGATTCAGGGAGAAAAATAAAAATCAAATGAGTCATCTGCTTCTAAGTAACTCTGATCAGTGTTCTGGTGAAGGAGATTAAAACTACCTAAAGTACACATTGCGTATCATCTGTGGATTTCAGTTATATGGGTTCTTTCTCTCATTTCTATGGATTTTTAAGAGGTAGCTGATAGCTATCTCAGCCATTTTTAAGAGATTTTCCATCATTGCACTATTGTAATTTAGTGGGTTTTTTTAAGTGATCCAAATTTTTAATCTACAAGTTGTAACAGTAATGCATCCTGCCTTTGCCCCAAGAAATACAAAGTACTTTAATGGTGGATTTCTAGGGATACAGCTATGATAATAACTAGCATAGATAAAACACCAAAACCAAAAGTTACAAAAGAAAAGATAGGTATGTTAGACGTCATTGGGTTCCCAAGTAGCACAGTGTTGAAGAACCTGCCTGCCAATGCAGGAGACACAAGAGATGTGGGTTCAATTCCTGGGTCAAGAAGATCCCTTGGAGTAGGAAATAGCAACTCGCTCTAGTGTTCTTGCCTGGAAAATTCCGTGGACAGAGGAGCCTCTAGGGCTGCAGTCCGTGAGGCTGCAGAGAGTCAGACACGGCTGAGCACACATGCACTTAGACTTCATTAAGATAAGAAACTTGTGGTGTAACTGATACCGTCAAGAAAGTTTTCCAAATAAGACGTACAAATGGCCAATAAGCACGTGAAGAAGTGCTAAGTATCATTAGATCTTAGGGAAATTAAAATCAAATCAAAACCAGAATGAGATGCTGTTTCACACTCCCTCGGACGGATATAAAAATAACAGAGAATACAAGCCTTGTGAGGGTGTGGGATAACTGGAACCCTTCCGTATGATTGGTGAGAATAAAAAAAGGTACAGCCATTTTGGAAAACAGCCTGGCGGTTCCTTAAAAAGTTAAATATCTAGAAAGTTACCATATGATCCAGCTATACAACTCATAGGTACATACCCAAGTGAAATGAAAACATATGTCCACACAAAAACTTGTACACAAATGTTCATAGCAGCATTATTCATAGTAGCCTCAGAGTGGAAACCACCCAAGTGTCTATCAGCTGAGAAGTAGTTAAAAGTGAATGTGGCATACCCACGTAGTAGGATATTGTCTGTCACTAAAAAGAAAGTACTCATGCATTCTGCAACATGGATGAACCCCAAAAACATAAGTGAAAAGAAGCCAGACCCCCCCCCAAAGGTCATGTGTTATCCGATTCCATTTATATGAAATGTCCAGAATAGGCAAATCCATAGAGATTCCAAGGGGCTGGTAGTTACTGGGAGGAATGAGAATTAGCTGTTTATGGATATGGGGTTTCTTTTTGGGGAGACAAAATGTTCTAAAATTAGATCCTGATGGTAGTTGTACAATCTTGTGAATATACTAAATACCACTTAATTATATACTTTATATGGGGAATTAAAGAATCAACCTGCAATGCAAGAGACCTGGGTTTTATGAGAAGGGCATGGCACCCTCTCCAGTGTTCTTGCCTGGAGAATCCCCATGGACTGAAGAGCCTGGTGGGCTACAGTCCATCGGGTCGCAAAGAGTCCAACATGACTGAGCGACTTTCCTTTGACTTTGTACTTTCATTCATTAGAGAAGGAAATGGCAAGCCACTCCAGTGTTCTTGCCTGGATAATCCCCATGGACTGAAGAGCCTGGTGGGCTACAGTCCATGGGGTCGCAAAGAGTCGGACACGACTGAGCAGTTAAGCACGCACGAAGTATATGAGGTGCGTCTATGTCCATAAAGCTGTTGTTCTCAGCATGGAGACAGTACTGGCATGCTGGACATGGACAACTAACTCTAAATAAATGTTTTCTTTAAAATGGTTACACCCAGTATTGGTGTGCAGAAGTTACGGGGCAGTCCTTTCTCAGCCTGTACGGATGCGCTACTTCTCGAATGTTAGAATTAAGGGAAATTGAATTTGGCTAACCTTAATACAGCTTTCAAATGTATTAAGTTTATATACTGTGTAATTTCCAAGAATTAGCAAATTCCAAAACTGTGGAAAGGTTAGGAACTGCTTAGAAACATCGTAGTGACCATTGCTATTCTTAGAAAAGTAATTATACCAACATTGTATTTCAGTTCCACAGCCAACAGAAACTATGTCAAGCAACCTTGGAAATGCTAGGAAAGCTGCTAGGAAGGGAAATTAGGAAATTAAATTAATATTAGCCTCTTGAGTCAGTACTTTTGAGTGTGGTCCATTGTACTTTTCTGTTTGCCTTGAATTGACTTTAGTAATTAGATGTTGAATTAAGGAAACAGGTGGAAATACATGCTATATTGATAATATCCTTGTAGCAATAAAGCTCATAATACATTTTCCATCATGTGTCTTCAGACATTATTAATGCTGGATGTATGATTTGTCTACTTCCATTTTTAATATAATGTAATAGTACATTTGTAACTATTTGTTATTTTTTCCTCTTTTTATTTTCTTTGACTTCTCTCCTACTTTGGTCTCTCAGTTCAGTTCAGTTCAGTCGCTCAGTCGTATCCGACTCTTTGCGACCCCATGAATCGCAGGACACCAGGCCTCCCTGTTCATCACCAATTCCCGGAGTTCACTCAGACTCATGCCCATCGAGTCAGTGATNTCTGGCTCTAGGTGAGTGATCATACCATTGTGGTTATCTGGATCATGAAGATCTTTTTTATATAGTACTTCTATGTATTCTTACCACCTCTTCTTAATATCTTCTGCTTCTGTTAGGTCCGTACCATTTCTGTCCTTTATTGTGCCCATCTTTGCATGAAATGTTCCCTGGAAAAAAATCTCTAATTTTCTTGAAGAGATCTATAGTTTTTCCAATTCTGTTATTTTTCTCTGTTTCTTTGCATTGATCTCTGAGGAAGGCTTTCTTGTCTCTCCTTGATGTTCTTTGCCACTCTGCATTCAAATGGGTATATCTTTCCTTTTCTCCTTTTCCTTTCACTTTTCTTCTTTGCTCAGTTATTTGTAAGGCCTCCTCAGACAACCATTTTGCCTTTTTGTATTTCTTTTTCTTGGGAATGGTCTCGATCCCTGCCTCCTGTACAGTGTCATGAACCTCCATCCATAGTTCTTGAGGCACTTTGTCAGATCTAATCCCTTAAGTCTATTTCTCACTTCCACGGAGGAGATACCCCACGTCCAAGGGCAGAGAAGCCCAGCAAGATGGTAGGCACTGGAGAAGCAGCTGTGCGGCTCTGGAGCAACTTTGAGGAGATAACCCACATCCAAAAACAAAGGAGAAGCCCCAGGAAGATGGTGCAAGGGGTGAAATCATGTTTAGAATCAAACCCCATACCTGCCAGAGACGCTCAGAGGGCTCAAACAAACCTTGTGTGCACCAGAACCTAGAGACCCCACAGAGACTGAGACAGAACTATGCTTGAGTGTCTCCTGCAGAGGTCCAGGTCAGCAGTGGACTGCCACAGGGACAGGGGCTCTGGGTGCAGCAGACATGGGTATGGCATAAGCCCTCTTGGAGGAGATCATCATTAACCCCACCATAGAGCTATCAGAACTTACACAGGACTGGGAAAACTGACTCTTGGAGGGCACGAACAGAACCTTGTGTGCACCTGGACCCAAGAGAAAGGAACAGTGACCCCACAAAAGACTGATCCAGACTTGCCCATGTGTGTCCAGGAGTCTCCAGTGGAGTTGTGGGTCGGTGGTGGCCTGCTGCAGGGTTAGGGGCACTGAGTGTAGCAGTGCCTGTGTGGGACCTTTTGAAGGAGGTTGCCATTATCTTTGTTACCTCCACCATAGTTTGGCCCCAGGTAAATAACAGGGAGGGAACACAGCCCCACCTATCAACAAAAAATTGGATTGAAGATTTACTGAGCGTGGCCCCATCACTTCATGGCAAATAGATGGGGCAACAGTGGAAACAGTGACAGACTATTCTTGGGGGCTCCAAAATCACTGCAGATGGTGATGGCAGCNCTCCACCATAGTTTGGCCCCAGGTAAATAACAGGGAGGGAACACAGCCCCACCTATCAACAAAAAATTGGATTGAAGATTTACTGAGCGTGGCCCCATCACTTCATGGCAAATAGATGGGGCAACAGTGGAAACAGTGACAGACTATTCTTGGGGGCTCCAAAATCACTGCAGATGGTGATGGCAGCCAAAGACGCTTACTCCTTGGAAGGAAAGTTATGACCAACCTAGACAGCATATTAAAAAGCAGAGACATTACTTTGCAGACAGAGGTCCATGTAGTCAAAGCTATGGTTTTTCAGTAGTCATTTATGGATGTGAGGGTTGGACTATAAAGAAAGCTGAGCACCAAAGAACTGATGCTTTTGAACTGTGGTGTTGGAGAAGACTCTTGAGAGTCCCCTGGAGTGCAAGGAGATCCAGCCAGTCCATCCTAAAGGAAATCAGTCCTGAATATTTACTGAAAGGACTGAAGCTGAAACTCCAATACTTTGGCCACCTGATGCAAAGAATTGACTCTTTTGAAAAGACCCTGATGCTGGGAAAGATTGAAGGCAGGAGAAGGGGATGACAGAGGATGAGATGGTTGGATGGCATCACAACTCAATGATGAGTTTGAGTGGACTCTGGGAGTTGGGGGTGGACAGGGAAAAGAAGCCTGGCGTGCTGCAGCCCAAGGGGTCACAAAGAGTCAGACATGACTGAGCAACTGAACTGAGCATGGCCCCACCCATCAGAACAAGACCCAGTTTCCCTCTCAGTCAGTCTCCCCCATCAGGAAGCTTCCATAGGCCTCTTATCCTTTTCCATCAGAGAGCAGACAGACTGAAAACCACAATCACAGAAAACTAACCAATCTGATCACATGGACCACAGCTTTGTCTAACTCAGTGAAACTATGAGCCATACCTTGTAGGGCCACCCAAGATGAACAGGTCATGGTGGAGAGTTCTGACAAAATGTGGTCCATTGAAGAAGGGAATGGCAAACCACTTCAGTATTCTTGCCTTGAGAACTCCATGAACAGTTTGAAAAGGCAGAAAGATAGGACACTGAAAGATGAACTCCCTAGGTCGGTAGGTGCCCAATATGCTACTGGAGATCAGTGGAGAAATAACTCCAGAAAGAATAAAGAAATGGAGCCAAGGCAAAAACAACACCCAGTTGTGCATGTGACTGGTGATGGAAGTAAAGAGCAATATTGCATAAGAACCTGAAATGTAAGGTCCATGAATCAAGGCAAATTGGAAGTGGCAAAACAGGAGATGGCAAGAGTGAACATCGACATTCTAGGAATCAGTGAACTAAACTGGACTGGAATGGGTGAATTTAACTCAGATGACCATTGTATCTACTACTGTGGGCAGGAATCCCTTAGAAGAAATGGAGTAGCCATCATGGTCAACAAAAGAGTCCAAAATGCAGTACTTGGATTGCAGTCACAAAAACAACAGAATGATCTCTGTTCATTTCCTGGGCAAACCATTCACTATCACAGCAATCCAAGTCTATGTCCTGACCAGTAATGCTGAAGAAGCTGAATTTGAATGGTTTTATGAAGACCTTCTAGAACTAACACCCAAAAAAGATGTCCTTTTCATTATAGGGGACTGGAATGCAAAAGTAGGAAGTCAAGAAACACCTGAGTAGCAGGCAAATTTGGCCTTGGAATACAGAATGAAGCAAGGCAAAGGCTAATAGAGTTTTGCCAAGAGAACGCACTGGTCATAGCAAATGCCTTCTTCCAACAACACAAGAGAAGACTCTATACATGGACATCACCAGATGGTCAACGCTGAAATCAGATTGATTATATTCTTTGCAGCCAAAGATGGAGAAGCTCTCTACAGTTAGCAAAAACAAGACCGGGAGCTGACTGTGGCTCAGATCATGAACTCCTTATTGCCAAATTGAGACTGATTTTGAAGAAAGTAGAGAGAACCACTAGACCATTCAGGCATTAGGCTAGGCTGCAGGCTTTTCTAAAAATAGTCAAGGAGATTACTACAAAGCTGAATTCTGCAACACAGTTTAGTGTAACATCACAGTGCTGTGAATGATGGTAGCAGCAAAGAGACAAGACTGTTGTAGGTGAGAGAAATAGATAATTCCATTGAACTCTCTGTGACAGAGTGACAAATGGCAGCAGACCCTGTTCAGGTCCTAATCATGAGCTGAAGAATGACTGCATTTCCCAGGGGTGAGATAGTGCTTTGCCCTGATGTTAAAGCCAGCTGTTCTCATATTCAGGCTATAACAGCATTGTATTCATATATCAAAGTGAGTGGATGACAAACCCTGTATTTCTCCTTTCTACTCTTCTCCTTCTGCCCTTTTCTTATCCTCTAAATGTCCTTTCTGACCTTTCCTATCTCGACTTTATTTGTCCTCCTACCTATATACTGTCTATTGAAGAATAGTCTATATTGCTAGTTTTATTATCACTGATATTTCTGAAGAAATTGTCTGGTTTTCTGTATTGGCTTAAAGGACATATAGATAAATATGTACGTAAACATAATCCACTTTTTTTTTTTTCTATTTTCCCATTCTCTTTTACCATTTTAAATCGTTTTAACTACTGTTGATGTGGGTTGAGCAGTCTTTTGGTATGAATCATTTAAGCATAGTCAGAATACAAGATATACACCAGAGGGGGGAGTGAATCTGTCATAACATGTTAGCCATTTCTCTTCTGCTAGAAAAGATGCGTGACAGGAGAATGAGTCCTTGCTATAAATGCCATTTCTAAAAATCTAAGGTTAAATTGAGAAATATCTAGGAAAAAATGATGAGGTTTGCTAATTACTCAGTAATGCCACTTTTAATCCTCCTGGTGAAGAACAGTTGCCTTCCTGGACACATCTGTCTAATCCTAGAGAGATTGGATTCTAACTACCTGATAAGTGAGTGAAAGTTGCTCAGTAGTGTCGTCTCTTTGCGACCCCATGGATTACGCAGTCCATGGAATTCTCCAGGCCAGAACGCTGGAGTGGGTAGCCGTTCCTTTCTCCAGGGGATCTTCCCAACCCAGGGATCGAACCCAGGTCTTCCGCATTGCAGACGGATTCTTTACCAGCTGAGCCACAAGGGCAGCCCAAGGTGAGGGCCTGCCCTTTCTGTGGTATAGGATTTTATAAATTATAAGACCACAAACTGAATTGGATAGTTCAACTAATTTTTCCCACTAACCAGTGAGTGTAGGGAGAAGGCAATGGCACCCCACTCCAGTACTCTTGCCTGGAAAATCCCATGGATGGAGGAGCCTGGTAGGCTGCAGTCCGTGGGGTCGCAAAGAGTCGGACACGACTGAGTGACTTCACTTTGACTTTTCACTTTAATGCATTGGAGAAGGAAATGGCAGCCCACTCCAGGGTTCTTGCCTGGAGAATCCCAGGAACGGGGGAGCCTGGTGGGCTGCCATCTACGGGGTCGCACAGGGTTGGGCACGACTGAAGTGACTTAGCAGCAGCAGCAGTGAGTGTAGGCTTGGAAGGAAAGTCAGATTAGTTCAAAGCAAAATAAAGGAATTTTGTTTTTCTTTGCAAATCTGAGTTGCACTGTGAGCTGTTGTGTGTCGCAGGTTATGTTTAAGTGACAGTCAGAGGAAGTGTAGTCATCAAAGGGGTTTGAGACAGAATATTCAGAAGTAGGAGATGAACACAGGGCATGTGTTCATGGGAAGTAAAGGAAGCAAGAGTTAAAAAAAAAAAAAGCTGTAGTCATCAGTGTTGCATGATACTTAACAGGGAACATGATGATTGAAATGTACCTGTTGGATTTAACAGCAAGGAGGATATTAATGGCCTTTGTCAGAACCTTTTAGTAACATCGTGGGGCATCCTCATTAAAACACAGGAGTGAAGAGAAGAGTTAGTATCTGAGGATTCTGAACAGCACAGCTTCTGCTCACTGGAAGCCCATGAATAAAGCAAAACAAAAACAGAAAAGTGTAAGACTTAGAAAGAAACAAAAATAACACTGTTGCAAACGATGCCGTTTTTCTTTTTTCTACTAGAAAAATCCAAGAGACTCTACAAACCACTGAGTACAAGAATATATAAAAATCAGAGTTTGATTTTCCTTCCACGTCCTTGGCATGTATTTATCTTGTTTATTCCTCTTAGTAACTACACTGAAGTACAGTGATCATCCCTATTCTATTGATAAGGTGGAGGTGTTACAGGGAGGTTAAGTAGCAGTCACACAGCCACGTGGGTAAGAGGACTTGAGTCCAGGCTTGTCCAGCTGCAGGACCCAAACTCTTAATCACTGCTCCCCACTGTCCTCAACAACAAGGGACAGAGGAGTTAGACCCAGGATACAAGGAGAGTTTTTCTGAGTTTTTTTTCTTTTCTTTTTTAAGAGATAGGTGAATGTTGAGTGAGCGTGTGAGTGATGGGGATGAGAGAGCCTGATTAATGAAACTTAGGTCTGAAGGAGACAGAAAAAAAAATGTGATTTTTTTTTTTTTTTAAAAAAGAAGAACCTCAGGTCACATTCGACCTTGGTAGGGAGAAAGGATGTATCCTTCGTTGACACTTGGTCAAGAGTAGTGCTGTCTGAGCAAACTGTGGAGTTTGGAGGAAGGCGTTTCTGGTGGTGCTCTCCCCGCTGACGAGCGCTCTCTGACCTGCTGTGAAGGGCAGTGCTGTGTTAGGAGCTTTGCCTATAATTTTTGTGACGTGTGACTCAGCTGCTCTCGCCAGCGGCTTCTCTCAGGTCAGCACACATTTCTCACTTAGTTCAGCCAAGCAGCGCCTTCAGAGAGGGTTTACTATGGGAAAGGTCTGTCAGGGGCACCCATGTGACATTTTTGAGTCATTCTGTTTAGTTGGCTCTAGGACAGAATAAGAGCCTCTTGGCCAATGAATAAGAAATACCAGACTGGCCTCAGCTTCCTGAGATGGCACCAGAGCTTCTCAGGTTTGCAGTTAAGTAGACAGAAAATAGATCTTTCAACTTAGGCTCAGCCTTGTTCAGTTGGCAGTTGGTTCGAAGGAAAATAGAGTAAGGCACCAAGCCCTAACCAGGGAAGCCGCCGCACAATTGCACATCACTGATGGTGTAGATGGTAGGGAGTCTCCAAATCCTGTTAATTCTGTGGGCTAGCAACACTAGTAGGCAGATAATAATCAACAGACCTTCTTTGGATAAGAAAGTAAAATATCCTTCAGGAGACACAACACATTTTGACACCTCCAAGCAAACGCCAGAAGAATCTGGCAGAAGATATTCCAGCAAATGCCAGCATCTCAGTCAGCCAGAAGGCTGTGTGCTTGGCTCACAGCCAGCCAGGCACATGCACAGACTAAGGGGTCCTCCTTGACGCCACTGGGGTAGCAGTTACGACTGCATTCCAGGTGTAGTGTGCATTCACACTTGAACTCAGACCGAGCCTTGATGGTGTACAACCTATTCCAGGGTTAATTTCATTGCTTAGTGACTATAAATTTCTTAAGAGTCTCTGTGGCCTTCCGTCAGCTTGCCATGGCAAGACAACAACAAAACAATGTAAACTGTGGGTTTATGGAGCACGTCCTCTGGGGATGGGCACTGTATCTTGTAACTCAGCCAGTTACAAGAAGAGCCTCTGGTGGCAGCATGGCTGCCAGCTCCTCGGGGCGTGGAATGGAGTCTGGAACCTGTTGCATGTGCTGGGAGGAATTCGGCCCTTCTAGAGGTAGGACAGGTCTTCGGCAAGAAGGACAGGGGGAAGAGGAGGATTCGCGCGAGAAGTGGCATCAGGATGAAGCCGTGGCAGTGGGGACTCTTGGAGTAAGCAGGCATCGTTCAGTGTTTCAGGGAGTCGTCTTCAGGGCCAGAAATCACCAAGAGAGGGGATAGGTGCACAGGCGGGGGAGGGGGAGATAGGCTCTGTAACTTGGGTTCAGGGGAAATGGACGGCTGCTTACAGGCAGCCACCTGCTAGGTTAGAGCTCGACTGAGCCTGATAACAGAACGTTAGTGTTGAACCAGGGCTTCTTTTTATGATGATGATGATTGGAATATAATTGCTCTACAGTGTTAGTTTCTGCTGTACAGTAATGTGGGCCGGCTATGTGTGTACATACGTCCCCTCCCTCCTGAGCCTCCCTTCCACCCCCTCCCCCCCGCCACCGTGGCGTCGCGGAGCACCGAGCTGAGCCCCTGCACTGCAGGCCGCTGTGCATGCACGAGCTATCTGTTGCACGCATGGTAGTGTGCGTATATCAGTGCTACTCTTGATTCGTCCTTCCTCCCTCCCCTCACCATGTCCACTCGCCTGTTCTCTCGCTCTGCACTTCCATTCCTGCCCTTTGAAAAGGGCTTCTTAAATCTCTTGCCTCTCAGCTCCCAAATTTCAGCCTGTCCCAAAGCCTGGAGAAAGAGCTAGATTTGAGATAGCTGATGTTTCTGAGGATTTGGTGTGGAGATTGAGGCCAGGGTGGAAGGACATGGAAGTAGGCAAGCCCTGTATCCCCCTACCCCAAACAGTGCTCACGAAGGGGGAAATCCTTTCTCTGAGATAGACACACACATAAGCCTATTAACACCCAAAGGAGTAAGAAAGGGAATACGGCTTTCTGTCTCTAATCCTGTACTGTGAAATTGATGCCGAAACAGGTGCTAAGGCAAGTGGTAAATGAGGGCAACGTGACTCCATTTACCTGTCTATAGAAGTTCGTGAACTTGAGCATAGGCCAGCAGGCCTCCAAGGAAAATACAGACATTACTTGGTCAGGCTAACAAAGCATTTAAGTCACTAGTCTGATCATTCTAACTGGAAGGCCTGAGAACCTAAATTACTTGGCTGGAGAAGGAGGGTTGAATGAACAGTAGTCTTCCCTGCATGACCTTTAAGATCCTATTGTGACAAATTCTATCACTGTTCTTTTCAAGTAAACCAGATTCAATTAGACACCTGCCTGCAAAGTATATTTTCATTGACTTTTGATTATCAAAATTGGAATCTTTTTCACACTCAGACTATTGCCAAGGAAGCAAGAGCAGAAACTTCGACTCTGCAGCCTGGCTCAATTCCAGAATCCTGTGTGACCAAGTATACTCCTGAAATAATTCTGACCACCAGCTTCAGATATGCTGTATCTGTGGCCTGCTGTGTTTTCCTGTATGTTGTGAGTGCTGCAGGGAAAATTTATACTCTAGATCGAGCTGGTGCAAATGAATCAAAATCACCGTTTACTGAACATTTACTAGATATAGGACACTGTGCTAAGCCCCGAACATGAATGACCTTGTTTAATTTTTTATAAATCTTTAGGGACAAACCATTTTCCCTATGTTATAGAGAAAGCTAGACTTAGATCAAATAACTTGCGCAAAGTCACCAAGTTAGTAAAAAGAACAGAATTTGAACTCAAGGAGGTTGACTGCAGTGCATATGATTTTAATCATTGTATTCCATTGCCTTTCATCTCTCTACTTTTGAAATTAAGTTAGAACTAAAACCATTTTTTAAATATTAGAAATGTTTAGCTATGTAGTTTCCTGAGGGGGGAAAAAAATCTCATAAAGCAAAAGGAAATAATGGGATAAATGAAAGCCTCTATTGAATATACACAGTGCAAATTATAACACATGAAAATATTAAGCATAGAGCTCACTGATGCAGTATCAAAAAAGAGGCTTGTGTGAAAACTATCATTTGTGGTGTTTGTTGAGACACTTAGAAGAGAATTTGTCCTTTATTGTCAGTTTGAGAAGCTTTAATAGTCTATTTTCTGGCCTGCTGGAATATTTTAAAAGCTTCGCAAGCGACTGACCTGGTTAGTATACAGCCTGCTGCTGGCCATGTTATCTGTAGGACAGGGACAGAGTCTTCAGTTGAGAAAAACAAAAGAAGACGTCCCTGTCTTTAGTTTCGCTAAAGTCTTTGAAACATTCAGGTAATCTTAATGCGGAAGAGGTGTGCAGTGGTTGAGGAATACCACAGATACAGCCAGCAAATACTGGTGGAGTACACAAGAAAGAACACAAGAGCACTGGCGTTATTGATTTTGTCTCTGTGTTTTCATAGGGGAATAATGGAATAGCTGTCGTAGCCACAGTTTGTGTTCCTGTGGATGAGGGGCCCCAGGCAGACTTCCATTCTTGCTTCTTTCGAGGAATTCAAAGACAGCCTTCACGTGCATGTCTTGCGTAATTGCTTTTGTCAGCCAGGGCAGGTAGCCGCGTGTGCCACCAGGCAGGCGGGGCCCAGAGCACGTGGGGGTCTAATCACTCTGCCAGGCCTTCTGATTAGGACACTCAGTCAAACTAACGGCCCTCCTGCACGCTCAGGGCTTCTCCTCTCCTCCCCTTTTGGAAAAACTTGTAGTCAGAAAGCTTCTGTCTTATGAGCCGAGAATAGATTTCTCCTCCCGCTTCAGTTCCAAGCCTTTCTTCTCTCGCCGGCCTGCCTCAGACTTCACCTTCTTTTGTTTGGCATCCCTCATCCCTTCCGTGCAAGCTCAGTGTGACAGACTGCAGAGCCGCCCTCAGACCCTCCCCGGGGTCACACCGTGCCAGCCTCTCCTCAGCCTCCTCCTTCACCTGCTCTTTTTGGGGAGACAGAGTGGGATCCGTGATGTGGCTGAGCTTTGCTAACAGGCAGAAATGCCTGTGATTTAGCATCTAACTAGGAAGGCTTAGAAAGTGCAACATGCTGCTTTTTCCCAGCATAGGCTTCTGTTACCACAAAGCTTGAGCATAAAGCAACAAGGAGCTCGAAACTGCAGTGAGCCCATCCCGGTTTGCTTCACTCATCCAGGGCTCTGAAGTCATTAACACATCAAATGTTTCTAAAAGCACTGGTGCCTTATATCGTAAATCGTAAATCGGTATCAGTAACACCAGGTATTTTCAGCTGTACCTTACACTGCTGTCCCCGGAGAAGTAAATAGAAAAATAAACAAATGATAGAATGAGGCAGCTTTGTGATTCTACTCTTTGTGATACCCCAGTGTAGGACTGCATTACGCAGATCTTATCAACACACCAATTTCCTTGGTTCCCCTCCCTTAACCCTGCGAGTTCAACAAAAATTCATTTCATTTAATTTTTTTAAAAAATTACTGTTATAATGACCACGTGTGTGTGTGTGTGTTAGTCACTTAGTCGGGTCCAACTATCTGTGAGAAGGAAAAATGATCACGTATGCCCATCCTCATTTAGTCTGTCTAATATTCTGCTAGGAATTCTGTTAGGAAGTATATACAGAATATATCTGCTATCAGTTTTTTTATTTGTTTCCCATGTTCAAAATTGCCCGAGAGATCAGGTTACCAAGGCAGAGCATTTGTGACTCATTCATCCATTTATTCATTCATTACAAGACACATTGGGGGTTAGCCAAAAAAAAATAAGACATAGTCCGTACGCACAAAGAATTTATAATCTCAAGGAGCTTTTTCATCCATTCATAAATGCAGTCCTCGCTGATCATGTTCTCAGGCGTTCTCACTTGCAGAACACTCTGGTCAGAATGACCTGTAGGGCTTTTAAAAATTAGTATTGCTCAGGCCCCACCCTACATAGTTAGAACTGCCAGGCCTCTGTTTGGTTTTTAAGCTTCACCGGTGATTCTGGTGTGCAGCTAGAATCCTGAGAAGCAGAGCTCGTTGTGGTGGTTGATTGTTCGGTCAGCACACACCCCCACCTCAATCCTGTGTAACCTTGTATTTTATTGACCGTGTTTTCTCTCATTCCTTGTGATGTTCTGCGTATGAATCCTAGCCACGATGGTGCCTATAGGCTCAGTAGCTCCAGCACTGAAATTATCTTGGGGCAGGTAAAATCAAGTTGCCATGAAATGTCAAAGTTAGTTTCTTGATTCAGACATCACCCATTCAGGTTCTATAACACTCATCGCTCTCCTGTTGTGACTGCGAGGTTGAATCCTACACAGCTATTCATGTTTTGTTTTGTTTTGTTTTGTTTTTCCCTTGAGGCAAAAGGTGCGGCAGTTATCCAAAGGGCTTTGAAACGGGGAAGCAGATGTAAGTTAAATATGGTGGTAGGAGCCGTGTCATAAAGATTATAAGCTTGTTTCAGGAATGAAGTGGAGGGGGGGTGCATTGGCTTGATGCCAAGAAGAAACTGGCATTTGTCTTCTTAATTCAGTCTGCCTGGCTGACAGCGTTAACCTGTTAATCCATTTCCTCTCATTCCTTCATTCAGTGAATATTTATTGAATCCTTACATCGGGCACTGTGTTAGGGCTGTGGAGGTAACAGTGGACAAAGTAGAAATTGTTCAGCTTATTTCTTTGAGCCTTCCCGAGAGAAAAAAGTAGCTTCATTGTTTTGTCAGTATCACGACGTCCATCCTTCTGAGCTTCTACCACTGATTGGCAGGGAAGACAAACCACCTACATATCCAGTCCACTTTAAAGCTTCAGCTTTGACACAATGATTCCAACAGTCCCTTGAGGTTGTGTCACACAGATGACAAGGCTGTCGGTCTCTGGGACCTGGGGGCACCTTCCCTTATCCACTTGAGTGCTGCCTGCTCTGCGGGCATCGTGGCTGGCAGTGTGGCTGGCAGCTGCCTGCTCAGAACCTTGCCCAGCTCACTCCGGCTAGCTGGGCTTCACCTTGATTTCTACTGGTTGCATACCCCTGAGTCTTCTCCTCTTGTCATCTCTCAGGCTCTGAGCCTCAGTGGACTTATGGGATCTCAGGACACCTAAGCATCAGGCTCTTCCCTGCCAGCCCTGCTGTGACACTGACTTGCCAGGTCTGTGCCCCAGGTGGTAGTGGAGGCCACCTGAGAGTTGATCTTGTCTTAGAGTCTCAAACAGGAAGAGAGCAGGCACTCAGCTGCTGGTTTCCTCCTCACTTAACAGGCCCTGCAGGATAGGGAAATCAGAGCTGCCTTGAGGCCCTTCCCCACATCTCCCAGGCTCTGCAAGGACAGGGCTTTCTCTGACATTATATCCTCCTCCCTCCATAGACCTGCTGTGGCTGGAGAGCTGGATGGGATATCTTCTCTACATTCTCTTTTCCAGTAGGCTTGTTGGTTAATAAAGCAAAGCGAGAGGTGAAGGATTTTGGAAAATCCTCTTGCAAGACAACTTGTCTTGCAAGGCTGCTGTCTGGAGGCATGTTGTCCATTCTGTTGTTGTTCATCCTCTGCTCCTGTTGCCACGTGACTTGCAGCACCTCCTATGAGAGGAGTACACAGCCTTGCCCCATTGATGTGGGGCTGAGACAAGTGCTTTCATTGGTCAGTGGCATGTGAGCGGATATAGTAGGCGCCACATCTGAGCAGAAGCCTTGAGAGTCAGTGCCCGTTTCCCCCAGCCCCCTTGTTCTGTGCCTCCTTCCATGAGGGTGGCACCCCCAAAACAGGAGCTTCTTCGTCAGCCTGGGTCACAGAACAAGCTGACCCTGGCCTGCAACCAGGCTCTAATGTAAGTAGGAAAGAAAATTTTGTTGCTTTCAGCCACTGAGATTTGGGGTTATTTCTTACTATATAACAAAGCTGACTAATATACTCCATAAAGTTTTGCATATCAAAAGCCAAATGTCACTTCCTTCTTTCTATTTATATTCCTTGTCTAATAAATCGTTATCACTCCCCAAGCAGATGGATGCCTTGAGCTAGAAAGGGTGAAGGTTATGCATTCAGAAAGGCAAAAGAGTAAAGCATCTGAATTCTTTTCAAAATATTGCCAGGTTACATAAAGAGAGAAACTTCATATGGAAAACAAACTGTGATATTTTGGGGTTTGTTTGTTTTGATTTTGTGTGTGTTCTGCTTTTGGAGTTGTTTGCTCCGAAAGAAAGAAGCCATCTTTCAGTGGTGATTGCTTCTTTCTTATATATACACACACCGTGCATACATGATGGTATATTCTGTGCATGCAACTCATGCAGGCAGCAATTCGAAAGTGGTTATAAAAAGATAGAAAGTAACATTTTGAGGTTATGATATTGTTACAGAGAAGTAATATGTAGAAGAGGATGTTAACCTCATACGTGTGCACAGCCTCAGCTGTGTCACATGCTCAGCTGTGTCTGACTCTGTGACTCCATGGAGCCTGCCAGGCTCCTCTGCCCATGGAATTTTCCAGGCAAGAATACTGGAGTGGGCTGCCATTTCCTTCTCCAAACCTCGTACAGTGGCAGGTAACTTCTGGGCTATGGTCTTACAGTTATGGTCCACGGTTCGTGACCAACCACAGGATCCTTCTGTCCTTATTGTTTGATGGAGCTCAGATTCCAACAAACAGCAAGGATTCTTCTTGCCATTTTTCATTCTGTTGTATTTTAGGGATTTGCAAGCAGGTAGGACTAACTTAGTGGTGAACACACCTGCTGTTTGTTTACTTATGGCAGAGGCAAACAGAAGAACTGGGAGACAATGAGGAAAGAACTGTTGGTCCCACAGTGATTATTTTGGCTGCATCTGTGTGCACGCAGTAATCACCTCGAGCAGACAAATTTTGGAAAAGGTAGAAAAACATAGTAGCTTTTTCCTTTAGAAATGCATAAGGTTCTGCTGGGTTTGAGTGATCAGAAGATTTCGCTGCTGCTGTGGTTCATTTCTGGCTTTGCATACAGAACTGCCCACCATTTTCTGTTTGAAGGAAAGCATTTCTCCCTGCTCAAACGTGGGATTTGGTAAGAAAAAGAAAAAAAGGGGGGGGGGGAAACTGACTGGGGCCCTCCTGGATACCAGAACCCCTCTGTGTTCCCTGTTTCTTGTTTATAGAAAAAAAAAAATTTAAGCCACTCTTTTAGGCCTTCAGTGAGTTCCAGAGAGCAGACTCAAGCATTGACAAAATAGCAAAGTCACACAGGACCTCTAGTTCCTCCTGAAGGGGTATAGATAGCAATCTGATGCATATTTCTGAGTTATTCTGTGGAAACTAAGACCCCTACCCAGGTGGAGAGTGGTGACTGCATGCTGACCACAAGCACACAGACCCCAGAGAGGTTGGAACCAGAAGGTTAGTATTCTAGATACTCCACCGTGTTACCTCACCATCGGCCAATCAGAAGAAAGTCACATCCTTGCAGCCCCCACCCCAAACATTGCCTTTTAAAACTCTGCTGAAAACAGTCAGGGAGTTCAGTTCTTCTGAGTGTGAGCCACCCATGCTCCTTGCTGGGTTCTTGCAATAAACCTTCCTCTTTTCAAAACTCCAACATTTTTGTTTGTGTGGTCCCACTATGCATCAGGCACACAAACTTAGGTTCAACAACAAAAATAACAGTCCTAACGTGTTTGAGGTCCAATTTCAGATACTTTGTTGTGCTGGACAAAGTTTACAGCTGGATCTGATAACTGACCTACAAATCTTATGAGTAACTAAATTATAAACTTAAGAAAAGAGTGAATGAAGTAAGGCCTAATCATTTCTAAAAGAGTTGATCATGTGCTATGAATTTGGAAAGAAAAAAACTATCTCATGAGAAATACAGTAATAGATATTCTGGTATATTCCAGTATAGTCAAATGCTGTTTTAAAAAATTATAAGTAGATAAAAGTATCCGTGGAGCACATTGTATTCAAAACAAAACATACTTAATGAAATTTGTTTCATTAAAAAAACAAATTAGACTGGGAATGATCACCTGGGTCTATATAAGCAAAGGCCATGAGAAAAGGCTGTATTTTTTTCTGGGTCAAATTTCAAAACGCACCTTGTTTAAGAGAGAAAATCATAGCTTGCTGATCCCCAGAAAGTCAGCAAGTGAGCAGCCACCAGACCTGGCTCTCTAGACCAGCGGTCCCCTGGCCTGTCACTCATTTGCCATCTGCATCTCTTTGCTGCCTCTGCACCGGTGAGATGCTCTGTCTCCTCTTCGCCTAACCCACCTTTCTCTGAGTAATTCTTTCACTGAGTCTTGTGTACCGTATTTTATTCCAAAGCCAACAGTATTCCATATTTATACTCAGAAATATACCTAAGCCATGAATTACCTTCTAGTGCATAGAATACTCTGATGACCAGAAAAGTGAATGCGCACTCCCTGAGTCAGCTGTACCTATATCTTGGCAGACTGGAGATAGATGTTTCTAATTTCCATGCCTCTGCTTTGTTTGCTGGCGTGTCCTTCTCTTTCATTTCTATCTTTCCTCCAAGGCCTGTTCACACACCATTTCTCTGTGGAGCCTTGGTGCCTTCTTCTAACCCCAGCTGGATGTTATCACTCTCATCTCTGCATTCTGCTAGCACTGAGTCACTGTTTTTCTCATAGTAATGTTAGTGATATTTGGCTCTGTATTGCAGTTATCTGCGTTCATTGTGTATCTCTCCTCTTAGTGTTGATGGTGATGGCAGCTACCATATGCTGACACCTTTCTGTTTGCCAGCCCCTGGGCTAACACTTTATATAACGGGTGTATTCAGTCATGTCTGACTCTGCCATCCCATGAACAAGAGCCTGCCAGATTCCTCTGCCCATGGAATTTTCCAGGCAAGAATACTGGAGTGAGTTGCCCTTTGCTGCTCCATGGAATCTTCCTGACCCAGGCATTGAGCCTGTGTCTCCTGCGTCTCCTGCATTAGCAGGCAAATTCTTTACCACGGTGCCACCCAGGAAGCCCTTATACCTCACAATAACTCTGTGAGTTAAGTATATTATCATCTCACTTTTACAAATGAGGGAACTGAGGCTAAAAGAGCTTAAGTAAAGTGGGCCAAGGTCATACAGCTAAATATAATAAAGTCTCTTCAACTCCAGAACCAGTGCTTATAATCACTCCTCTGTTCCTAAGTTATGAACTTGTTAAGATTGGGAGTTGAGAGAGAATGGAGGAAACTCAACTTTTACTAAATATTTAATCTGTACCTGATGCTTGAGTCGGAGCTTTCAGGTACGTTATCATATGAGGTAATGTTATCTTCTCCATTTATAGATGATTATAGTTCACAGTGAGCCAAGCTAAAAAGTCAGGGAATAGACTTTGAACGATATTTATGGTACATGTAACTGGGAAAGAATTGAGAGCCAGAATATAATCAGTAAGGAAAAGACCAACTTCCTAGTTAAAAATGTGAATGGGAAGTTTACTGAAGGAGAGCCCTATAACAGACAAAAACACATGAAATGATATTCAGCCTCTAATAATTAGGGAAATGTAAGTTAAAGCAATGAGATACTACTTCATACCCATCGTGTTGGCAAATATTAAAACGCCTGACATCTAGTGTTGGTGGCTGAAAATGCTCCTACAGTATTGGGTGCAAAAGAGGATAATCTATCAATCTGGAGAGCAGTTTGTGGTAGGAGATAATCATACCCTGTGACCAGCAATTCCACCTTCAGATCTGTACCCTAGAGAGATTCTCCTAGGAGGCATGTTCAGTGCCAGTATTATTTGGGGAATTGGATAAATTGTAGTATTGTCTTAAAGTTGAAAATCATAGGGAATGAAAACAAATGGTCTGCCAGGTATCTGGAGGGTTCCTTTTTTTTTTTTTTTTTCCTGTGAATGAAATATTTTATAACAGAATAAAAGATGAAATAAAACTTAGATTTGGGACCAAGTTTTGTATATTGTAACACCTAATAACTGTTTTTTGAATTAAACGTGTGTGCACGGGGTTAACAGCAGTCGCAGTATACTGAATGCTTGCTTATTCCTAGGTGCTATATATACTTCACACTCTGTTTTTCCAACAACCTCACAATACAGGTATTGTTAGACCACCTAGGAAATGAGGCCCAGGGAGGTAAAGTATGTCTCCTTTTTTGATCATGCTGATTCTCAGAAATGCACAAAGTATTACCTTTGTGTATGGAAAGCATTAGTGTTCCAGATTAAAATCAGCAAATAACTTGATCTCTCGGAAGAACCTAGTTTAATATTAGTAAAAAGTGAAATTCAAATGCTGCCCATGTTATATTCTCAAAGACTTTCATATTTGTTAATCTCCCTTATAATTTCATTTTCCTTTCATCCTTCCTTGGAAGGATCACTGCTTTGTTGGGAGTGTGTGGACCATAAATAAGTCCAACTGCCTTTAAAAGAGGGTTTTCAAAATTCAGTCTACAGTTTTTTAAGTCTAGATGTAAACAAATGTTGAGAGAGGGACTTATTTACTACAAAAAATAGATGAAAAAATGTGCTAAAACAACCTCTTTCTCACAAGAAGACATGTTCTTCATCACAAGGTTCAGAGTGCTTTGCAGCGGTCTGCCTGTTGCTATCTCCCTGTTCTGGCAAAGCTGTTTTCTATCCAAAGCCCTTGGCTTTCTTCTTCTTGCCTCTGAGCCTTTGTACATACAGTTTTCTCTGCACAGAATGTTTTTTCTCAGTATCGTCGCACCAGGCTATCACTGGTAATGCCTCATTTGCAGCATTTCCTAAGACATCCTCCAGATAGGAGGTACTGGGGGGGCCTGAAGAAATCTAAGAGCGATCAAGATATCCTTGGTCGTAGCTACATTGACAAGGCAGGGACAGCTCTCAGAAAATCCTTGATCACAACCTCAGAGTGTACATAATTGGTGAAGACCAAAGAAAGGGGCTTTTTAAAAAAAAAAGGAAGTTTAGTTGATGCATAATATTGTGTTAGTTTCAGTATTTTCGCAGACTAGACTCCATTATTAGTTATTAAAAGATAATAAGTGTGACTCCTTGTGCTATGCAGGAAACCCTTGTTGTTTATCTATTTTATATATAGCAGTTTGTATCTGTCATTTTACGACCCCTAATTTGTCTCCCCTCCCCTTCCTTCTCCCGTCTGGTAATCACAAGTTTGTTTTCTGTATCTGTGAGTCCACATTTTTGCATGTATATTCATCTGTATTATATTTAGGGTCCACATGTAAGTGATATCATACAGTATTTGTCTTTCTCCAACTTATTTCACTTAGCATAATATGCTTTAGATCCATCCACATTGCTACACATGGTAGTATTTGATCTTTTGTGGCTGAGTAATATTCCAGAGTGAGTGAGTGTGTGTGTGTGTGAGACAGAGAGAGACAGAGACGTCTTCTAAATGAAATCATCTGCCGAGGCATATTTGGGTTGCTCCCATAGTATACAGTGGGCTTCCCTGGTAGCTCAGTTGGTAAAGAATTCGCCTGTAAGGCAGGAGAACCCGGTTTGATGGGTCAGTAAGATCCACTGGAGAAGGGATAGGCTACCCACTCCCGTATTCTTGGGCTTCTCTTGTGCCTCAGCTGGTAAAGGATCCACCTGCAATGCAGGAGGCCTGGGTTCGATCCCTGGGTTGGGAAAATCCCCTGGAGAAGGGAAAGGCTACCCACTCCAGTATTCTGGCCTGAAGAATTCCATGGACTGTATAGTCCATGGGATTGCAAAGAGTCAGACATGACTGAGTGACTTTCACTTTCATAGTATATAGGTTGGTCAGATGGTAAAGCGTCTGTCTACAATGCGGGAGACGCGGGTTCGATTCCTGGGTCAGGAAGATCCTCTGGAGAAGGAAATAGCAATCCACTCCAGTACTATTGCCTGGAAAATCCCATGGACAGAGGAGCCTGGTAGGCTACAGTCCATAGGGTCGCAAAGAGTTGGACACGACTGAGCGACTTCACTTACTTAGTACAATGAACATTGGAGTACATATTTCTTTTAAAATTAGTGTTTTGTGTTTTTTTCTAAATATATACCCTGGAGTGGAATTGCTAGGTCATATCTTTAGTTTTTAAAGAAGCCTCCAGCCTGTTTTCCACAGTGGCTGCATCAATTACATCCCCACCAGCAGTGTACAAGGGCACCCTACTCTTAACACTGTCTCCAGTGTTTGCTATTTGTAGACTTTTGATGATAGCCATTCTGACAGGTATGAGGTGATTTCTCAGTGTAGTTTTGATTTGCATTTCCCTAATAAATAGTGATGTTGAGCGTCTTTTCATTAGCCATCTGTATGTCTCTTAGCCATCTGTCTGTCTGCTTTGGAAAAATATTCAGATCTTCTGCCCATTTTTTAATTGGGCTTTTTAAAATCGGAGTATATCTGATTTGCAATGGTGTGTAAGTTTCAGATGTACTGCAAAGTGATTCAGTTGTACATATATTCATTCTTTTTTAGACTCTCTTCTCATGTAGGTTGTCACAGAATATTGAATGGAGTTCCCTGTGGTACATAGTAGGTCTTTGTTGGTAATCTTATATACAGTAGTGTGTGAATGTTCCTCCCCTTTGGTAACCATTAGTTTGTTTCCAATATCTTTAAGTCTGTTTCTGTTTTTTGAATAAGTTCACTTATATCACTTTTGTAAAAAAAAATTACTTTTGACATATGAGTGATATCATATGGCGTTTATCTTTGTCTGACTTCACTTAATAATCTGTAGGTCCATCCATGTTGCTGGAAATGGCATTAATTGATTCTTTTTATGATTGAATAATATTACGTTGTAAATATGTACCACATTTTCTTTATTCATTCCTCTGTCGATGGACATTTAGGTTGTGTTCATGTCTTGGCCATTGTAAAAAGTGCTACGTTGAACATTGGGGTGCACATATTTTTGGAATTACAGTTTTGTCTACATATTTGTCCAGGAGTGGGATTGCTGGGTCATATGGTAACTCTATTATATTTTTAGTTTCTGAAGAAACCTCCATACTGCTCTCCATAGTGACTGTACCAGTTTACATACCTACCTACAGTGTAAGAGGATTCCCTTTCCTCCACACCCTCTCTAGCATTTATTGTGTATAGACTTTTTAATGATGGCCATTCTGATGGGGTGAGGTGTTATATCATTATAGTTTTCATTTGCATTCCTCTGGTAATTAGTGATGTTGAGCATCTTTTCATGTGTTTTTTGCCCATCTATGTCTTTTTTAAATTTTTATTTTATATTGGAGTATAATGGATTAACAATGTTGTGTTAGTTACAGGTTACAGCAAAGTGATACAGTTATATCTATACAGGTATCCATTCTTTTTAAAATTCTTTTCCCATTTAAGTTATTACAGAATATTGAGACAAGGGCTATACAGTAGATCCTTGTTGGTTATCTGTTTTAAATATAGTAATATGGGGGATTTCCTGGTGGTCCAGTGGTTAAGACTCCATGCTTCTACTGCAGAGAGCCCAGGTTCGATCCCTGACTGGGGAACTAAGATCCCACATGCTGTGCAGTGTGGCCAAAAAATTAATTAAATGTAGTAGTGTGTCTATATCAGTCCCAAACTCCCAATCCATACCCCCCACACCCCTTCTCCCTGGTAACCATAAGTTCATTCTCTACGTCTGTATTTCTGTTTTGTAAATAAGTTCATTTGCATCACTTTTTAAAAAATTAGATTCCACGTATGAGTGATAGCATATATTTGTCTTTCTCCATGTGATTCACTTCACTTAGTAGGATAATCTCCAGGTCCATCCACGCTGCTCCTCTTGAATCACGGCACAAGGGGTTCTCTAGTTGTGGTGCATGGTCTTAGTTCTTCAACGAAGGATCGAACCCATGCCCCCTCCATTGGAAGGCGATTCTTAACCACTGGACCACCCTAGAAATCCCTCTCCCGCTCTTTAGGTTGTCTTTTTGTTTTGTTGACGGTTCCTTGGCTGTGCTATGATTTTTTTTTCCTTTTGAGTTAATCAGAACCCATTTAGAAGGGGGCTTCTTCCCTCTCCGCACTGCAGTGTTCCTGTATATCTGCAAATTGAGCAGCTACTGGACCTACTGACTCCTTCTGTTCTACTCTCCCATCTTTATTCTCTGCAGAACTTGCTGCATCCTTTTTTCCCAAATTCTCCATCTTTACCTTTGAGGCATTTTTTTTCTGATCTCCATGCAGCCATTCTAAACAAACAGATAACCCTTGGAACTTTCTGATAATAATCTGATAGTTACTTGCTTATATGGAAAACAGTATGTTGTCGTTCAGTCACTGAGTTGTGTCGAACTCTTTGCGACCCCATGGACTGCAGCGCACCAGGCTCCCCAGTCCTTCACTATCTCCTGGAGTTTGCTTAGATTCATGTCCATTGAGTGAGTGATGCTATCTAACCATCTCATCCTCTGCCACCCTCTTTTCCTTTTGCCGTCGATCTTTCCTGGCATTAGGGTCTTTTGCTACTGTAGAAATAGGGCTAGACCACTGGAGGATCTAGAGTTGGACTGGATCTTCCATTTCATGTACGACCCTGAGCCAGTCCCTTTTACGCCTCCCTATTAGAAGGAAGGCAAGCTCATTGGTATGCTGGCACCTGCCTGTCCTGGCTCACAAAATCTGATTGTTAAATTTTCAGTAACATTGTCAGCTGTTGCTTTTTTTAAATTATTATTCAGGCATCAGAACATTCCTTATTTTATTTCTTGTTCTTTTTTAAATTGTGTTGAACTTTATATATATATAATACATAAAGTTTTTATTTTAATAATTTTTAAGTCTGTGACATTAAGTATATTCACATTATTGAACAACCATTACCACTTTCCAGCTCCAGAAACTTTTCATTTTCTTGAACTGAAACTGTATTTATTGAACAATAATTCCCCTTCTCCCTTCCCCTGAGCCCCTGGTAACATTTATGCTACTTTCTTTTTTAAAAAATCAGTTTGTTTTTAATTGAAGGATAATTGCTTTATAATTATAAGTAGTAATTAATCTATGTTCGTTTCTGCCATACATAACCATGGATCAACTATAGGTGTATACATGTCCCCTCCCTCTTGAACCTCCCTCCCACCCCACCCTACCCCACCCCCCCAGCTTTCCACTTTTCAGTTCAGTTCAGTGGCTCATTTGTGTCTGACTCTTTGCGATCCCATACACTACAGCACACCAGGCTTCCATGTCCATCACCAACTCCCAGAGTTTACTCAAACTCATGTTCATCGAGTTGGTGATGCCATCCAACCATCTTATCCTCTGTCGTCCCCTTCTTCTCCTGCCTTCAACCTTTCCCAGCTTCAAGATCTTTTTAAATGAGTCAGTTCTTCGCATCAGGTGGCCAAAGTATTGGTGCTTCAGCATCAGTCCTTCCAATGAATATTCAGGACTGATTTCTTTTAGGATTGACTGGTTGGATCTCCATGTAGTCCAAGGGACTCTCAAGAGTCTTCTCCAACACCACATTTCAAAAGCATCAGTTCTTCAGTGCTCAGCTTTCTTTATAGTCCAATTCTCACATCCATACATGACCACTGGAAAAACCATAGCCTTGACTAGGCGGACCTTTGTTGACAAAGTAGTGTCTCTGCTTTTTAACGTGCTGTCTAGGTTGGTCATAACTCTTCTTCCAAGGAGCAAGCGTCTTTTAATTTTGTGGCTGAGGTCACCATCTGCAGTGATTTTGGAGCCCCCAAAATGAACTTTCTCACTGTTTCCATTGTTCCACTTTTTGAGTACTGCAAATAGTGCTCCCAGGAACACTGGTTCAAATATTGTTCGCTTCTCTTGGGTATATGGCTAGAAGTGGAATTGCTAGGCCATATGACAATTCTTTGTTTAACTTTTGAGGGACTACCATACTGTTCTCCACTACGGTTAAACCATTTTACATTCCTGTTTACAGTATGTGAGAGTTGCAGTTTCTCTGTACCCTTGCCAGCGCTTGTTATTTCTGGTTGTTTCTGTTTTGAGTTTTTTGTGTACCAAGAGTTATCCTAGTGGATGTGATGTGATGTCTCACGTGGTTCTGACCTGCATTTCCCTGATGGTCAGTGATAGTAGGCACTCTCTCATGTGCCCACTGGCCATGTGTGTATCTTCTTTGGAGAAATCTCTATTCAGACCCCTTGGCCATTATTTACTAGGATTGTTTGCTTTTTTGTTGTTGAGTTTTAGGAGTTCTTTACATATTCTAGATATTAATCCCTTATCTGATATGTGATTTGCCAATGTTTTCTCCTGTGCATTGCCTTTTTACAAAAAAATAAAAAAAGGAAGCTATTACAAATTAAATTATATAAGCTTAAAATTAACTCATATTTTAAAATATAAAATGCTCAGAACTTGTCATTTTCTAGTTATCTGTGCTCCTGCGTGCGTTTACATCTGCTGTACCTGAGTGGTGAAGGTTCTTTACAGTGGCAAGCTCTTGTGCTTTTCTTCCCAACTCTGAGTTCAGTGACTTTGTACTGATAGCATAAAATTGGTCCTGATATTGAAAAGCAGAGACATTACTTTGCCAACAAAGGTCCGTCTAGTCAAGGCTATGGTTTTTCCAGTGGTCATGTATAGATGTGAGAGTTGGACTGTGAAGAAAGCTGAGCGCCGAAGAATCGATGCTTTTGAACTGTGGTGTTGGAGAAGACTCTTGAGAGTCCCTTGGACTGCAAGGAGATCCAACCAGTGCATTCTGAAGGAGATCAGCCCTGGGATTTCTTTGGAAGGGATGATGCTAAAGCTGAAACTCCAGTACTTTGGCCACCTCATGCGAAGAGTTGACTCATTGGAAAAGACTCTGATGCTGGGAGGGATTGGGGGCAGGAGGAGAAGGGGACGACAGAGGATGAGATGGCTGGATGGCATCACGGACTCGATGGGCATGAGTCTGAGTGAACTCCGGGAGTTGGTAATGGACAAGGAGGCCTGGCATGCTGCAATTCATGGGATCTCAAAGAGTCGGACATGTCTGAGCGACTGAACTGAACTGACGAGTATTTATAGCACGAAAATCATCCAACGCTACTAATCAAGGTCCAGTTTATTGTTTTGTTGATGATCTGAATTTAAGAAAATGATGAATAAAATGTTAATAATTTACTGTCTATGACTGTCACGTGAATAGCACAACAATTGAGAAAATATTCGTCTAACATTTGAAAACTATTAATTTAGCAAAGAAGTCACTCCGATTATTGAGAAATGAGTGACATTCCAACATAGGACTTTGCTATTTCAATTTTGTCATATTCATGAAAGTGAAGGAAAATGTTAAATCGTACCTTCATGGTGAACTTACACTCGAAGAGTTGGCTGTTCCTTATTTACAGACCCCACTGAGTAGGCTCCTTAAGAGCAGGAACTTTGTCCTGCTCATCACTGTAAACAGGGAACCTAGAAATACCTGCCTTGTTGAACAGATGAAGACCTTTAACTTCTCAGTGTCTCAATTTCTCACCTGTAAATGAAGGACAGTGTTCCTAAGCTACTGTCACACTGGGGTGAGGGAAAAGCCAAGGTGATAATAAAGATGAAAGTGCTTTATAGACAAGCAGCACTAAACAAATGTAAAGTAGTGTTATTAAGATCCGATGTGGTATGATACACATTGAGTATATATTTTCTTTCTGTGTTGGCTAAAGGACTCTTTAATGAAACAAGGATTTTTATACAGATCATTCGTTTCAACCAAAGAAAACACATGTTACTCCGTTTATTTCTCTGAATACTTGGCAACTTTTTCTTTTGCCTGGTTCAGCTCGAGGTGCTCTAGAAAATACCAGAGAAACATATTCCTTGCCCTGAAAGGGTGTATAATTTGCTTATAATGGTAATTTACATTAACTAATCTGGAGAATAGAAAAAAATTAGGTAATAAATGTTTGGTTTTAGGCACTCTGCCAAGGATTTTAAACTGTATTTTTTTTTTTTTTTTTTCCTTAATAAGATGCTAGAGATACTGTGGATAGTATAATTTTTCTGGTTATAAAAGCTCTTTGTAATACCTCTGAGGTAGCATAGGTTTTCTTGTCCAGAGCATCTTGAATGCTGGTATTTGATCATCATCAGTAAGCATTTCATAGGTTATCGCTGTGTGCTCTCACTGTGCTAATAAGAATGTCAATGTTATGATTTACAAAGTTGGGTGAAATACAGTCTGTTAGAGTAAAACTAGACAGCAGAGAGGCATTAGAAATATATATCCACACAAACGATTAGCCATCTCTCTGCCTCTTAACAGTCTGTCTTTCTTACTCTACCAAAAATTATTTCCCTGGAATAAGTTGTCTGTGTCAGGAGGACCAAAACATGGGGGTGGGCCAAGGGATGTACAGGGCAAAAAGCTCTATATTTTCTATATGAGAAAATATAATGGAAAAGAACAGGATTAGGGTCGAGGAAGCTAGGACTCTCTCCTCCACCCCTGTATACTTTGTTTCACCCCTTAAAATCAGACTATAACTCTTAGGGGTACAGTCCCTGGCTGGTGGTTGTGGTCTTGGTATTAAACAAGGACATAATTTGAGAAGTTAGTGACAGGACATTTTTAATGATATGCCCCAAACTTGCATTCTTTCTTTTCAAGGTTCCATATGCACAGACCTCAGTCAGGTTTTCCTGCTAAGGGTTATTTATCCACATGCCTAACCTTAATCAAATTATTCCTCATCACTTTATACAGACAGGTGGTAAGAGCAGCTCCACATTAAAGGAGTTGGCCCTCCCCTTTTTAAAAATCTAAATCCCACTGAGACGTGGAACAAACAGATTTGTGTTTACTGCTTAACTGTTCCTTTGAGACAGAAATGATATTTTATATTTATATATTCTATTTATATTAACATTTGTGAAAAGGATCTTTTGAAGTTTATTTCCATTAAGCCTCAAAGTCTAATCCCTTGATCTAAACCATGTTAAATACTTTGATGGCAGCCTGTGCTTTGAACAAATATTTCAAGTAGATAACATTAGCCTAAATCCTGTTGTCTAATATATTCTCAGATAAAATATTGATTTAAATGCTAATATAGATGTACAAGGTTCTATTTGCTTATTGCTCTTTCCTTCTGCACAAAAATGGATGAACATTTAGCCTTTCTAGACAGTGGGACTTGTTCTGCAGTCTGCAGCTGAATTTGAGAGCTGTGTTTAACTTCCCAAAGGCTTCCTGCTATTAGATCAATGACTTGCCAAAATCAGTACTTGATACATATGTTGCCTGATTTACAGTATACCCTGTGATCCATACTGATTGATATAGTAAGTAATCAGACAAATATAATCATGATAATAAAGAACTGGATCTGGAAGGTCTTAACAGTTTACAGAGTACTTGCACATACATGATCCTGTTTGAGCCCCTCCAAAATCCTGTGAAGTCAGTACAGCAGGTATGATTATCATCCCTTTTTATCCAAGGCCCCCCTGTTTCTAATGAGCTACACTTGAACCCAAGTCATCATACTCCAGGGCCTGTGCAGTTTCCATAATGCCATGTTATGTCTGTATTACCTCAGTCAATTCAGCCACTCAGTCGTGTCCAGCTCTTTGTGACCCCATGGACTGCAATATGCCAGGCTTTCCTGTCCATCACCAACCCCCGGAACTCACTCAAACTCATGTCCATCAAGTTGGTGATGCCATTCAATCATCTCATCCTCTGTTGTCCCTTTCTGCTCCCACCTTCAATCTTTCCCAGCATCAGGGTCTTTTCAAATGAGTCAGTTCTTCACCTCAGGTGCCAAAATATTGGAACTTCAGCTTCAGCATCAGTCCTTCCAATGAATATTCAGGACTGATTTCTTTTAGGATTGACTGGTTGGATCTCCTTGCAATCCAAGAGACTCTCAAGAGTCTTCTCCAACACCACAGTTCAAAAGCATCAGTTCTTCGACTCTCAGCTTTCTTTATAGTCCAACTCTCACATCCATGCATGACTACTGGAAAAATCATAGCCTTGACTAGACGGACTTTTGTTGGCAAAGTAATGTCTCTGCTTTTCAATATGCTGTCTAGGTTGGTCACAGCTTTTCTTCAAAGAAGCAAGCGTTGGAATATCACCTATTTCAGTGTATATTGAGGAAATACAGTATTTGCATATAAAAACATTAACTGTCTTATGTAAAGATTATAATGGTTTCTTGGTAAAACACTTCATTAGCATAACAAATTCCTGTTACACAGCTTGGTACTTGTCGGTCTGTGTTCTAAGCCATTTTAGTAGTGGTTAGTATTTTCCCCTCTCTGATCAGGTCTGCCGCATTTTGTCATCACTTTGGGTTTGCAGATGATGATGTTTATTGTCGTTGCTCTGTAGAGAATCAGACAGTGGTGAGGACTGCTAGCATAGCTGAAAAGCAGAGAGCAATGCTGCTTTGGGGCCTGTGAGCTGGCTAGTCTTTTCTGTCAGACTCTCAACAAGGAATTTCTTCACATCTCGTCACTTCCTAGACCCGAATGTTGCATTCTAAACCTTTTTCTGTGCTCTAGCAAGATAATAAGGGTAATGCACATATGAATCAACCTTTCATTTACTTAAAAGGATAATCCTGCAGTAAAGGAGGAAATTACAGCTACTCTGATCTTTGAATACGGGGCAAAAGGAAACCATTCCTAAGCACACAGTCCTTCAATACGATGTAACCTTTTTCATTTAACAAACATTTTCCCCTAGTAACTCTTTGTGTTGGCACACCATGAAAGGAAGCATGTAGACTTGGCAGTTGAACCCTGAAGTTTGTGTCTAAAAAATTATTGCAATTTGTGTGCCAGGGGTTTAAATGACATTTGTCATTTGGCTGGGCAAAGACATTTCCAAAATTAAAAAGGATGACCTTATTTCACTTAGTGAAATGAAAGGAACTCTTTAATGGAACCTGTTTTGAGTAGTTGTGCATAGTGCAATGCTGTCAAAAAAATGAGAGAGAGTTGTATTTTATATTTTTTTGTTATCAGAAGAAAATACACTCCTAAAATTGTCTCAGTAGGACTCATAATGCCATTTTAAAATTCATATTCCTAGGTAAAAATTTGGCACAGTTTTTTTTTTTTTTTTTGAGTTGAAAACAGTGGTCACAGCACAATTGATTATCTATGAGAGAAGCACTGATAAACTCTGGGAATATACCTTTTTCATAGTTTAGATATTTCCAGTAGTGATAGTTTTAACTTCTGGTACTTGAGAAAATTTTAAAAGTTGGAAATGCAAACTGCAAAATACTGACTTTCAGAAATCAATGTGTGCTTTCATTGGAGAACAAACTGCTACGAAATCTCAGAGGTGGGGAATGAGGCAGGAAGGGGGTAGGGCACAACCATTAAAAGAATGACGTAGCCCCAGAGGACACAATACAAGCTCGTTAGGACCAGCTAGGTCTAACGGTGGACAAGTTGACTTCCAGTAAACCTGAGTCTCATTATATTCTCATTGTAATATATTAGCTAAATGACACACCCACAGGCGCTATGACAGTTCCAAGGCAGACCACAAAAGGCCCAAAAGTGGGTGGTGGCCCAATTTCAGAAAATCCCCTGCTTCCCATTGAAATAATCTTCCCACTTATTACCCACTCCTATAAAAACTGACAGCCCTGTACCCTGGGACCTCTCACCTTTTGAGATGGCCCACACTCTGTCTACGGAGTAGTATTTTAGGTAAACCCCAAAGATGATCATGTTAAACCTGGGTTAATTTATCTCCCCAGCCAGTGGACATTCTCTTAATTGAGACCAGTGAATGACGCCAGTGGCACGTACTGTGATTCTTTCCCCCAGCGCTTCTTAACATCATATCTTTTCAGTGCAGATGTTTGGGAAACTGGTCGCTGAATTTGAAAGAGGTGTATCTGTGTTATGTTTTTCTTACATCCATAAATAGGATGGCTAGGCATGTTTAATTTGGTAAGGAAGCTTTATCATTTAATGCCGTTTTCTGTGACAGACTTGCAGTGGTTAAATACACTTAAGTTCTAAGATGTTTCCTCGCTAAATGAAATTAAGAGTGTGTAACTTTGCAAAACCTAAAGGTGTCCAAAGAACGATGTTCTCTGCAATCTTGAGGGAGATTTAGAGTCTGTGCAATACCCAGGAAGACTGGAAATTTGCACTCACGCAATCATTCATTCACTGGTGCACACATGCATGCCTGTTGTGGCGTTGATCTCTGCCTGTCCCAGCACCCGTGATGCGCCCTCTTATCCAAAAGGCTCAAAATCCAGATTTACTGCTTCATGAGGAGGAAGTCCAGTCTGGAATGAGTTTTCTGCTTCCAATCCTGGCTGGCATTCAAAAAAGCATTTAGTCCTCTGGAGCCTTGCATGAGCATCAGACTTTAGTCTGCCTGACTGACTCCACCAAGTGAGGCTGGTCTCCCTCCCAGGTCTTTCTGCCCACCTCCAAATAGACTTGCATGGACCTCCCAACAATAGCCACCAAGCACCAAGAACTGTGGTACTAAGATCTTGACAGGCTCCATCCTGCCATAACCATTTTCATGTCTGATCACTCCTCATCACTTAGCTTCCATGTACAGGAAGCTGGTCATAAGTGACCCCAGTCCCTGCACAGGCATTTCTGCTTTAACACGTTCACCCATCCTCTGGACTGCTTTTTTTCTGTCTCTTTCTTTTGTTCTCTCTCTCTCTCCATAGCCTATCAAAAGCATCCCACCTCTGTTTTGAATTTCCAGTGATCTCCACCTCACCCTCATTTTCTATTTCACTTATAGACGTTACCACACTTATCAGGTGTTGTTTCTGTATTTTCTATTCTATGTCAACCTTGAGTCTTCTAATGAGATCATAAACCCCTGTGAGGCCAGAAAGGATTTCAAATGCTTCTTTTGTGTTCCTTATTGTCTCTATCAATAATAAATACTTATTCAGTAAGTAGCCCTTGGTAATACCCAGGGACATAATAGTGATAGAATTTATTGAGCCCTTACTCTGTATTAGGCACCATGTACATTATCCTGTTTAGTCTTCCCATCAACTCCTTGAAATGAGAACTATGATAACATCCTTTTTTTCACTTGACACTCAGTGAACTTACACAGGTAGTAAGCGGTAGGTAGGGCTGCAAAAATTTAAATCCAGACCTGTCTGACTCACAGCCCGTGAAAATAAACAACTACATTTCCTTTGTCTTTCTTTGCCTGGGGGACAAAAATCTAGATAAGCAATAGCCTTCTAGGAGCCTGGGGATTCCTAGAGGGACTTATTCATTCGTTTTGTCAGTATTTGTCAGTATCTATTGAATCCTTAATAGGAAGAGGCTTTAGAAACTTGCACTTAACTGTGGAAGTGGACAGATGGTGAGTTCAGGGAAGGAAAGGAAGAGGCAAGCAGTAAAGACAGATGGATGCTCACAAATATGAATTGAACAACTCATTTGTTCCCTCTTTTTAAAAAAAAAAAAATTATTGGAGGATAGCTGATTTACAGTGCTGTGTTAGTTTCAGATGTACCGCAAAGTGATTCATTTCTGCATATACAAATATTCAGTCTTTTTCGGATTCTTTACCCATATAGGTTGTTACAGAATATTGGTTCCCTGTGCTATACAGTAGGTCCACTCCTATATAGAATCTAGTTATAAAAATGATACAGCTTGTTTACAAAACAAAAACAGATTTAGAGAACAAATATGTGGTTACCGAAGGGGAAATGTGGGGGAGGGGAGATAAATTAGGAGTTTGGGATTCAGGTATGTATACTACTGTATAGAAACTAGGTAGCCATCATTCCCTCTTTAACCCTTGGAGTTGAACCCCACGCCCAGTGAAACTGCTCGAAGGCCCACCAGCATTTCCCCAAACCCTTGGAGTTGAAACCTGACTTGTGACCCTACCCCATGCCCAGTGAAACTGCTCCTCAAAGGCCCACCAGCATTTCCCCAAGTCCTGTCCTCTCGGCCCGGTGTGCCCTTCCGGCTGTGACCTCCCACTGCTTCCCGAGCCTCTTGCCTCGGTTATTTCCTGTGACAGTCTGCTGAGTCTCTGCTTATTGCCCTGACGACTGCTTTTTTTGTTTCCTCATCCGGCCCTTTTCCTCATCCTGTATGCAGGCATCCCCTCAGGTTCTGCCCTGACCCTCGTCTCTCCTGCTTGTAAACTCTCTCCCCGGTATCTCTCATCCATTTTCATGGTGTCAGCTCCCATTTGTATGCAGGATGCGTGCTCATCTGTAGCTTCAGCCGTCCAGACCTCTCCCCAGGGCTTTAGTCCCACGTTTCCAGCAGCCTGTCAGGTAGCTTCAGTCAGTTCAGCTCAGTGGCTCAGGCGTGTCCGACTCTTTGGGACTAGCACTTCAATATATCCAAAACCACACATCATCTGTTCTCTCAAGCCTCCTGTTTCTCTCCGGGGGACCCTATTCTTGAAAGACATCCGCATTCTCCAAGTGACCTTTGACTCGTCTCTCTTGCTGAGCCCCACAGTATTAGGACTGTATGTCCTAAATAGCCATTGCCTCTGCCGCTTGGTTTCCATTCCCACAAACTTCGTCACTACCGGGTTAATCTCTCCAGAGAGTAGCTCTAAGCATCATTAACTCTAGTCAGAACTTCAAAGGACAGAAAGTATTAAGAGGAAAGAAATGAGGGGAGGGAGGGAGGAAAGAAAGGAGACGAGGCCCCCTTAACTGGGCGCCCAAGACCGCAACCTGCCTGCCTTCCTTCCTTGATCCACCAAGCACAAGCAACAGACCTCTGCTGCCACTGGCCACACACTCTCATGGCCTCTCTAAACACGTGTGTCTGGGTATCTCTCACTTGCATTTCAGTTATTAGCGTTTATGTTTCTCTCTGCTATGAGAGATCATGGGCTCTCATCTTGCTCACCCAGTGCCCCCACTGAACCCAGCACTGTGCTTTAACGCCTA
This sequence comes from Neotragus moschatus, assembly GCA_006410615.1. Taxonomy (NCBI): domain Eukaryota; kingdom Metazoa; phylum Chordata; class Mammalia; order Artiodactyla; family Bovidae; genus Neotragus; species Neotragus moschatus. Next base: position 2,701,784 of record SJYA01002930.1, on the reverse strand, counting down.
GTAGATACTCACGGAAGTGTTGAGTAACGAAGTGTGACCTTGCCTGCACCTGTCCCCGTCACTGCTCTTTTGCTCAGCATAAAGGGTAAATGGAAGGTTTCGCTGTTGTATGTGGCTTAGGTTTACCTCTGTTGCCTCTTTCTTTGCCTCTGTTGGGTTTGTGTGGTCTGATGTTGGGGGGGAGGTTCTTGCGCAGCTTCCTCTATGAGGTTAGTCATCACTGAAGCCATGTAGAGCCTCTGGCATGATTATTTCCAGGCAACCTACCATGTTCTGCAGCCACTTTGGTCTATTGCTGAGTGTAAAGTGGGAACAGAAGGCGACTTGCTGCCCTCTGGAGTATTTCGGGTAATTCATAGCCAAGCCATCCATGGCAGAAAGTTCCCTTGGCAGAACAGATGCAGCCAATTCCAGAGACTGAATCTGATCAATCTTCGTGGATAGCTCTCTTATAAATAGAAATGAATCCTTGTGGCCAACATGGTGCATAAATTATATAATAAATGTCCCTTCGAAGTTCAGGGTATGCTATTAGAGGAGTAGCCTATTTACCCTGACTAATATATTCAGGTTCTAAAACAATGCATCATAAATCCAGTGTTTATTCCTGGACAGGGTTCTTATTTGAATTTCTGCCTTCTTTCCTATCCCGATGAATGACTTAGAAAGGAACGTAGAAGTATTATCTATCACCTTTTCCCCTTAAACCTAAAACAAGTCCTTGCAAACTATACTCTGGGCCTTAGTACCTTGAGGTCCCTAGGAGCCCATTGCCCCCCCCCCAAAAAAACACCATAAATTTAAAGGGCAAACGTCTCTTCCATCTTTGTGATGTCTTTTCCACTCCTGTGAAGGTTCCCCCACTCAAACCTGGTGATAACTTCTGGGACTAGTTCTTACTCTTACAAACATTATCACTTAGATATCCTTGCTGTGCTGCTGTGGTTCGTCTCCTCAGAAACCTGGAGGAAGGGGAGCGAGTGGGAGCCGAGGTGGCAGTGATTCCTTCATTCTTTACTTGTTCACTCCTTTCTGTTCAGCAAGCGTGTTATTTACTGTTTGCTAGGCACTGAGGTCTGAGGATGGGAAAGATGTGGCTCCTGCCCTCAGAAAACTTACTGTTAGTGGAAGAGGGCCGCTAAATAGTCAAATGTAATGTTTCTGAACTTTTTTTAGGTCAGAGACTCTTGTGAGCATTTTTGAAATATGTGTTTATCTATTTGGCTGCATTGGATCACAGTATCTTCGCTGTGTCATGTAGGATCTTTCATTGCAATGCATGGACTCTCTAGTTGCGGCGTGCAGACTTCATTGTTCTGCAGTATGTGGGATCTTAGTTCCCTGACCAGGGTTTGAACCCATGTCCCCTGTATTACAAGGCAGCTTCTTAACCACTGGACCATCAGGGAAAACCCCTCCTTTGAGAATTTAATGAGATTATTAGCTTCTCCTTCCACCACTGAAAATAGATACATACAAAATTTTGACTACAAAAACCATTGATGTACCCCATGTGAAAAATATCTGGCCTTCCTTACCATATGTAAAATATATTGCTAGTGGGGAGTTGCTGTATAGCACAGGGCACACAATCTGGTGTTCTGTGACAACGCAGAGAAGTGGGGTGGGGGTGGGGTGGGGAGGAGGTTCAGGAGGGAGGGAACTTATGTGAACTTATGGCTGACTCATGTTGTGTGGCAAAAACCAACACAATATTGTAAAACAATTATCCCCCAATTAAAAATGAATTTTTAAAAAATCTGGTCTTGTAGGTGCTAGGAAATGCAGTGTGTTAGGAGGTTAATCTCCATTTTCATCAGCAGACAGAGAACTGGAAGATATTTTAAATAGTGCTCTCAAAATGAGAAAATTCATCAAATGTGTACATTAACTCCAAATGAAATTCTAGGCCCTCACACTATTATAGAAATTAAAAGCAGAAGCCTCATACGTAGATTCATACAAGGTATATAAAAGTGATCCAGTTTTCTCTGGAACTTTTGTTTGATATTTATTTGAAGCCCCTTGAACCACTGGTATGGATATATTACTTACTAAATTTATGGTGAAAATACCTTCCTCCTTGGGGGAGAATTTTAGTTTGAAGTATGGATTTGAGAATCATTGACCCAAACTGTTGTTATGCATTAAAAATCAAATTATGGCTTACAGAAAATCTGTAATAAAGCTATACTGCCAGAATAGGAGACGGAGTAATTCCTGGGGCTGGAACCTCACTAATTTATTCATTCAGCATCACCAAATGTTTGTTGAATGTCCACTGCATGCTAGGGACCATGTTGGACATGTGGATTACATCAGTGAACAAAACAGACAAGAATTCATGGTCGCAGGGAGCTTAAATTCTGGCTGACAGCCACAGGAGTGAATGATAAATAATTAACATAATGAATGAATAAATTATATGATATGTGAGAAGGTGCCTATTGTCAGAGAAGAAAAAACCTTAGGGCAGCATAAGGAGGATAGCCCTGGTGGGTGAGGTGTAGTCTCAAACCCAGGAGCCAGTGTGAGCCTCATTGAGAAAGCAAGATCCAGCACTTGAAGAAAATGAGGAATTGCTTTTTGCAGAGCAAAGGCCTTCAATGAGCGTGTATGACAGACAGCAAAGAGTCTAGCATGTCTGGACTAAGATGATTGAGACGAAAGTGAGAAATGAAGGCTGTTAGATCACGTAGGGCCATTTGGAGCCATTGACTTTGGCTTTTACTCTGAGTGAAATAGGTAGCTTGCCATTCCAGGGTTTTAGCAGAAGAGTGATTTACATTTTATTTTCTTTAAAAAAAAAAACTTTATTAGAGTTGATTTACAATGTTGTTAGTTCTGCTGTGCAGCAAAGTGGGTCAGTTATGTATGTATGTACACACATCCACTAGTTTTTAGATTCTTTTCCTGTGTAGGTCATTACACAGTATTGAGTTCCCTGTGCTATAGAATAGGTCCTTATTAGTTATGAGTGAAGTAAGTCAGATAAAAAAAAGACAAATATCATATTATATTGCTTGTATGTGGAATCTAAAAAAAAGTTAAAAAATTTATTTACAAACAAATAGAGTCACAGATGCATAAAACAAATTTGTGGTTACAGGGGAGAAAGTGGCGTGGGAGGGAGGGATAAATTGGAAGACTGGAATTGACAAGTGCACACTACTATATTTAAAATAGGTGACTTACATTTTAAAAGGACAACTCTTGCTCCTGCGTTGACATAAGACTAAGCTGCAAGGAGGTCAGGTGGGAGAAGTCTAAGCCCAGGATAGTGGTGGTGGCTTGGATCAGCATGGTTAGTAGAAGTGGAGGTGTAGAGAAGTAGTTAGATTCTGACTGTATTTTGAAGGCAGAAGTGACAAGGTTTCCTGTCATATTAGATACAAGATGTAATGCCGGGCTGGATGAAGCACAAGCTGGAATCAAGACTGCCAGGAGAAAGTATCAATAACCTCAGATACACAGGTGACACCACTCTTATGGCAGAAAGTGAAGGAGAACTAAAGAGCCTCTTGAAGGAAGTGAAAGAGGAGAGTGGAAAAGCTGACTTAAAACTCAGCATTCAGAAAACTGTGATCATGGCATCCAGTCCCATCACTTCATGGCAAATAGGTGGGGAAACAATGAAAACAGTGACAGACTTTATTGGGGGGGGGCTCCAAAATCACTGCAGATGGTGATTGCAGCCATGAAATTAAAAGACGCTTGCTCTTTGGAAGAAAAGCTATGAACAACCTAGGCAGCATATTATAAAGCAGAGACATTATGTTGTCAACAAGATCTATCTAGTCAAGGCTATGGTTTTTCCTGTGGTCATGTATGGATGTGAGAGTTGGACTATCAAGAAAACTGAGCACTGAAGAATTGATGCTTTTGAACGGTGGTATTGGAGAAGACTCTTGAGAGTCCCTTGGAGTGTAAGGAGATCCAACCAGTCCATCCTAAAGGAAATCAGTGCTGAATATTCGTTGCAAGGACTGATGCTGAGGCTGAAACTCCAGTACTTTAGCCGCCTAATGCGAAGAACTGACTCCTTGGATAAGACCCTGATGCTGGAAAAGACTGAAGGCTGGAGGAGAAGGGCATGACAGAGGATGAGATGGTTAGATGACATTACCAACTTGATGGACATGAGTTTGAACAAGCTCCAAGAGTTGGTGATGGATAGGGAAGCCTGGTGTGCTCCAGTCCATGGGATCACAAAGAGTTGGACACGACTGAGCCACTGAATTGAACTGAGCTGATGTGAGAGAGAGAGAGGAAGAGTCAGGGATGAATACAAGATTTCGTCTTGAGCTGCTAGAAGGATAGAGTTGCCATCAGCTGAGATGGAAAAGGCTGTGGGTGGAGCCCATTTGAAATGAAAGAGCTAAAGTTTAATTTCCGAGTGTTACATCACTTGGGAATTCTCAAACTACTTTTGGTGCATCTGGGATTAAGCCCAGAAGTAAAGGTGAGACTAATGGGAGTCAGGTCTCTCCCTGTCAGAAAAGGGAGTTACAAGTGTGGAAAGAAGGAAGACTGGAATGGACCATGTGATGTTGGATTAGAATTGTAATTATCAGTATGAGCTCACCATTTTTAATGTATAGATACATAGTTATAGAAATGGATATAAATATATACTCTCAAACGTATTTTCTTAACTCCATCACTGAAAAGACTGAAAAGGAATGGCATTCCACAAACAGTGAGCACACAACACCTAGATGTAGGTTTTTAAATATCATTCTCCACTAGAGAAATCAGGTACTCTGGAGAAATAGCCAGTTCCAGACTGGATCAGAGAAAGGGTAGATGAGCCCAGGACATCTTACTGTGCCAGGAAGTAAGAAAGCACTCAAATGACTCAAATAATAATGCAGGCAGGCATGTTGAGAAGACACAGGAACAAACTTGAAAGGATTCCACTGGCCAAATCTGGGACTATAGCATTAGCTTAAATATGAATAAGACGTGTAGATAAGATAATGTTATTGTATCAATGTTACTTTCCTGATTTGGATAATTGCACTGTGGTTATGTTGAAGAATGTCCTTGTTCTTAGGAAACATCACAAGTATTGGGGGAGTAATGAGCCATCATGTCTGCAACTTACTTTCGAATGGCTCAGAAAATAACACTGATATATATCACCACATATATGAGTAGAGAAAGAATGCTTAAGTAAATATGGAAAAATTTTAACAGGAATCTTGGTGAAGGGGCTAGAGGATTTCTTAGTATTATTCTTTCAAGTTTTCTGTAAATCTGAAATTATTTCAAAACAAAAAATTACAAAGAGAAGTTCGATGTTGGACATACGGAGTTTGAGCAGTAGACATGTAAATGGAGACGTCACACAAACAGTACCATATCCTGGAGTTTGAGAGAAAGGTTTGGGCTGAAGATAAACAATTGAGGGCTCTCCATTATAAATGGAGTTTAAGGCTAAAGGAGTACATCAAGGCTGTATGTTGTCACCCTGCTTATTTAACTTATATGCAGGGTACATCATGAGAAACGCTGGACTGGAAGAAACACAAGCTGNACAGAGGATGAGATGGCTGGATGGCATCACTGACTCGATGGGCATGAGTCTGAGTGAACTCCCAGAGTTGGTGATGGACAGGGAGGCCTGGCGTGCTGCGATTCATGGGGTCGCAAAGAGTCGGACACGACTGAGCGACTGAACTAAACTAAACTAAATCTTGACAGCAGAACTGGAGAGAGCGTTATCCCCATTTTATAGAGAAAGAAATAGCTAAGATCATATACCATTAGTAAGCAGCTGTGACTCTTTTTCCCTGGTGGATTGGTATAGAATGTATCTGAGTTTCCACATTGAACCAGTTGAGGAAATACAGTTTTATTAATCACATCATCTAATAAAGTCTCTCCAATGTGATGGAGGAAATATCTCATACAGAACATGCAGGAGAGATCGGCATACACACATTATTGAGACTATGTATAAAATAAATCACTGATGAAAACCTACTCTATCGCTCAGGAAACTCAGTGCTCTGTGGTGACCTAAATGGGAAGGAAACCTGAGAAAGGGGATATATGTGGTACATGTCGTGATTTGTTTTGTGGTACAGTAGTTACAGTGGCACACCACTCCAGTCCTCTTGCCTGGAAAATCCCATGGACGGAGGAGCCTGGTGGGCTGCAGTCCATGGGGTCACTAAGAGTCAGACACGACTGAGCGACTTCACTTTCATTTTTCACTTTCATGCATTGGAGAAGGAAACGGCAACCCACTCCNCAGTGGCACACCACTCCAGTACTCTTGCCTGGAAAATCCCATGGATGGAGGAGCCTGGTGGGCTGCAGTCCATGGGGTCACTAAGAGTCAGACACGACTGAGCGACTTCACTTTCATTTTTCACTTTCATGCATTGGAGAAGGAAACGGCAACCCACTCCCGGGTTCTTGCCTGGAGAATCCCAGGGACGGGGGAGCCTGTTGGGCTGCTGTGCATGGGGTCACACAGATTTGGACATGACTGAAGCGACTTAACAGCAGCAGCAGCAGATACTACTACAACTGTATTCCCTATCACAAAGTTGTAAAGCAAGTATACTCCAACAAAAATTAATTTTCTAAAAAAAAGCAACATTGAGGAGAAAAAGCTCTTAAAGACCTACTGGAGATGGATGGAACTTCTTAGTCTCGTGCAACTTGAGAACTGGATCTTTTGTTGTTGTTTGGAAGCAACAGAATCATATGAACTGAAATGATTCTAGCGTGTGTTGTATATGACCATCCTGATTTTTTCTGAAAGAATGGAGATGTTTTCTTGTCATTATTGGCAAGTATCCTCTAAATTATAGGGAGAATACTATCATTGTTAAACTTCAGCATTATAAAGACATCACTGGAGCTTAAGCCCAGGGAATATAATCATCCACTTGGGTAACAGAGCTATATCAAGAAAACGCAGGGGAAGGCAGGAAGAGAATTTCTTACATGGAGAAAGACTAGGTTGCGTCAGCGGTTCTGGCATCCTGGGTTATTGCCAATAGGCACGCTGAAGGGGATGCGATGAATGATACAAGAGAATACATTGGTGAGAGTATATCCTTTACAGCCTTACTGTAAAGAATGAGGAATTTCTACTGTGATCCATTCTGCTCTCCTAGAACCAGAAATTTGTTTTCTTGAGAAATGCCAAGAGTTCTCTTTGAGTGTGGTTTGGGGAGAGGAGCAAACACCTGGCCAAATGATGTAGCGATATAGAGCAAACATGCTGTGAAATACACCATTTTTGGTGAAAACCAGATAAAACTTGAGACACTGTCCAGGCCTTTATTATCACAAAGATCATTTTCCTTTGTTGTAGCCATGCATTCCGGGAAACAAACTCACTCAGAAGGACAGTGCAGATAGTGGGGTGCAGTTTATTACACTGGCGGGCCCAAGGCAGAGTCTACTCTTAACCAAGGACCCCGCCCAGTTATTGTGAAAACCTTATATACCCTAAGTGTACTTGCTCAAATCCACCTCCTCAAATTCCTTGAAACTAGTCTGGACAAGGTAAAAGAGAGATACGATCAGCATTAACCCATGATTCATGTGTCACAAGACTAGATAAACAGTGGATATTTATCAATAGGCCTGTGGTCATATCCTGATAAACATAATGGAATTTACCACTTTGTTCTGTTACAGGGATAATTAGCATATTGTTTTAGGCAACGAAGAGTCCAAGTACAAGTGCTGAGGCTCTTTTATCCAAGGTGGAGGGTGTCTGGTTTTCCATTGGTTTGCCATTTCTATAGACACCAGGGACAAAGTTCAGAGTCCACTGGGAGGGTGGCCATGCGTGGAGCCTAACGTTCGCAGCCTGGCCTAACTTGGAGTCCAGCTCTGTCTGTTTCCTCCTTTACCTTCTGGTACCAGCAACATTCTTCTCTTGAGATAGGTCCCCTGTGTTTCATCCCTTGAAAGTGGGGGCTCAATTCTTCTCTCTTTTCCTTGGACCCACCCTGACCAGAGTATCCCCATGCAGTTCTTATCTGTGTTTGTGTTGTCTAGCTCAGTGTCTCTCACATTAACTCCACGCTGAAATCATTAGGAGCTTTAAAGAAATACTGATGTATGTATTATTTTTTAAAGAGCTCTCCACATGATCCTAATGTGTAGCCAAAGTGGAGAATTCTATTCAAGAGCAGTGATTCTCAAGCTTTGATGTGCAAGTGAGTCATCTAGGGATCTTGTTAAACGGAACTTTCTGGTTTCAGTAGATCCAGGCTAGAGCCTGAGCTTCTGCATTTTTAACAAGCTACCAGGTGATACAGAACACTTTGAGTAGCAGTATTCTGCAACAGGGATTCTCAAATTCTGGTCACAAGAATTTGACAAGTAACAAGATCACCTGGAGAGACTTCTAGTATCTGTTCTGCATGTAAGGAGCTTGGAAGTCACCATCCTGTCCTGAAAGCTAAAAGAAAGAGAAAAAAGCTGAATAGTCTGAAAATGCAACCACTCTTCTTGGATCCAAAAGAGAGGAGAGGATACAGGGGAAATCAGTTTCCCACCCCCACCCNCCCTGGGATTTCTTTGGAAGGAATGATGCTGAAGCTGAAACTGCAGCACTTTGGCCACCTCATGCAAAGAGTTGACTCACTGGAAAAGACCCTGATGCTGGGAGGGATTGGGGGCAGGAGAAGAAGGAGATGACAGAGGATGAGATGGCTGGATGGCATCACTGACTCGATGGGCGTGAGTCTGAGCTGTCTCTTATACACATCTCCAGCGAATATAGGGAGTCACAACTAGGCAGGGCAGAAAATGCCAAAGGGACCACTGTCCTAGTAGAAACACCTGAACTATAATTGACAAATTGCAGAAAGTTCAGTATGGACAACTATGAGAGTTAAACTCTAGGGGACCAATACATAGGTTTCCCATAACACTGTGAGATTAGCCACTTAGAGCTCCTCCAGGCTCACACAATAAATCTCAGAGAAAAATTCCCTCCTGCTTCCTGCAGGCGGGCCCTAGGGGTAGAAGTGGGATGAGAAAAGGGGCCATTTTTACATCCATCAGAGCACTCTGGTCTTCTTAATAAGGCTGACCCTAAGAGACGCAAATTAACCAGAGCGAACACCCTCAGATGGAGCTTCCCTGGTGGCTCAGTGGTAAAGAACCCACCTGCCTCTGCTGGAGACGCAGGTTCAATCCCTGGGTCAGGAAGATCCCCTGGAATAGGAAATGGCAACCCACTCCAGGATTCTTGTCTGGGAAATCCCGTGGACAGAGGAGCCTGGTGGGCTACAGTCCATGGGGTCCAAAGAGTCAGCCAGGACTGAGTGAGTGAGCACTCATGTCCGCAACCTACTCAGATGTTATCAGACCCTAACTCCCCCAGAGAAAGAAAAGATCCAGCTGCAACCCACTCTAACCATCCGATCCCACCTAAAGAGGGGGAGGAAAAAGCTGAGAAATACTTCTGAAGTTCACAGTCCAGAGGCACAGGGTCACAAAAAGATTGAGATCTAATCACAGGAGTTTAGTAGGCTTCCCCTCACACGTGCCTTATCATCATATTACTAAAAACTTATTTATAACAGTTCCTTGTACCCAGTACATCATGTCTAGAATCAATTAAAAAAAAATACAAGGCATTCTAAAAGACAAATAACACAATTTTAAGAGATAGAGCAAGCTTCAGAACCAGACATAGTAGTTGTTGGAATTATCATACTGGAAATTTAAAACGACTGATTATTTTGCTAATGGCTCTAATGGATAAAACAGACCCATGCAAGAATGGATGGGCATTGAAAGCAGAGCAAAAGAAATCCTAAGAGCCAAAAAGGAATACTAGAGATAAAAACTACTGTAGCGTAAATAAAGAATGCCTTTGAAGGGTTTATTAGCAGACTAGACATGGCTAAAGAATTCTCCGAACTTGAGGATTTCTCAGTAGAAATCTCCAAAACTGAAAAGCAAAGAGAAAATAAAAGAGACTGGAAAAAAAAGTGTAATCCAAAATCACTGCAGATGGTGACTGCAGCCATGAGATTAAAAAATGCTTACTCCTTGGAAGAAAAGTTATGACCAACCTAGATAGCATATTCAAAAGCAAAGACATTACTTTGCCGACTAAGGTCCGTCTAGTCAAGGCTATGGTTTTTCCAGTAGTCACGTATGGATGTGAGAGCTGGACTGTGAAGAAGACTGAGTGCCGAAGAATTGATGCTTTTGAACTGCGGTGTTGGAAAAGACTCTTGAGAGTCCCTTGGACTGCAAGGAGATCCACCCAGTCCATTCTGAAGGAGATCAGCCCTGGGATTTCTTTGGAAGGAATGATGCTGAAGCTGAAACTGCAGCACTTTGGCCACCTCATGCAAAGAGTTGACTCACTGGAAAAGACCCTGATGCTGGGAGGGATTGGGGGCAGGAGAAGAAGGAGATGACAGAGGATGAGATGGCTGGATGGCATCACTGACTCGATGGGCGTGAGTCTGAGTGAACTCCAGGAGTTGGTGATGGACAGGGAGGCCTGGTGTGCTGCAATTCATGGGGTCGCCAAGAGTTGGACATGACTGAGTAACTGAACTGAAGGACTTTGGGACAGCTACAAAAGGTGTTACACACATAATGGTAATATCAAATGAAAATAAAAAGGAATAAAGGAAATATTTGAAATGATAATGACTGAAAATTTGTCCCAAATTAGTGTCAAAATAAAGATCAAGGAAGCTTAGAGAACACCAAGCAAGACAAATGCAGAAAAGACTATACTTAGTCATATCATTTTCACATTACAGAAAAATCAAAGAGAAACAATCCTGGATTTTGTAAGCTATAGATCTGGGGTGATTATGATGTATCAGCAGAAGTTCATCAATTGTAATTGTGTACCAGTCTGCTGGGGGATATTGATAATGGGAGATTCTATGCTTACTGGAGAGCAGGAGGAATATGGGAAATCTCTATATATTAGTCTTAATTTTTCTATGAATCTAAAACTGCTGTAAAAGTTTATAAAATCATCTGGTGAATTTAGAAAACAGACCAATAATGGTCCCTACTCAGACTTATGAAGTCAGAATCAATAGGAGATAGTGTCTAGCAAGCACGGATATTTTTTAGGCTCCCCTAGTGATTCCACCACTATGTAACTAAATATGAGAACCTTCTGATTCCACTCTATAACTAAATATGGGACCCTTCATTCTAAATCTGCATTGTGTCGTCGTTTGGGCACCAAGTCATATCCGACACTTCTGCAACTCCATGGATTATAGCCTGTCAGGATCCTCTGTCTATGGAATTTCCCAGGAAGGAATACTGGAGTGGGTTGCCATTTCCTATTCCAGGGGATCTTCCTGAGCCAGAGATGAAACCCACATCTCCCGCAGTGGCAGGTGGGTTCTTTACCACTGAGCCACGAGGGAAGGCCCAAATCTGAATTGTTACTAGCCACTAACCACTAACCACTTCTGGGTATTTAAATTAAAATTAAACTAGACAAAAAGCTCAGTTTCTCAGTTGCATTAGCCACATTTCAAGTGGCATCAAGCCACAAAGTAGTTAGTGGTTTAGATAGTGCAGATATAAAACATTTCCATTAACGCAGCACTGAAAACTCTCGAGCAGCGCTAGACAACAAAGAGTCTGAAAACAGAAGTGCTCTTATTTCTAAAACTGTTACATTCTGTTTCCTTAGTTTTAAAAAGATCAAATGTCATCCAAAAAAGAGGCCAGATAAACTGTTCTAGGTTATAACAGTCGTTTTCAGACAACCCTGTTCTCCCATCTCCTAGTAGAATATTCTGTGAGCTTATAAAAAACACACTGGTTGATCAGTGCTGTCCAGTCTTTATAAATAGAGATACCTGTGTTAGAAGTTGAAGCAAGGTTTGTACACGTGTGATAGGATTTGGGCTGAAGCATCTGTCTGTTAAACTCTGTTTGGTGACATGTCAACATTAAATTTAAAAGAAAAAGTAACTTTATAATTTAAAATTTTTTTCTTTTACAAATTCACAACATTCTCTTCAAATAGACAATCGGTCATACTCAGGTCATGTCCAGCCAGAATTGGATTGTTTCTGCTGTAGGGACTATCCTCAAGTCCAGGGGTCCCCAGCCTCCAGGATCCACTGCCTGATGACCCAAGGAGGAGCTGATATAATAATAAAGTGCACAATAAATGTAATGCACTTGAATCATCCTGAAACCATCCTCTACCCCCTAGTCTGTGGAAGGATTGTTCTCCGTGAAACCTGTCCTTGGTGCCAAAAAGGTTGGGGACCACCGCTCAAGTCTGAAACTACACATCAAATTAAACAAAAGAAAACTCAGAAAAGCCTCCCTTTACAAGTCTGCTGAAAGAACAGTTTCAGTTCTGGTGTGAGGCTCCAGAATGGAGAATATTTGTAGTATTTCTGAATCAAAATTTATAACAGAAAGCAAATATTCTACTTCCAATCATATATATATATTTTAAAATCAAAGACACTTTATTTTCAAGTAACTCATAATTAATGAAGTTCTGTGTCTCCCATACTTCATCTTGTTGGGAGCTATGGGCAGTCAGAGTTTGGGTTTGTCTGTCACATGTTTTCCCCCTGGAAATCCAGTAATTGGAAGAAAGTTGCAGGGCTAGAACATTACACTGTATTAGCGATTTTATTATCGAGCCGTCTCCTAAAGAATACTGGAGTAGATCTCAAGTTTTAGCAGAGCTGACCTTTAAATGGAGATCAGAGAATGGGAGAACGAAGAACAACTCAGTGTCCTGTTTAAAAATACCAAGACTTCCCTCACCTGGTAGGCCTGATCATTCTTAGAGGGGAAGAGATTGTGTTTCTTGTGGCAACAGTTGTCTGGGTTATAGCTGAAGAACTGTCAGAACTGAAGAGAGCACAAAAGGTCTGCTTTTGTCTTTACTGTGAATGCTTTGTCCCGGGAGGGTGTTTATAAGCCTGGCTTGGGAGTCGGTTTTTGTGAATATCTGTGCTTCAAACCCATCCCAAGGCTCCGAAGCAGTGCTGGACTGAGCGCACAGAATGCAGCGCGAAGGCCCTGTCCCCGGCACTCAGGGCTCATTTGTATGGCTGCACGGATGCTCTGGGAGCTGCATGCATCAAAGCTACCGCAGTCCCCATCATAGAGCCTCGTGGAAAACAGGATTGTTCTGCAGCTTTGCTTTCCCATCAGAGTTCCACCTCAAAATCTAGCACCCTTTAACCAGAGAGGATCTGAGAGAAAGAGGCCTGAATGTACGAAGCATAGAACAATTTAAGTATGGTGCTCAGAAATAATTGGCCACTTAGGGTAAGATAAAGTCCCATAATGGTAAAAATCATAGCATCTTAGCTCTGGTAGAGACCTTGAAAGGTCATACAGACCATCTTCCATTTGCCTGTCTTCAAAACTTAAACTCTTCTAGATGGATAACCGATTCTGCGATGTAGGCCCTCCGGGAAGAGAATGACACAGCTCTCTGTGGAAAATGTTCTGATATGTAGTACCTTTCTCATGGTTTGTAAGTGCATTCTTCAGTGAACCTAGATCAGTCCTATTGCAGTTAAAACTGGTTTTTATTGGTTCGTTCTTTACTGGAGATGTATTATGGCTAGTCAGTATCCCTTATGACAAAGTCCCTAAAGATGAGCCATAGATAAATTAGCACTTCAGTCTTCTTTTCAGACAGAAATCTTGATTTCTTTACATATTTTCTGATTTTCTGTTTTTTAGCCTCTTACTAATTATTGTTTTCATCTTCTCCTTCAAGTTTTCCATGTAAGCCTTTGGTTGTAATGTCTGAACTGAATCCAGTGCGTAGAAATATCTGACAAGTACATAGTATAATAAGAAACTCACCTCCGCTTCCTAAATACCAGAGATTATTGCTTTGCACAGTAGTGTGAGACTGTAAGAATGACCACGCAGTCTTGAGACTGAATAGTGTAGTTTTAATAACTGGTGGGAAAATTGATACATAAATGTGTGTTGAAACCTTTAAAAAAAAAAAAAAAACCTGTTGCTATTGGTTATATATGTACAGAGAAATTAAAAAACCATGGTCTAACTAGTAGTAAGATGCTGCTGCTGCTGGTAAGTCACTTTAGTCGTATCTGACTCTGCAACACCATAGCCGGCAGCCCACAAGGCTCTGCCGTCCCTGGGATTCTCCAGGCAAGAATACTGGAATGGGTTATGGTTTCCTTCTCCGAGTATTAAGATACTGTAATTTAAAACATTAAAAATTCAAGTGTTTCACTTCTGTATAAAAGACTTTTCCTGGGACTTCCCCGGCAGTCCAGTGGTTAAGACTCCACACTTCCCCTGAAGGGGGTGCGAGTTTGATCCTTGGTTGTGGAACTAAGATCCCACATTCTGAGTGGCGAGGCCAAAATTTTTTTTTAATTCAAATAAATAAATAGGGCCAAGATGAAAAAATCCTGAAAGAGGCAAAACCAAACAAACCCCAAAAACACATCCAGAGTAGTCTGAACAGTGCTTGCCTTCTTGTGGTGTGGCTTACACACTGGGCACACATCCTTTGCAAGCTTTGGCAATTTGTTACACTCCTTCCTAAGTTTGGATCAGCTTCCAACATTCGTTTTCCTATGTGCTATCAGTGTCATGAAATAGCTCCAAGAGCTGCTTCACTGTGAAGTTTTTTGCCAGCTTCACTTCCTCTGGGATGTCTTCTACTTCTCATCGCAGCCACTTTGCTCACTTACGTTGATTGGTCTGCCTCCCCTCAGTTCCTCTGGTGCGTGTCTCTCTGCAGTGTCAACAACTCCCACTTAGCTCCCTCTTCTATAACTCCGTTTACATTCCAGCATTATCACTTTTCTCTTCTGTATTTTTAAAGTGCGTTTATTTATTTATTTTGGCTGTACCAGAGTTTACTTGTGGCATGTGAACTCTTAGTTGTGGCATGTGGGATCTGATTCCCCGTCCAAGGACCAAACCCAGGCCCCCCGCAGTGGAAGTGCTGAGTCTCAGGCACTGGGCTACCAGGGAAGTCGCCCCTTTTTTTTATTCTTTGCTACACATTCATCTTTATTGACCAGTTCTGTTTTTCCATTGTTGAGTTCATCACTGGGAGGCAAGGAGATACCTCACGGGACACTCTGTTGTTTGTGTGTAACAGACCCACAGTGACCAGTCACCAACAGACTTTGGAAGAAGAGATGTGATTTGTCACCAATCATGACACATAATTCGTTATTTATGTTGTGATATGTGAGCTTCCCTGGTGGCTCAGAGGTTAAAGCGTCTGCCTGGGAAGTGGGAGACCTGGATTCGATCCCTGAGTCGGGAAGATACCCTGGAGAAGGAAATGGCAACCCACTCCAGTACTCTTGCCTGGAGAATCCCATGGAGGGAGGAGCCTGGTGGGCTACAGTCCATGGGGTCGCAGAGTCGGACACAACTGAACGACTTCGCTTTATGTGAACTGAAGAGCAAGCGGTGAAATTTGTACCTTCTCAAGTACAGCTACTGTCCCTTGGCCGCTGACATTTGAACCCTGTTCTTGGAGGACTTGTGTTATTTAATTAAACTACTATAACTGAAATTCTGGCATTTTAGAACCACACAAAATAAGAATGGCCTTATTCAGTTCCTACATGTTCCCCAGGTTAGTGCTGATGTTCTGGTTCCTGGTGTTTGTTATCCATGCTGACACTTAAGGTCTTTTTCTGACCTACAACCCTGCCAACTTCATCATAGTGACGTTTCCTTTTCTCACCAGGGATATTCCATTAGGTCTTTCCACTTTGATTTCATACTTTTGTTTCCACTAGGGAGCACTCCTTCTGCCTCTGAAGATTTTTAGAATTGATTCCCCCTCCCAAGTTTACTAGCATTTGCAAATTAGACTTTTCCCCACTCATTCATGTGAACACTAACTACCCTCACAGAATGTCAGCTCCTTCTTACCTCCCAGATCGACTTGGCCAGCTCGGAGTTATCCTTTTGGTCTGTGGTTCAGTCAGTTCTATGAGCTCAAGGCCAGTGGTTCCCACTTATCGTTCAGCATTAGGATCTTCCAAGGAATTTTACAAACAGCTCCCCAAGCCCTTTGAGGGTCTGGGGAAGGATCTGGGAGTCTGTGTGCTCCCATGCAATTAGCTGGGTTTGGTCTATAATATAAACCATGTCTTCCTAGATCTTAGTAACCTTATCATAAACTAATAGAACGACACACACATTAGAAATCATTTTGTCCAACTTTCTCATTTTAGAAGTGAGAAAAGTAGGTGACACAGAGACGCCAAATGCCTTGGCCACGGTCTCATAGTTACAGACCGCGTGGGACCCGGAAGCCATGTTTCCAGACTCTGAATTCAGTACCTTCTCCCTGATTTCCGTCAGTTGGGTCACAATCAGAATCGTTGACTATCATCTTCAAGCTCTGCTGTGGTTTTTTTTTTTTTTTTTTTCTTGGTATGAGTGAGTCTGTGTATTAGCTTCTGAGGAGAGGTGCTTAACTAAGGTTCCCTGTTAAGGATGGGCAGGGTGGAGGTCGGGATTTCTCGCGTCCCGGGTGCTGGAGGCCCTGGAGAAGCCCTGGGGGCCTCCGCTCCGTCAGGCTCTGGGGCTTGTACTCTGTCTGCTGTGTGCCTGCCCGCCGGAGCCCAGCCTTCTGCCTCAAGTGCTTCGATATCTACTTGAGTTGTGCACAGCGTTTGTTTCCACAGGCGGTTTGTGTGACCACCGACACCGCCTGACAGGAGAGGAGCGACGCGGGGTGAGGTGGGATGTCCTACTCTGTGAAGCTTTTTCTGTTTCCACGCGACATTTTTTCAGCTAAGCTACGACTCCAGCCTTCAGGTTTGCTGACAGAGGAAACCGAGTCTGTCTGTCATTCTGAGAGAAAAGCTAAGGAGTCAAGCATATATCCCTTTGATATGTTTTAGGAGTTCATGAAAAATGAATGGGGATTGCCGAAGAGAGTGTATGAACAGTTAATGTTTACATTCTGAGCCTGGTATGGAAAAAAAAAAAAACAAAACAAAAACAGAATTTGTCTACCTCCTAATCTCTCTGAGCTCCTGTCAGAGGCAGCAGTGTTTGAAATGTTAATGTGTCTGGTAGCCATTTTAAAGAACGAGTTGCTGCTTATCCCTGTGAAGCTGAAATCCAGGGCCTTGCTTCTACATTTTCTCACCTTCTCTCAAGCACATGCTGCCCCCACCCCAGCTTCCCGCTAGACTCCAGAGAGTAAAAGACAGTATTTCATTGAACCATGGCATTTTAGAGCTGGAAGAGGCGTTAACATTGTGTTTCAATTTCAGATTCTTAGTTTTCTCCCCCGAGAGCCCAAGGGGTCAACTGACTTGGCCACAGTCACATGACTTGTTTGGAGCTGGACCTGACTAGCGTCGAGTACAGGGCTCCTGACTCCCAGGCCACTGTTGTTTTGACTACATTGTATTGCACATAATAAAACACATTTTTAGGCTTCTTTTAATGCACAATCCTAGTGATTTAGCAGTTGTGAGTTTTGGTCTCTATGACAGACTTTTAGAGGAGATGGGACTGCATTCCGACAGCTGGAGAAACCAGATCAGTACTTTTCTACTGAATAGAAGATGGAATTTGGAAAGTGTCCTGTGTGACTGGACTTGAGGCCCCTGCTGTCTGGGAGATGGACCTGGGCTCCTTGCCTAAAGCCAGGGGCCAGAAGAGACTGTCCAGTTTCTGGTAAGGATCCATTCACTCGGGGCGGGGCCCAGAGTTAGGCTACTTGTAAAGCGCAGAAGCCCCAAGCCAAGGAAACTAATGTGAAAACTGGTCCAAAGATGAAAGGAGAAAACGAAAAACAGCCGTGGCCACAGCCTCTCCACTGAGATGACTTTTCAACTCAGGGTACCAGAAGGATTCTTTCCCAAGGCAGCTCTCCCTGGAGATGAGCTCCCGGAAAAAACAAAACCCATTTGCAGACAAAACCAAGAACCTACAGATGACAGAACAATATGAAAGAAACTTGAGAATCAGTCCGCTTAAAATGTTCAAGAGGCAAAGGAAGAAGCTTATGAACAGGACATTAGGAAGGATGTTCTTCATTATACAATTGATTCTAGGTAGAGGTATTTACCCAAAATGTAGTGTTCCTGGGATTGGTTTTACAGGCAAATCAGGTTTGAATCCATTGAGTATTCCTTGGTGATGGTGATTTTCCCTTTTTAAATTGTTTCTCTTTCCCTATCTTCACCAGAACTGACGTACAAACACCATTCGGCTTCTAAAAGCATGCCCAGCCTCCCTGAGGGTGGGTTCCCTGTATAGACTGCCATTGCCCTTGCTTGGTTCTTGGAAGAATCAGTTCTGGAATGTCATCTCCTCCCCATCCCTGGTGTGTTCCATCTCTGATTTATTCTGACATTACCAGCTCAGTCAGTATTGCAGGCTGAAGCTATTAAGATGGCAGACTCTACCCTCCACATTCTTTTATATGACTCAAAGTTTTTCCAGAAAGTTCCTGGAACCATAAAGAATTATGCATGAGTACCTTTCACAGTTGGAGAAGGCAATGGCACCCCACTCCAGTGCTCTTGCCTTGAAAATCCCAAGGACGGAGGAACCTGGTAGGACACAACTGAGCAACTTCCCTTTGACTTTTCACTTTCATGCATTGGAGAAGGAAATGGCAACCTACTCCAGTATTCTTGCCTGGAGAGTCCCAGGGATGGAGGAGCCCGGTGGGCTGCCATCTGTGGGGGTCACACAGAGTTGGACACGACTGAAGCGACTTAGCAGTAGCACTTTTCACAGTAACACGTGTGTGTGTGTGCACATATATGTGTGTGCGCTCAGTCACTCAGTTGTATCTGACTACTTGTGACCCCATGGACTATAGCCTACCAGGCTCCTCTGTCCATGGGATTTCCCAGGGAAGAATACTGGGCTGGGTTACCATTTCCTTCTCTAGGGATCTTCCCACCCCAGGGATCAAACCCACATCTCCTTCTTGCATTGACAGATGGATTCTTTACCACGAGCCCCCTCTGGGAAGCCCCCTTCATAATAGCATACTCTTTTAAAAATATTCATAGGCCCTACTGAGAAGTTGTAGAAAAGATTCCACTACTTATTTAAGTTACAGCTCACCCTGAAGACAGACCAAAATATATAGAAACATCTATTTTGATTATATGTAGAGGCATCCAATCCTGGGATAATGAGAAGAAAACATCTTAAAAAGCTAGAAGATTTGAAAAAGAAACCTAGGGAAATTTAATTTGCAAGTGAATGCTCAGTTTTCTCTTTCCCAGTAAAGGTTAGCATCAATTAATAAATATTTTTAACATGAAGTCATATACCCTCATAAACAAAGAAACATTACCTTCTGTTCTTTGGGAATCATACCAGCAGTCGACTCTAGGTAATAATTTTCTTTCTATTTTCTTTCAAAGCTTTTCAGTATAATTTGTGAGTAGTCAAAGTATTCTTTGGGATTTCCCTGGTGGCTCAGTGGTAGACATTCCACCTGCCAGTGCAAGAGACATGGATTTGCTCCCTGGTCCAGGAAGATCGCTTGGAGAAGGAAACGGCTACCCAGTCCATATTATTGCCTCAGAAATCCCATGCAGCCTGGCATGCTACAGTCCATGGGGTCACAAAAGAGTGGGACGTGACTTCGTGACTCAACAACAATAAAGTGTTCTTTAAGAGTTTCTGGATGGCATCACTGACTTGATGGATGTGAGTCTGAGTGAACTCCGGGAATTGGTGATGGACAGGGAGGCCTGGCGTGCTGTGATTCATGGGGTCGCAAAGAGTCAGACACGACAGAGCGACTGAACTGAACTGAACTGAAGAGCTTCTAGTTGGGTTCCTGAAGCTCTATTTCTTTCCCAGTGAAGTATGAAAACTCTAAACAGAAAGCAAAGTATATAGCATATACTTTGAGAGAGAGAGAGTCTATACTGTGTATAGAACCAAGTATTTTCACCCTGTTCTGTGAATGCTGTCTAGTTCTCAGCAGTCCTACCATCTCCATGCTATATTTAGACACCTGAAGTTTTCTGTATCTTTGTAGTCCCTGACTTTGCAGAAGTGGAGACCAGTCCAGTCTCAGTTTGGTATTTTTAGCTGGTCACTAGTTCAAGAGTTACGAAACTTAGCATGCTAAGTAATGCACACGTGACCAAGTCACTTCAGTCGTCTGCAACTTTTTCCAACTCTGTGGGCTGTAGCCCACCAAGCTCCTCTGTCCATGGGATTTTCTGGAGTGGGTTGCCATGCCCTCCTCCTCTAGGGAATCTTCCTGACCCAGACATCGAACCCATGTCTCACATCTCCTCCATTGGTAGACGGGTTCTTTACCACTAGCACCACCTGGGAAGCCTGGGATTTTCCTGGAAGCAATGTCTCCAGAGAAGCTTTAAAGTAAGATACCTTTACAGGTCTTCCAGTGCGTCTTTCAGATTTTCTCCAAAGAAAAATGATCATGGGGAAAAAAAAAAAAAAAGATTAAAAGCTGTAGTGTCCTGGCTTCATCCTACATAAAAGCATTTAATTTTTCTATAAGTAAGCCCTTTTCTTCTCTACTTTAAAATTCTTGTGACCCATGCTTTTTTTAATGTAGTCGATTATGTGGCATTTTATAAAGTTCTCTGACATGCTCATCAGATAATTTTTCTACTACTGTGAGATATTTCTGTTTCTTCTCCAGAATACAAGATGGTTCTAAGAACTCACCCAATCTTATTGTTCATGTAGAATATAGATGTTTATTAAGACTTGTTGTATAAATTTTAGAATGAAAATGTACTTTCCCCCGTCTCGACAGAAGTATCCTTAGGCGAGCTCTGTCTCAATAAATGGGCCTTCCATCTCCCCGTCTCCTCTGATGATCCTCCCATCACCGAGTCCTATCCATTTTAGTTCCTAAAGAACTGTC
Organism: Neotragus moschatus; assembly: GCA_006410615.1. Classification (NCBI taxonomy): domain Eukaryota; kingdom Metazoa; phylum Chordata; class Mammalia; order Artiodactyla; family Bovidae; genus Neotragus; species Neotragus moschatus. The sequence goes on along the minus strand of SJYA01002930.1, from coordinate 2,680,906 downwards.
AAATCTGCTTACTTCTCATCTTTTGCCAGAGCCATTGAACAGATGGATGGCGTGCCTGCTTAGTCGTGTCTGACTCTTGCGATCCCATAGACTGTCCTCCACCAGGCTCCTCTGTCCATGGAATTTTCCAAGCAAGAATACCATAAGGGGTTGCCATTTCCTACTCCAAGGGGTCTTCCTGACCCAGGAGTTGAACCCGAGTCCCTTGTGTCTCCTGCTCTGGGAGGCAGATTCTTTACCTCTGCACCACCTATAAGAGCCTACTAACTAGACTCCATGCTCTTGTTCCTTTGTGATCACTCGTAGTCTGGGCCTGTCAACTCCTTTACCTAACAACTCTTCAGGGCTTTCATTTGCTCTCAGGGTAGTAACTCAGATCCTTAACGTTGTCTCCAAGGCTCTGGAGCACCTGACCTCTGTCTCTCCTTCCACATCTGCCCCACTCAGGGCTCAACCACCCTGCTCGCCCATCTTCTTGAAGGTACCTCATCGCTTTTCTGTTCAAGCTCTTTGCACATCTGTTCTTTATGCCTGGAGGGCTCTTCTCACCATTCTCCTTTCTCTGGGGTGTCTGCCGAGCATCCTTCACGTTAAAGCTTTGCCTCACAGACTTCCCTAAGCCCCAGGCCAAGTCCGGTCCCCCTCACCGTTTCTCTCCTGTTGTCCCTGTGGCTCTCCAGCATGGAACTTTCGCAGCAGACTTGAGGATCTGTAGGCCTGCGCATTAGTACTGTAATAACAGTTACACCGGAGCTTACGCCATTGTGCTTATTATTCTGTTTGCAGCCACAAGCACAGTACCTGGCAGGGTAGGTGCTGAATCAATGTTTTTGAATAAATAAATGCCTTTTACATATATATATATATAATGAATACATGAAATGAGCACCCACAGTGTCTGGCCAGGGTCACCTCCAATCTTAACCTTAACAAAACCCTTTCATTCACTGAAAGTGAAGGCGTTAGCCACTCAGTTATGTCTGACTCTTTTTGACCCCATGGACTAACGGTAGGCTACCAGGCTCCTCTGCTCATGGGATTTCTTGGGCAAAAATACTGGAGCGGGTTGCCATTTCCTTCTCCAGGGGATCTTCCCAACCTAGGGATCAAACCCAGGTCTTCTGCACTGCAGGCAGATTCTTTACCTTCTGACCCAACAGGGAAACCCCTTTCCTTCATTAAAATAACATATATCTTCAGTTTCCTAGAGTGCCTGCAACTGAGAACCAATCTTTTTTTTTTAATTAATTTATTTGGCTGCACTGAGTCTTAGTTGCAGTAGGCAGGATCTTTAATTGTGGCATACGAACTCAGTTGCAGCCTGTGGGATCTAGNCAGATTCTTTACCTTCTGACCCAACAGGGAAACCCCTTTCCTTCATTAAAATAACATATATCTTCAGTTTCCTAGAGTGCCTGCAACTGAGAACCAATCTTTTTTTTTTAATTAATTTATTTGGCTGCACTGAGTCTTAGTTGCAGTAGGCAGGATCTTTAATTGTGGCATACGAACTCAGTTGCAGCCTGTGGGATCTAGTTGCCCAACCAGGGATCAAACCTGGCTCCCTGCATTGGAAGCACAGAGTCTTAATCACTGGACAGTCACGGAAGTCCCGGGAACCAGTCTTAAGATGAAGAAGGCTCTGATTTCTGATACATGGTTTGGATGTTTGGGTGTTTATATGTTTACGTGATTACTTTGTTTCACACGTAAGAGGGGAAAAAGTCAAAAGACTAGAGAGGTGTCAAAGTGGAACACCGTAAGCCAGGGAGCATTGAGAGAGAGCTAGGGAAGGTTTTTTTTAAAAAAAATGTGTTTATTTATGGCCGTGCTGGGTTTCCATTGCTGCGTGGGCGATTCTCGATTTGCAGCAAGCAGGGGTTGCTCCCTGGTTGCAGTGTACAGGCTCTTGTTGCAGTGGCTTCTCCTGTTGCAAGGTGCTCTAGGGCACTCAGTGGTTATAGCGCGTGGGCTTCAGTAGTTACGACTCCCAGGCTCTAGAGCGCAGGCTCGACAGCTGTGGTGCATGGGCTTAGTTGCACCCCGGCATGGGGGCCTCTTTCCGAATCAGGGATTGAATACACGTCTCCTGCACTGGCAGGCAGACTCTTTACCACTGAGCCACCAGGAAGGCTGCCAGGGCAGGTTCTAATAGAGTGCTTTCTTGACTCTGATTTTGAGGGACCAAAACAACTTCAGTGGTAACAGAAAAGACATTAGGAGGTGAATAGGGAAATGGTAAAGACTTACAGAGGATACTGTGGGAAAGAATAGGTTATTTTCACTTACAGTAAGTCTTCCTAAAGAGGGGCACAATTGCTTTTCTAATGCCAATAATCTAAAGATTGAATCTCTTATACCCAAACAATACTGTCCATTTTCTGAAGGACTTCTGCACAAGTGGAAGGCAGAACCTTCTGTTACAGGAGCTGAGACCATTGAGTCCTAGTTACACTTAATCAGTTCAGTTCACTTCGGTCACTCAGTCATGTCCGACTCTTTGAGACCCCCATGGACTGCAGCACACCAGGCCTCCATGTCCATCACCAACTCCTGGAGTTTACTCAAACTCATGTCCATTGAGTTGGTGATGCCATCCAACCATCNAATCTTGATTCCAGCTTGTGCTTCTTCCAGCCTGGCATTTCTCATGATGTACTCTGCAAATAAGTTAAATAAGCAGGGTGACAGTATACAGCCTTGACATACTCCTTTTCCTATTTGGAACCAGTCTGTTGTTCCATGTCAGTTCTAACTGTTGCTTCTTGACCTGCATTCAGGTTTCTCAGAGGCAGGTCAGGTGCTCTGGTATTCCCATCTCTTAAAGAATTTTCCACAGTTTGTTGTGATCCACACAGTCAGAGGCTTTGGCATAGTCAATAGAGCAGACGTAGATGTTTTTCTGGAACTCTGTTACTTTTTCCATGATCCAACAGATGTTGGCAATTTGGTCTCTGGTCCTCTGCCTTTTCTAAATCNTCTCTTAAAGAATTTTCCACAGTTTGTTGTGATCCACACAGTCAGAGGCTTTGGCATAGTCAATAGAGCAGACGTAGATGTTTTTCTGGAACTCTGTTACTTTTTCCATGATCCAACAGATGTTGGCAATTTGGTCTCTGGTCCTCTGCCTTTTCTAAATCCAGCTTGAACATCTGAAAGTTCACGGTTCACGTACTGTTGAAGCCTGGCTTGGAGAATTTTGAGCATTATTTTGCTAGCCTGTGAGATGTAAAGGCATTACTTTGCTAGCATGTGAGATATAAAAGCAATATAATGCTACATAAGAGGAATAAACAAGTATCTTGGGAAATCATGCTAATAATCAATTAAATTTATAGACTACTATTTTCAAGTGGCATCTGGAGGAATTCAAATGGAACATCTGAGATTCTGAGCAGTGAAACGGACTTTGAATCCAACCATAAGCTGGTATTTCCCGGTTCCCTTATCTTAAGTACTCTGTTCTCCAGTTGGAGGTTGGTGTTGATCTTCAGTCTTGGTTTGTACATCATTGCCCAATTCTTGTGCTGTTGAATAAGAAATATTCTGCCTTATCTCACTATTTTATCATTCTGGGATATTTTCCAGGCTTACCTAACATTTGTGAAGAACATTGGATAAATGTAAGCAGAATTCACTACCTAAATTCTTAAGAAAATATTCAAAATATTCACAGCAACTCCACTAATGCCTCATGATAATCCGTTTGGACCTTGAGGACCAAGAAAACGAAGCCGCCCGCAGTTTTGTGTGTCACTGTCTAGGTTTCTTTCTGGTCAGTAGTGGTGGTGATCTTTGCAGGTTTGCTGTCTCTCCCCTAACCGCTGCCCCAACCCACGTGGAATAAACTATTTTGAATCCAGAAGGAGGTTACCTTTTTTCAGCCATGAAAGGCTGAGTTTAATTCCCAGTTCCTTGACTCTAGTGTCTGTCCCGTCTCCTGGGAATAGAATCCAAGTCATTATGGGTCAAGATATGTCTATAAAAGCCCAGGATTATAAAGCAAACCCTGGGAGATAGTGAAGGACAGAGAAGCCTGGCGTGCTGCACTCTATGGGGTCACAAAGAGTCGGGCATGACTTAGCGACTGAACAACAGCAGCAACAAGGATTATAGAAGCTGCATGAACATGCCATGGGAAATAAATTGAACCTTTTGTGGAAGCAGTTTCTACAGTGTCAGAAATAGAGTGTGTTGCCCTCGAAAGCACAGGCTTATTTATTGGCGGTTCAGGGAACAGTACTTTCATATTCCTTTAAGCAAACTTCATATGTAAAAACTATGCTTATTCACTAGTGAAGGTTAAAAAACTTTTTGTTTTAAAGTTAGCAAATGTTTCATCTAAAAATCAAATTTCCTGGTATAGTCTTTAAAACTCTTTTATTATAAAACAAAACACAGACATGGAAGGCCATGTGAACTAAATGTATAGCATAATAAATTATTATAAGGGGAACACCACCACTTTAGACTGAATGTTTGATCCTCCCCCAAATCCATAGATTGAAGCCCCCATCCCCTATATGATGGTGTTTGGAGTTGGGGCCCTTGGGAGATAATCAGGCCATGAGGGGAAGGTCCTCATGAATGGGAGTGGGACCCTTATAAGAAGGCACAGAGAAATGGCCTGGCTCTGCCATGTAGGGACACAGAAAGAAGACACCCATCTGTAAACCAGTGGACTCTCGCCACTTCCCAGCCACCCTGGTACCCTGACCTTGGGTTTCCCAGCCTCCAGAAGTGTAAGCAATAAAATGTTTGTTGTGTAGGCCAGAACTTTATTATAGCAGCCTGAGCTGGCCAAAACCACCATCCAGGTCACCCAGTCCATGTCCCCATCCATATGCCCTCACTCAGTCATAGCCCTTTCCTTTCCAGATACGTAACTACTGTTCTGACTTCTATAGAAGTCACTTTCCCTTGTATTTTTATCATCTTATCACCCCAGTGTGCATTCCTAGACACTAGATTTGAGTCGTGTCCATTTTTTTGTTTTCTTTTTATGATTTTCTTTTTTAAATTTAAATATATTTTTAATGGGAGGATAATTGCCTTACAATGTTGTGTTGGTTTCTGCCACACATCAACAAGAATTAGCCATAGGTATACCTTTGTCCCCTCGCTCTTGAACCTCCCTCCCATCTCCCACCCCATCCCACCCCTCTAGGTTGTCACAGAGCAGCAGATCTGAGCTCCCTACATCATAGCAGCGAATTCCCACTGGCTACCTAATATTACGTCTGGTGACGTGTATGTTTCCATGTTACTCTCTCAGTTCATCCCATCTCTTCTTCCCCTGCTGTGTCCACAAGTCTGCTCTCCCTGCCTATGTCTCCGCTGCTGCCTACCGATAGGTTCATCAGTACCATCTTCCCAGATTCCATATATATATGTTAATATATGATATTTGTTGTTCTCTTTCTGACTTCAGTCTGTGTAATAGGCTGTGGGTTCATGCACCTTGTTAGAACTACGAATCGTGTCCATTTTTCTCAGTGCATTTTAAATTATTCAGTTAAGTTCTGATGCACTTACAATTCTTTCAGGAAAATGTAATATAAAAGAGGGCACACCTTCAGTCTGCTTATCTTTCCCATTTGTGGAGTGAGACATGTTGCCGTTACTCTTGAAGTTCATGGAAAATAGCCTAAGCCGTTTGCTTGCTTTGTTTGTATGGGCGTGTGAAGGGCACCCCCCAATAGGTATGACTGACTGTCTCCAAAAAGGAAAAGAAGAGAAGGAAAATCTAAAGAAGAAAATCTTAAGCAACAAAGAAACACATCTTCAGTTATATATTAGTTAGTGTGGCTACAAGAGGGTAAAAGGAGAGAGAAGGGGAAGGAGGTGGTGTCACAGCCTACCACATCTCGATTTGCTTAGTCTCTGAATTCTAGAAAGTGTAAATCTTAGAGGAGTAAATGGTAGATGAAACATCGGATTAGGAATCAGAATGTGGTCATTGCAAGCATTCCCATACCCCAGCTCAGAGGTGGATTATCAGTATAAATTATAGAGAAGGCATAAATATCATCAAATAAGTAGTTTGGATAGGGCTAATTATATAAAGGATAGTCCCTGAAACTTTCAGTTGGGATCATATAAAACTTTTTAAATGAAATTAGATATAATAATAAATACTATCGTTTTCCACCGCCTATGAAAGAACAGGGACTTCCCCCATTTACACATAGGTTGTATTCCAAAACTGTATTCTAAATTGGTTCATATTATAGAAACCTATATTATTCCAAAGATGTAATATTGTAAATGGTTATGGCGTTTTTAGGTTAGCCCACAAAATATCATTGAACTCATGGGATGACTAATGAACAGTATTTTTTGTAACGAAAACCAGCAGAAATGCAAGTAGTTGTAGGACAGTTTGTTTAAAAAAAAAAATGAAGTCCAGTATTGAATAATACAATTTTAAAAAGTTTTGAATGTGATGCTTAGTGAAAATCACATTGTCAGAGGCTAATATGGAAGTTGATGGAAAGTCTTACAGTGATTTTGAAGTAGGCTTTTGGACATTTTCAGAGGCTGTATACACAACTCACCAACATTTCATTTATCCTTTCTTCAAATTATGTCACTTTCATGTTTACTGAAACCAGCATATAACTAGATCTTATTCTTATAGCTGTAATTTGGATCATCTTTGTGTTTACAAGTTGAATGAAGAGTAAGAGGAGAAAGGAAAAGATGAAAATATTTTGAGTTGGAAAAATTGTATGATAAGATAAATTGTGTGACTTGTGGACAGGTTTTTCTTTTCTGTATTAATCCTTTAGCAGTAAATGTGTTTTACTTTTATGATGAAAAATTTTTTAATTTCTTTTTGAAGAATGTGTAGAATGAGAAAAACACTGCTGATATGGTATTAATTAAATTGGAGTTCAGGGTCATCTCTTTACAGGAGCAGTTGAAGCTACAGAAGTGGATGAGAGGGAATTCCCTGGCAGTCCAGTGGTTAGGACTCTACTCCCATTGCCAAGGCCCAGGTTCAATCCCTGGTCGGGAACTAAGATCCCACAAGCCACACAGTAGAACCAAAATGAAAAGAAGTGGATGGGAAATCTCTGACTTCATAGAATAAAGAAAGAGAAAGAAACCAGAAGAAACCATGGACAGCAGCAACCTTTAAGGAGTGAAAAAGAGAAAGAGCCTGTACAGTACACAGGAGACACCTGTCGACGTGGAAGAATGCTTTAAGAAAAAAGTAATTGTCCATTATCCACAGAGATGATGAGAGGCTGGGGGTGCTCACAGCCATGGCTAAAAGAACAATACCATTCCGTGTACACTCCCAGGACACTCTCAGTTGATTGCTGGTAAGGAAAAGGCTCTCCCTACTGACCGGCAGGCTTACGGGCGCCAACAAGAATGATAGTCTCGATTCATCAGCCTTATCATTACAGGCCCACAGCACTGTACAAACCCATCACAGATTTCATCTAGTAAACCTAAGTGCGTATTTAATGTGGGGAGAATAATTTTCTCCCACCTCCACAAAGCTGAAGTCATAATTAGCTTTCTCCCTCCGAAGGTGGTTTAGAAAGAGTGTGATGAACAAACAATGTATGAATCAGGAGGATGCAAGCTGAGAGCAACCTAGGAAATAATGTGTGGGTCTATTTCTGGGCTCTTTGTTCTGCTGTGTTTGTTTTTGTCAAAACCACACTGTCCTGATTAATATAGCTTTATAATACATTTTGGAATCAGGTAGTATTAGTCCTCCAAATTTGTTCTTTGTATGCAAAATTGTTTTGCCTATTTTAAGCCCTTTGTATTGCCACATGAATTTTAGAATTGGTTTGTTATTCTTCAGAAAGCCTGCTGAGATTTTGATAGCAATCACACCGAATCTGTGGATCTATCTGGAGAGAACTGATATCCTAACAACACTAAGTCTTAAAACCCATGTAACACATCCCTGCATTTGTTCAGACCTTGTTAATTTCTCTCAGCGATGTTTTGTTGGTTTCAGTGTAATTGTTAGACTTTTTAATATTGCTAATCACTTGCATGTGAAATGTTATCTCATTTAGGTTTTAGTGGAGGTCCCTGATCGCCACTGGGATCAAGCATCCTTTGAGTGATTATTGGCCCTTCAGGTTTCCTCTTCTCTGGATTGCTTTCATGTTGACTCTACATAGTATTTAGCAAGAATATCTCCATTTGGGTATTTTTAGAGTCTCCTGTTTTTCAACTATTTTTTTCTGTTTTTATTGATAGTTTAATTTTTTGTTATTGTTGTTTAGCTCTCAATTCTGATATAGTAATTTAGGCTTAGGTGCAAATACCTCTTTACATCTTTTCATTCCTTATTAATTTTATCCTCTCCTACTTTCTGCCAGTTCAGTCTTTCTCCTGTGTCCTAGATGTTCTAGCTCAGATAACTTTTGAGAACTCTGATGTGAAAGCAAAGCAAGAGGTCACTTCACTTGTCAGCGTCCCTTGGGCGATGCCTAGTTTATCTCTTTGCTCAGCTAATCTGTTCATTCCTCATGGTTCACTGCTCGGGACATTCTGCGAGTCTGTTCCAGCTGAGCACATTAAAAGACAGAGACAACTGTGCGTCGCTGGGCAGAACTTGGGTAGCCTGGGGTTCTCACCTTTGAGGCAACAGGCACCTTGGCAGCTTGCTCAGCGACTCGGTGATGATTGTCGGAAGGCACAAGAGCCTCCGTCATTGTTCTGGGAACTTGCTTTTAGCAGCAGAAGGGATCTGCCCGTACTAATTAGTCAAGAAAAAATTGTTGATTGATTTTTTAAATTTACTTTTTAATTGAAGGATAATTGCTTTACAGAATTGTAAATTGCCCAACATTGGTTGGTTGATTTCGATTTAAAAGTTTGGTTTCCGTAGGCTATAAAAGAGGCATCCTGTGATTTCTGAATCAGTGCTACCTGGATCTGGTGGTGTCTTACAGACTATTCTTTATGTGAATTACAGCTCATAAAATGGTAAGTTTTGCTTTTCAATACTTCAAACATTTGCTGAGCACTTAGTGTGTGCCAAGCAATGTGTCAGGGACCTGCATTATCAGGATGAAGACAGGATGGTCCTTCTATCTTACAGAGGCCAGAATGTAGGCAGAAATTAACTCCAGTGCTTTCAAGAGGGAAGGTAAAGGAAGGAGTAGCGCCTTTCTAAGACACAAAAAGCAAGCAGTTTTTACTTATAGAAACTTGGTCAGAAAGAATAGCTCTAGGGAATCAGATGAATACTTGCAACATGTAGTTTTTGGACAACTGGACTGGAGACCAAAAAAGAGACATCGAAAGAAGCTGGCAGGCAGATTTCTGTGCTCCCAGACACTTAGACCCTTTTCTTCCTAGAAGGTTTTCTGTGACCCTTTCCGTTTGGCCAACTCTCACTCCTCCTTAAGGACTCATCTGAGATTTTCTTTCCTTTGAGAAGGCTTTCCTGCTTACTTCCATCTCAGCTAGGGGACTCTCCTGTGTGCTTTCATAGCCCCCTACCATGTGCCCTCCCTGTTCCATTTACCACGCTCCATCAAAGGGACTTCTTTATTTGCGTGTCTCCTCCCAGCAGACCACAGACACACCTTGCCCACCATTCCTAGCGCTGCATAAGGCCTGTGGCAGGACTCATTAAATGTCTGATGAAGACATGAATAAACAGTGAACTGTGTGATAGGTACTTGAATAATGATGAACAGATGAAGGGTGGTGAGGGGGGAGTGTTTAGCCCAAAGAAAGAAAAAGCCAAAAGACAAGAATAAGGCTGAGGGGACTGAAACTGGAGAGACAGATACTGTTAGGGAGCATCAGTAAGTGCAGAAGGGTCTCATTTTCTTTTTGCTTCTGATTGATATTGGTCCCCGTCTCCTCCACAGTCCAGGTTAAAGACTTGGCGAGAGTTATCAAAAACTGATTCTGTGCACTACTATTATATAAATCAAATATTCTTCAATTTAAAAAAGACAAAGTCGATTATGTACCTGGTTGTGTCCTACATGTCCTGGGAATTACGATCTCTCCTAGAGAGTAGGCTGGTGCCTTCTGTTGTTACCTAAGTGAGGGGACTACTGGAAGAGATGGGATTAAAACATAGAGCCCCCCTCTAGATCTGCTTCCTCTATTAAGCAGCACCTTTTAGGAAATGGTTGTTCAAATGGCTATACATCAAACTCACCCGAGAGATGACTCTCTATCTTGGTGACATGCTTTGTTCAAAGCCTGATTCACCATAGCTATGACCTTTCTCTGGCTGAGCTGTGGAGTGACTTCCAAAAAAAAGTTAATCTGATATGTTTCAACAGGATCCTAATATATTGAAACAGTAGGCTAATGTCCACGTAAAGAAATGTACTAGGCATAATAAGCCCCATATTTAGTTCTAGCAATTAATTGCACAAATCAAAGATTGGGAATGTCTGGCTTAGTAAAGAAATGCTTGAAATGGGGTTCTGCTGCTGCTGCTAAGTCGCTTCAGTCGTGTCCGACTCTGTGCGACCCAATAGACGGCAGCCCACCAGGCTCCCCCGTCCCTGGGATTCTCCAGGCAAGAACACTGAAGTGGGCTGCCATTTCCTCCTCCAATGCATGAGTGCAGAGTGAAAGTGAAGTCACTCAGTCGTGTCCAACTCTTATGGGGTTCTAGATACCCACAAATTGAGCAATGTAAGTTTCTTTAAAATGAAATACAGGTTTAGGGTTTTTTAAAGGGAACTATAGTGTTCAGATCAAAATTTGATAGCTTTACTATATTAGAAAGCTGTTAATATTCTTGGAGTATCATGTTCAGTATGATCTTCTTAGTTAAAGAACATGAGCAAACTAGAAAATAACATGGGATATTCACCAAAACCTAGAAATAAGTCATGTGAAGATCCAGTTACAAGAATTAGGTATTCAGCCTGAGGAAGGGAAGACGTGCTATAGTATAGTATCTGAAGGACAGTCTTGTAGAAACCTGAGTAGAGCATATTTCCATCCCTTTAGAAGCAGTACTAGGATCAATGGATAGAACTTATAAGAAAGCATTTCTTCTCATTTTCAAGAACTTGCCACAGTCAACACTGTTCAGAGATGCCATGGGACTATATTTGAGGTGATGATTTCTGTCTCCCAGGAGAGACTGGCAAGCACCCTGAGAGCCGAGCTGTACAGTCGTGCAGGTTAGTTAGTGCACAGGGCAGCCAGCCAAGGGGATAACTAAGGCTGACATCCAGCCAGTGTTGCAGGGGTGACATCATGTGTCCTGGCCTTGGTCCCCTAGAGGAAGAGGCACCTTTATATAGTTCACCAAAAGGTACTCCACGTCTAGCAGATACAGAAAGATTTCCTCATCAGGTAAGAGAAGAGATTAGTAACTGCTAACTCCCTGATAACTTTTACTTTTAAGAAAAAGTTTAAAAAAAAAAAAAAGCAAACAGATTTCATTTAACCCCAAAGAGCATAATTTAATTATACTTTGAGCATCTTTGCTGTGCTGTGCAGAAGGGGATGAGAAGGCTGGAGCTGGATGGTTGACTATGCTTAGTAAGTGCTCCCAATAACAAGGTGTGTGCTCTGCTATGTTTGAGGCATACCCAGTGCCAGGTCATATCTTTCTTTGAAAATGAAGCACCATTCAAATGTTCCCTGCTAAAAATTCTTATATTTAAGTGTAAACGTTTAAAAGCAGGATATAAAATTGTACATATAATATCACTTCAACTCTGTTGCATAGAAATTTTCCTGAACCAAAACAACAAAATAGTAACAGAGATCTACTCTCTGCAGGATGGAATAATGGATGAGATTTATGTATTTTGTAAACAGAAGACAAATACTTTAAAACAATTTTTCTTTCACTTTGAAAACTGTACATTGAAACATTTCATTTCACTCTGTGTCTCCACATATGATAATAAAAAAAAAAAATGTTCTTCTCTTTGTTGACTTCCCATGACCCACCAAAACTTGTCTGTTATACTGAGTTGGCGGATTGGGTTGGTTGGAATGTCTAGACTGATCGTTGAATTATAGTTAAATTATCTCACTAGCACATCAGAATTTGATTTTGGTTTCACCCGCCCACCCTGTCAGAAGATTACTCACCAATGGGATCCACACGTTCTACATTCTCCTGTCTTTGATTGCATTACTACCGCATACTACCAAAACAAAGTGCAATTAAAATCTTTGAGAGAAAAAGACACCTCATCGGCTGAGGAAATGCTCCTGAAAATGAGCTTCAGAAACAGACGGGGTAAAATGATATATCCAAGAAGAGTGAGTTTCCCTAGATACCATACATGTTGAAGCAGAAGAAGGTGTAAGCTGAAAACAAACATTCGTTGCAGGGCTTTTAACTCCTAAGCTGTGTTCTGTGTCCAGTCCAGCACTGGAAGAGGAGCATTTCAAAGACAAAGAAGCAGGAAGCAGTTTAGCGCGGGTGAATTGTCAGAAGTACTGGCAGCAGATAGGCCCACGAGCATCAGGCTAGCAACCCGGGTTGTCTGTGATGTTTCTGGGAATAGAGGTTTATCTTAGATCTCCACCTAGTTCCCATTTTAATGTTAGAACTCTCTTTATCTGGTTCATCAATCACATTACAATGGAGTAATTGTAGAAAATTAAGCATAGAATCCAATTTCCCCCTTTTCTCTTACCCTCCCTTTTATGATTTGCATTTTGTCAAGTGCAGTTCGTGTGTCAGTCAGGACACTCTTGTGACTGTGTGTGTGTGCAGCAGTCTGCTTTGACTTCATTCTTGTGTGTGATCCAGGGGCCTCGCCAGCTACAGGGATTGTTCTAGTTGCTGACACACTGCCAAGACGGAGATTTGCCACAAGTTCCTACTGATTCCCACTGAAAAAGAACTCTCACTGTGGGGAAGGGACAGAAAAACTGGCAATAATTAAAGCCAGTTGGCAGGTTTCATGAGGAAAGGCCCCATCTGAGAGAGGAGGTAGAAAGCAGAAGAAATGGAATTACCTTGCTCCAACGAAAACATACCTGTAACCACTATAGCTCTTACCTCCAGAAAATCTTAGCAGAGAGTATTAGTGAGATTCATCTTCTCTTAACCAGGAAAACATCCAGCTTACTAGTATAGGCCCTTCCTATTCCCATAGGCACAGGCTTCTCAGTGGCATATGTTCCATCTAGACAGTCTTATGGATTTGGTTACAGGCCACATAGACTCCTCTCAGTCCTCGTTACAGTTATTTATTGGCTAAGACATTTGAAATGAGCCCCTTTAAAGAAGACCTTTCAGTGTTTCTGAATATACGAGACAATTTGTAGATTGCAGTCGAAAGATTGCAATATGTATTTGTAGAAATCCCACTCATTTATATGGCGAAAAGCCACCTAGGGGGAAGGACCATATCTGTCTTGTTCTTTATCTGTATCCTCAGAATCGCATACAGAACCTGGGCACAGTAGATGTGGATCGAATGAATGAATGAATCTGCAAGGCTATCAAATTCCAAATAAAAAATCAAATCAATTTAAACCTCTGTTTTGGGGTGTCTTTAACAAAGTATATCCTTCCCTCTAAATCTGTGTTAAGGCCTCTGGATAAAATTGATTAGTTCTTATTCACCCACAGTCCTGTCTTACCCCTGGTAGCATAAAGTAATGTTACTTTAGGTACCGATTCAGAATAAAAAGACAACAGGATTTAGGATGAAAGCAAAGATTTTTCAGTGTCATTCAGTTATTAGCTTTAAAATCCTAAATAGAATTTTTCCTGAGTAACGTAAGAATAAGTGATTATGAAGTTATTATGCCCTCAGCAAAGGAAATCTTTTTGCAATTTTAGGGAAAACTTGTTAAACATAGAAGTGTATTTTTCATTCAGAGTACAGAAAGAAAAACAGCTTCCTTTAGTCCCAAAATTACCCTGCATCTTCCATATCCATTCACAGTAGAATAATGTGGATGGATCTGAGGCATTCTATTCAAATCACCTTTAGGAAAGCTGCAAGCGCTTTATATATAGTAAATGGATTGTCATCATTCCAGCTTGGAATGAGAAATATACAGAGTAGAATGGGAGTCAGGAGAACAAAAGAAATATATTTCATGTACCAGAGGCTTGAAAAAAAAATGAAATTCCCAGGAAATTCTTTGGAGGAAGGGGTCAATTGCTTTGCTTCTCACTTTCTCACATCTCGGTAAGAAAACTGCTCTGCCAGACAGCATACATCCTCCTCAGTGTTTCAGTTACAGATAGAAAATATTCCATTATAAGGAACACAACCAATTTTGAGTTCTTCCTTAAAACATCAGCTGGGCTTTAAACGTAAAAGAATCACAGTGTGGTTTGAAGGATTTGCTGCAAATAATCAGGAATGAGACTAGAACGGTTGACAGTTTATTAGTGATGAAGCTGGGTATTACGCATATAGGAGTTCATTGTACTAGTCTCTCTCCTTTTGTATATATTTGAAATTCTGCATTAAAAAACCTAAACAGTAATCCTCCAAAATCAAAAAACTTGTTGAGATTAGCGTGGTAAATAGCAGTTGCATGGAATATGGAATCAGAAGCCCAATGCTTCTTATGCAGGGGTCAGTCCCAAAGTGTATCAATACCAACAGTGTGGCCTTGGGTTTGTTACTTCAGGTCTCCAAACCATGGTTTCANAGGTTTCATGAGGAAAGGCCCCATCTGAGAGAGGAGGTAGAAAGCAGAAGAAATGGAATTACCTTGCTCCAACGAAAACATACCTGTAACCACTATAGCTCTTACCTCCAGAAAATCTTAGCAGAGAGTATTAGTGAGATTCATCTTCTCTTAACCAGGAAAACATCCAGCTTACTAGATTCATCTTCTCTTAACCAGGAAAACATCCAGCTTACTAGTATAGGCCCTTCCTATTCCCATAGGCACAGGCTTCTCAGTGGCATATGTTCCATCTAGACAGTCTTATGGATTTGGTTACAGGCCACATAGACTCCTCTCAGTCCTCGTTACAGTTATTTATTGGCTAAGACATTTGAAATGAGCCCCTTTAAAGAAGACCTTTCAGTGTTTCTGAATATACGAGACAATTTGTAGATTGCAGTCGAAAGATTGCAATATGTATTTGTAGAAATCCCACTCATTTATATGGCGAAAAGCCACCTAGGGGGAAGGACCATATCTGTCTTGTTCTTTATCTGTATCCTCAGAATCGCATACAGAACCTGGGCACAGTAGATGTGGATCGAATGAATGAATGAATCTGCAAGGCTATCAAATTCCAAATAAAAAATCAAATCAATTTAAACCTCTGTTTTGGGGTGTCTTTAACAAAGTATATCCTTCCCTCTAAATCTGTGTTAAGGCCTCTGGATAAAATTGATTAGTTCTTATTCACCCACAGTCCTGTCTTACCCCTGGTAGCATAAAGTAATGTTACTTTAGGTACCGATTCAGAATAAAAAGACAACAGGATTTAGGATGAAAGCAAAGATTTTTCAGTGTCATTCAGTTATTAGCTTTAAAATCCTAAATAGAATTTTTCCTGAGTAACGTAAGAATAAGTGATTATGAAGTTATTATGCCCTCAGCAAAGGAAATCTTTTTGCAATTTTAGGGAAAACTTGTTAAACATAGAAATATATTTTTCATTCAGAGTACAGAAAGAAAAACAGCTTCCTTTAGTCCCTAAAATTACCCTGCATCTTCCATATCCATTCACAGTAGAATAATGTGGATGGATCTGAGGCATTCTATTCAAATCACCTTTAGGAAAGCTGCAAGCGCTTTATATATAGTAAATGGATTGTCATCATTCCAGCTTGGAATGAGAAATATACAGAGTAGAATGGGAGTCAGGAGAACAAAAGAAATATATTTCATGTACCAGAGGCTTGAAAAAAAAATGAAATTCCCAGGAAATTCTTCGGAGGAAGGGGTCAATTGCTTTGCTTCTCACTTTCTCACATCTCGGTAAGAAAACTGCTCTGCCAGACAGCATACATCCTCCTCAGTGTTTCAGTTACAGATAGAAAATATTCCATTATAAGGAACACAACCAATTTTGAGTTCTTCCTTAAAACATCAGCTGGGCTTTAAACGTAAAAGAATCACAGTGTGGTTTGAAGGATTTGCTGCAAATAATCAGGAATGAGACTAGAACGGTTGACAGTTTATTAGTGATGAAGCTGGGTATTACGCATATAGGAGTTCATTGTACTAGTCTCTCTCCTTTTGTATATATTTGAAATTCTGCATTAAAAAACCTAAACAGTAATCCTCCAAAATCAAAAAACTTGTTGAGATTAGCGTGGTAAATAGCAGTTGCATGGAATATGGAATCAGAAGCCCAATGCTTCTTATGCAGGGGTCAGTCCCAAAGTGTATCAATACCAACAGTGTGGCCTTGGGTTTGTTACTTCAGTTCTCCAAACCATGGTTTCAACATCTGAAAAACTTACCTAGCTCGTGGGGTGTCATAAGGATAAATGAATGAATGTTTCTAAAAATACTGTGTAACTTGCAAATTTACCCAAAACTGTAAAGTTAAGTAATTTTTAATAGAACTATAAACCCATCCAAAGTTATTTGTGCATTACTTTCCCCAAATTTAGATTTAATTAAACCAGTTCCATCCAGAACCAGGCTCAAGTTTTTCTACCTCTAGAGCAGCCAAACAAAACTGAAGTCTCTTCTTTCCCTCTGTTTCTGTCAGAGATCTGAACTGTTGTTCTGCACGCATGCCTGCTAAGTCGCTTCAGTCGTGTCCGACTCTGTGACGCTATGGACCGTAGCCCACCAGGCTCCTCTGTCAGTGGGATTCTCCAGGCAAGAGTAATGGAGTGGGGTGCCCTGCCTTCCTTCAAGGGATCTTCCCGACCCAGGGATGCAACCTGCGTCTCTTAAATCGCCTGCCTTGGCAAGCAGGTTCTTTACCACTCCCACCCCCTGGGAAGTGCCTGAGTTGTTGTTCTAGCCAGCTCCTAACTGATCTTCCTGCTTTCCTTCTGCCCCTCTGCAATCTTCCAGAGATCTACTGGCAGACAAGTCCTTCTAGAACACCACTTAGGTCATGTGATTTCCTTGCTCAGAAACATTCCTGGATCCCCACTGCCTCTTAGGGTTAAATCCAGCTTACCTAACCACTCTCTCAAAGTTTCCAACATTTGGACTCTCATTTCCCTTTCCAGCTGCCTCACATTGCTCATGTTCTCTTAACCTTCAGCTCCAAGCAACAGGCTTTCTCTGTGGTATTTTTGTTCTTTATTTCTCTTCTTGGAATGCAGTACCCTCTTCCTCACTGTTGGCCCAGAATTTTTTTTCCTTTGGATGCATTAATCTTTATTTTCTTTAAATTTATTTATTTTTAATTGAAGGATAATTGCTTTACAGCACTGGGTTGGTTTCTGCCAAACATCAACATGAATCAGCCATAGGTTTACCTATATCCCCTCCCTGTTGAACCTCCCTCCCAGCTTCCTCCCCATCCCATGCTTGTAGATTGTTGTAGAGCCCTGATGGAGTTACCTGGATCATACAGCAAATTCCCATTGGCTATCTATTTTACAAATGGTAATGTATATGTTTCCATGTTATTCTCTCCATACATCCCACCCTCTCTTTCCTCCCCAGCCTTTTGTGTCTAGAAGTCTCTTCTCTATGTCTGCGTCTCCATTGCTGCCCTGCAAATAAGTTCATCAGTACCATCTTTCTAGATTCCATATATATGCATTGATATATGACATTTATTTTTCTTTTTCTGACTTCACTCTGTATAACAGGCTTTAGGTTCATCCCCCTTATTAGAACTAACTCAAATGCATTCCTTTTCATGGTTGAATAATATTCCATTGTATATATGTACCACAGCTTCTTTATCCATTTATCTGTCAGTGGACATCTAGGTTGTTTCCATGTCCTAGCTGTTATAAATAGTGCTGCAATGAACATTGAGGTATATGTGTCTTTATTTTGGTTTCCTCAAGGTATATGCCTGGTAGTGGAATTGCTGGGTTACATGGTGGTTTTATTCCTAGCTTTTTAAGAAATCTCCATACTGTCTTCCAGATTGGTATATCAATTTACATTCCCACCAACAGTGCAAGGGAGTTCCCTTTTCTCCACACCCTCTCCAGCATTTATTGTTTGTAGATTTTTTGATGATGGCCATTCTGACTGGTGATATTTCATTGTAGTTTTTGATTTGCATTTCTCTAATAATGAGCGATGTTTTGCATTTCTCTAACAATGAGCGATGTTAGGCATCTTTTCACATGTTTATTAGCCATCTATATGTCTTCTTTGGAGAAATGTCTGTTCAGGTCTTTTGTCCATTTTGTGATTGGGTTGTTTGTTTTTCTGATATTAAGTTGTATGAGCTGCTTGTATATTTTTGAAATTATTCCTTTGTCAGTTGTTTCATTTGCTATTATTTTCTCCCATCTTTTCATCTTGTTTATAGTTTCTTTGCTGTGCAGAAGCTTTTAAGTTTAATTAGGTCCCTCTTGTTTTTGTTTTTATTTCCATTACTCTAGGAAGTGGGTCCGGAGAAGGCAATGGCACCCCACTCCAGTACTCTTGCCTGAAAAATCCCATGGATGGAGGAGCCTGGTGGGCTGCAATCCATGGGGTCGCTAAGAGTCGGACACGACTGAGCGACTTCACTTTCACTTTTCACTTTGATGCATTGGAGAAGGAAATGGCAACCCACTCCAATGTCCTTGCCTGGAGAATCCCAGGGATGGGGGAGCTTGGTGGGCTGCCATCCATGTGGTCGCACAGAGTCCGACATGACAAGCGACTTAGCAGCAGCAGCAGGAGGTGGGTCATAGGAGATCTTGCTGTTATTTATGTTGTAGACTGTTTTGCCTATGTTTTCCTCCAAGAGTTTTACAGTTTCTGGTCTTACATTTAGGTCTTTAATCCATTTTGAGTTTATGTTTGTGTATTCTGCCCAGATTTTATCAATCAGCCTAAATCCTTCCTCCTCCAGGAAGTCTTCCTAAACCTTTTGAGACCATATGATGTCTCCTTTTTCGAAGTCTTAAATATGTTTGCTTTGGCAATTAATTGTGTATTCTTTCATGATATCACTTTCATTGTTATATTAAATAGTTATACCTGCTGTTATTTAACTTTCTTCCTAGCCTGTTCAATTAGATTACAAACTCTTAGAAGGCAAGAATTAAGACTTTTGTGTCTGCGTCAAGACCCTGTGCTTTGCATATATCAGGTACTTTGATTAACAGTTTTAAATATCACTTGAACTAAAGTAGAATTATATAGTCCCTGGTGTGGCCAGTAGTTAGCGTATTAATACTGCCCTCATTTGTATTTTGGGGGGGTCTTAAAAATGACCTCAATTTTTAAAAAATTTTGTGTACTACCTTATAGAGTAGAGTTGTAGGGAAAAGTTCAGTCTTACGTGTTCCACATATCTAAATTCAAGTCCCAACCTAGACACATTAGCTATGTGAAGTCCTGGCAACTTACAAGACCTTTTTATTCCATATCTTCCTCAGTCATAAAGTGGAAACAACGGCAATACTTGCTTTGCACAGTTGAGCACAGTAAGTGTACAGTGCCTGGCCAGTAAAAGACAGATCATATCTTAGTGTACATCATATGGTTTCAATAGATTGTCAAAGTGGAAGATCATGGTTGTATCTAACTCTTATAGATTCAGTTCAATTCAGTTCCTCAGTCCTGTCCGACTTTTTGCGACCCCATGAATCACAGCACGCCAAGCCTCCCTGTCCATCACCAACCCCTGGAGTTCACTCAGACTCACGTCCATCGAGTCAGTGATGCCACCCAGCCATCTCATCCTCTGTCGTCCCCTTCTCCTCCTGCCCCCAATCCTTCCCAGCATCAGAGTCTTTTCCAGTGAGTCAACTCTTCGCATGAGGTGGCCAGAGTACTGGCATTTCATCTTCAGCATCATTCCCTCCAAAGAAATCCCAGGGCTGATCTCCTTCAGAGTGGATTGGTTGGATCTCCTTGCAGTGCAAGGGGCTCTCAAGAGTCTTCTTCTGGGTTAGGGTGCAGCAAATATAGAACAGAGTCAGAAAAAGCCTCCACCCACTTCTCCAAGCCTTGCCTCCATGCTCTCTGTTTGCACTTGTGCATCCTCAGCCCTAAGGATTATGGGCTAAATATAGCTGGAATCCCTAATTGTCAATTTTAAAAGTCCTAGGTCTCCAGACCATTTTTCATCCCATTCTGTAGCAGGTGAGTTCCCTTAGTGCTTATTTGGAGGCACCGCCTCAACCCAAACCATAGCTCAGTTATCACCTCTTTTTTTGCTTGCTCTTGTATTTCATAGCAACCATAATCGTACTTAGTTTTCATGCATTCTTCTACCTGCAGTTATATTAGGCTTGCCGGCTCTCAGTCTGAACCATGGGCTGTAAATCATCATGTTTTCATTTATTTAGTGATCCAGGGTTGCCTCTTCTAGACAAGACCCGCAACAATGATATAGACAGTCTTCAGCCATAAAGCACAATATTGCCTGTACTTGTGAATATAAAACTAGCAGAATACAAGGTCAAGAGAGAATTATCATAATCTGAAATGGTCCATGCTCTGTCCTTTGAGACCATACTTCTGGATACATGCTTGCTTACACATATGAAGAAACAGCAGTATGTGGAAAAGGCCCAAATCTAATATCCCATAATTGAAAAACCTGTTAATATCAGGATTCTGTTATTACGGGAATTTTTTAAAACATTTAATACTATAATATTTTCATGCTTGGAAACAAACAAACCAAAAAAAAAAGGTCAGGAAAATTGGCCATAGACACATCCGTTATCAAAGAAATGAAGAGGGAAAATCAAATCATAAGAGGATCATGTTATGATAGACTTTTGATTGTTGAGTCCTACCCATTGGGTGGAGTGCATTTCTGAGATGGATCCCTTGTGGTGAATCTATTTAAAATTGATCTATAACCAGCAAGTGGACATCTTATTTAATTTATGGTTATAACAGAAGTTGCATTCACAAATGCTTTTAAAAAGGCAGTTTTAAAAATAGGTTACATTTTTGTCAGATACAAGATTAGTCTTTAATTTGTCCACTTTGGCTACTCAGTCTTGAGTCATAAAAAGGGACTCAAATTCTAAATTATGTTTGTTTTTCTACTGCTCATTATCACTGATCATTTTTTACTCATCTTTTATTGATTGTAAAACCAAAGGAAAACTGTTGGTTTCCATTAGATGGACCTCATTTTTAAAAAATAATCATCTTGTTGGAGAATTTTAATGAATGTGGATAGCAATAACTTGCTCTTTCATTAGTACCAAGTAATGGGTCTTGCCAACTAGAACCCATTAAAAGAGAAGAGAAATATTGAACGGAAGTCCATTCACTGTATTTTGCTGGTCTTTTAACAAGCAAAAAGGTCCAGAAAAAAATTTTAGAGGATTGCCAGGAATCTCAANTTAATGAATGTGGATAGCAATAACTTGCTCTTTCATTAGTACCAAGTAATAGGTCTTGCCAACTAGAACCCATTAAAAGAGAAGAGAAATATTGAACGGAAGTCCATTCACTGTATTTTGCTGGTCTTTTAACAAGCAAAAAGGTCCAGAAAAAAATTTTAGAGGATTGCCAGGAATCTCAACACACACTATTACTATTGGTGAGGTCCCCTTGGAACCCGAAAGGCAGCCGTATTTCTATGGATCTAAACACACCCCTAGAATGATGGAGCATTAGTCCTGGTAGGGACTTTGGTCATCATCTGGTTTAGAGACATAAACCAGTTGGTGTCCCAACCAGAGTTAAGAACCCTTGGGTCTCCTATCTCAGTTCACCCTGTATTCATCCCACTGCTCTATTTGCAAAGCTTTCCATATCAACAATTAAATAAGTCCATTGCAATTATTTTCAGGCACAAAATGGCAGTTTTGCTAACACTACCTCAGTATCAATTGATTTCTTTGGAACTGCCAGGACTGTATTTGGTTTATTTTTAAAGCCAAGCAGTTTTTTAAACCTTAAAATACTTCGTTTTCAAGACCTAAAATGCTCTTTATTTAGTCCATGATGAATATTTGAATAGTGTTAAATTTATCATCCTGGCAGTACTCACATTGTACTTGTCATTAATTGTGACTCATCAAAGAATGTTTTGATGTTGAGTCCTTGGCTAACAGATGGCTCCGTTGAGAGGAACTGAGGTAGTGAGCTACAAGGTCCAAGGAAAGAGACTTCTTACATAATTAGTCCCTAGAAGTTGTTTGAATTTGTAAGAAAGCAGTCTTCTGTGATGGTGGGGAGTGGGCTTTGTGCTAGGGTAAAGAAGGCCTCCTCATCTCCACTCTGTTCAGAGAATGGATGAAAGGGTTGACTGCAGAGTTGCTGGTATGCCCAGTGTGACTTGGATTAACATGAGTGGCCAGCAGAGAGATGCAAAGCCCAGCACTAGGATGTTCTGTGTCTACTGAGTCTGTCATCCTTCACATCCTTAGTCTCAGAGACCACCACGCAGGAAAGAACAGGCCCTCAAGCAAGAGTGGTGTCAATAAGAACTCGGTAACAGTGTGAACCGACAAAACCTGCTTTTAGAAAGCATCACGTCAGAGGCAACAGAAACATGCAAAACCTCTCCGCGTCTTCCTCTTGCTCTCACCTTTCCCCCATTTTTCCTTCCAAGATTACTTTTCCTTACCTTTTTACTTAGGTACATCATTGGTACTCGAGCGTGAGCAGCACTCAGGACATGATTCAGCATCTGTGTGCCAGCCTCGATTAGCATGAGTCTGGCTAATTGAATATCCCTCTAATAGTCTGAATCTAGTGTGTGCACAAGTGAGTCATTCTTTGGAGTGGCATTTGGTGCTTCTTTAAGTAAGAAAAAAAGGAACATACATTGTATCATAAATGGAGTGACGAAAAATCTGATAAAAATTTCAAACCCTCTTAGACATATTCTAGAAACGATCACAAATAGCCTTAGTTTCTTCATCTATAAAATAGGATAATAATATATACCCTGTGGAGTTACACAAGAATTTTTTAAGCACAGTGTCTCGCTCACAGTAATTCTTTCCTGTGTTTAGAAAGAAAAAGTAAAGTAAGTAGATAGGTGGTGATGTCTACTTGCTCGCTAGCCCAGGAAACATGGGGAGAATAATAAGGAATCAAGGCAGACTGGTAGTGGTATTAATAATCATTGTGAAGAGGCTATTTTTAAAGGATGTTTGGCAAGAACATGGCATTCAGCATCAGGTGGTCATGCTGTGATTGTACGTCACTGGAGCATTAGTTCAGTTTGTAGCTACAAGCCTTTAAAGCCCTGAGTGAACTAAATCAAGCTGTACAAATGCCTGCGTGGCTTCTGGAAGGTCCATAAGGCACAGTGGAGAGAATCAAAGACTTGACATAGAAATCCTGGATGTGAACCTCTGCTCGGCACTTTCTAGGCACTTAAGGTGGCTCAGGGGTAATCTGGATTCCTACAATGCAGGAAATGTGGGTTCAGTCCCTAAGTTGGGAGGCTCCTCTGGAGAAGGAAATGGCAACCCACTCCAGTATTCTTGCCTAGGAAGTCCCACGGACAGAGGAGCCTGGTGGGCTATAGTCCATGGGGTCGAAAAAGAATCAAACATGACTCACCAACTAAACAACAGCAGCAAACTAGAAATTATCACAACACACAATCTCACTTAATTTTCATATCTATAAAGATTAAGGATAGTTTTTAAATCTCTGATAATTTCTATAAATATGCACTTTGTAAATTGCAAAGCACTATATGAATCACTTTTTAAGGAGATAATGGGGGAAGATATTTACTCCCCCTAAAAAAAGGCTGACTAAACTTCCTGATATCACAGCTAAAAGAACAGATAAGGAGTAGATGATGGTAATTCTAGTTTTCACAGAGGGGAGAGTTGAAAGAAATGAATTGATAAGTATAGTTAGTGTTGAAGAAACAAAAGAGAAAAGGCCTAAATATAAAGTTATATAAAGAGTGGACAGCAATTAATGAGTTTTGCTTGTCCCTCTCCTAAAATTCATAGATTGATAATTTTCAGCCTTTGGGGAAGGAGACAAACACACACAAGGAAAGTGCTATGTAGCATCTTTAACAAATGAACATGACTTCAAATTCATTTTATTTGATGCTTTGGACTGTTGCCAAGTTCAGGTTCAGAGACCATAAGATAGATAGTTACATTTGGGAATGTTTTAGTTGACATGTGACCCAGGAATGGTATCATAGATTGAATGGCTTCTTGAGATTCCTTCATTCAATCTATTTTTCTTAGTTGAACAGATGTTTCAAAGTAACTGAGATGCTGAAAACTTCGGAGCAGAAAATGTCATCTCACATCATGTGTATTTTAATTGGTTTGATTTCATTTAATTTTTTTTTTTTACACAAAACAGCTGAATTTAAAAGAACTAAAAATGAGGAGGAAAATTCTGATTTCCCTCTGATGAGCTCTTTGTACAAGAGCTGATTCAGTCCCTTCAAGTATTAAGGGGAAAAAAATGTGTCTGGATTAAAACATTAAAAATAGAAACATAAATTCCAAGACTTAAGTCTCTTGAGTTATTTGACATTTGAGGTAATTTCCCCAAAGTAATTTCCTTTGTAAAGATTTATAAATTTATGAGAGAAAATACCTTACCCTAGCTAGAGATTATTGTGTCAAATAAGAATAAACAGGGATTAGAGAAAACCAAGCATTAGTTTGGAAATAGATCTGCCCTAAGTGTGATGGGATCATATTCAAATTATTAAGTGAAATAGTTAGTGTGTGCCCTCCATTCTTCTTATCTAAAACTTGAATGAGTGTAGCTGCAAGTGACTTTCTGAAGACTCGTTGTTTGCATGTACCAGTTACATTTCCTTATATCTTTGGTTTCTTTGTCGAGAACTTACCCCCAAAATAGACAAACTCCAAATGAACTCCAAGTTATCCACCTGAAATTCTGAAAACATTTGGTTTCTCTCATATATCCAAGACCTCAGGAAAACAGTCTTTGAAGTTGCCACCTTCTTCTTGGTTATAACCAGAGTAGATACAGCCCATTGGAAAACAAGCAACATACAGAACAGAAAAATAATGTGTTCCTTTACTGGAAACTGATATATTTTTCCCAGAGATTGATTGCTTGCAAAATGTATTAAGAAGCTGTATGCTGAGCAAGACAGACCTCACTGAAGCTTCATGCTTTGCTGATCTACACACAAAAACAGCCCCTTTTGCAAAGCAGGTCCCTTCAGCAATTTTTCCATATCACTCTATGTACATACATATGTTATATACATATGTACAAAAATAGAAATCAGACTTTCAGCCAGTCACTGAAAGCTCATAAGATCAACAGAAAATCCCTCATGATAACTGAATCTCACTGGCTTTCTCTGCTTGGTCAAATGCTTAGCATTTTTGGTTGCGATGATAACTTTATTTTAAGCCTGAGAGAGCAGTTGACTTGCCCTTGATCTAATGATACTGAGCAGCTGCCAAAGCCTGTTTTATATCCACGGGAGAAGACTGTCCCCTGAGAGGGGACGCGTAACCATGCACGTCTCTTTCAAGACGTCTCTTTGGGACCATGTCAAGAAGTGACTTTCCAAGAGGAGGGAAGGCTCTGTGTTTGGCTTTTTTTTTTTTTTTTTTACACCTCTGTGCACAAAGGAGAGACCGTGTTAAAAATCTGAGATTTTAAGAAAATTCTTGTTACTTAATTTGCATTTGCAGTGCACCTAAAGCTTGGGGTAAAATTTTGGATTTTTTTGTTTTTAAGCAAAATATACCAAAGACGAAGAAGTGAATTCTCATATACAATAAAATGACATTTTTTTTCTTTTAAGTTCCAGAATCAACAGGGACATAATCTGCAGCAGGCGATGCAGGAGGAGGAGGCATAGTCCCCTCGCTGCTGCTGCTGCTGCTGCTCAGTCGCCTCAGTCGTGTCCGACTCTGTGCGGCCCTTTAGATGGCAGCCCACCAGGCTCCGCCGTCCCTGGGACTCTCCAGGCAAGAACACTGGGGTGGGTTGCCATTTCCTTCTCCAATGCGTGAAAGTGAAGTCACTCAGTCATGTCCAAGTCCTAGCGATCCCATGGACTACAGCCTACCAGGCTCCTCCGTCCATGGAATTTGCCAGGCAAGAGGACTGGAGTGCCATTGTCCCCTTAGCTGATAATATAGCTTCAATTTTCTGATGATTTCTCATGTAAAATGCTTAGCAAGCTACCTAACCCATATAAGATTCTCAGTAAATATCTGTTGCATGAATCAGTGCTAGGTGTATGCTAAGTATTTTATATAATGTGCCACATTTAATTTCACATGAAGATGGATATATGTCGTCATGATAAACATAAAAGACACTTAAACTTCATTTAAACAGTTTACCCACTGTTACACAGCTACTGAGCATGGCAGCCAGGATTCCACACGAATCTGACTCCAAAACCTAGACTTAATGTATCACATCTACCTACCTACCTACACGCATGCGTTCACACACACGCACGCGTGCACACACACACAGTGTCTGAGTTCACTGCCTTTTCAGATTGTCATGTTTCGGACTGTCTTATTGCCTTTCCTGTACTCTCCTTGTCAGATTTACTCAACACTATTTTATATCCATTTAATCTCATTTCAAGACATTCCCTAAACCAGACCCTGTTGTATAAGAAACTCCCCCATTATTCTGGGAATTGTTCTTCCCGTTATTTGTGGAGCATCTTAAATTGTATTATCCCAGAAAGTCCTTCCTGAGTTGTATTTTCCC
This sequence comes from Neotragus moschatus, assembly GCA_006410615.1. Classification (NCBI taxonomy): domain Eukaryota; kingdom Metazoa; phylum Chordata; class Mammalia; order Artiodactyla; family Bovidae; genus Neotragus; species Neotragus moschatus. Next base: position 2,654,200 of record SJYA01002930.1, on the reverse strand, counting down.
TGAGCCTACAACATACTGAACTGTTACTATTAGTCACTCAGTTGTGTCCGACTCTTTGCGACCCCATGAACTGTAGCCTTCCAGGCTCCTCTGTCTGTGGGATTTCCCAGGCAAGAATACTGGAGCAGGTTGCCTTTTCCTTCTCCAAGGGATCTTCCTGACCCGAGGATCAAACCCGGGTCCTGCATTGCACGCAGATTCTTCACTGTCTGAGCCACCAGGGAAGCTCTACAACATACACAACTCCTTTTTCATTTATACGTTATTTCAATATTTATTATCCCCCCTCTGCATTCACTCACCTCCTGCTTTCATTTAGCCAGCATTTCAGATTTATTGTTTCATCACTAGAAGGAACTTCAGCAGTCATCTAATCCTGACTCCTGATCAGTTTGTCCAGCTCTGCTTACACCCTGCCCCTGAGACAGGAGGACTCTGCATCTGCTTAGTTACTGCCATAGAGGTGAGCTCAGTGTGGTTGAGACTACCTGGGAGGATAGCAGGGTAATACTGAGAGCAGTTCCAGCATGGATGAGATAAAATTAACCCGTGTCTCTTGCACAGCATTCACGGAACACTCACCATGGTCAGGGCATTACTTCCAGGCCTTAGGGTGGGCAAACAGTGAGTGGGACACAGTCCCCACCCCCAAGAATCATAAGTTAATGATTATTCCTTGTGGGGTAATGAACCTACTGCATGAATGTCTGTCCAAAAAAAAAAACAAATACATGAGTTTAGAGACAAATGTTTTGAGTCTTTAAAGGAAGGAAATATGATTGACAATTGGAAGGAATTTGAAAAGACTTCATGAAGAAAGGTAAATTCATGTTAGGCCTAGCAGGATGATAGGAACAGTCTCGTTAACGGGACCCTGCTAGACAAGCCTATTTCATCTAGCCAAGGGAAGGCGGATGTGGCCGGTGCCAAGCTCAATAGAAAAGAGGTGCTTCAGAAATGCAAAGTAAAATGTCACAGTTGTTCAGATATGGCAAGCCAGGATGAGTCACCTCCCCTTCCCCACACACACTGTCACCCAACACATATTTTGGGATGGCGTCGGGGTGAGTAAAAAGCAGCACTGTGTACCCTTTGGAATCATTGTTTGGCCTACTGTTTAATATTACTCATCTTAGTTTGGCTCCCAGATCCTCACTTCGTCCTCTTGCTCAGCCCCTGTGTTCGGGATGAGGAATCACATGGGGCAGCTGAATAATTTGGGGTCTGTAAGGCAGCCGTTGAGTCACTGTCTCCCACAGTGCTTGAGTAAGCCAGGGGCCATGCCGTTGATGTTGGTGATCTTGCTCAGCCGCCTTGGGCTTCAGCCTCCAGCAGACCTCCATCTCCTCGTCAGCAGACAGACAGAGGCGTCTCTGTCCCAGAAGAAGCCCCTGGCTCACTGTCCGTGTGGTTCTGTGCCCATCCCCATGACAGCACAGGAGCAGGAAGGGATAAGAAGTGCACAAGCTGAATAGCCCTCTTCCTGGTGATATTTAATTGAGTCTGGGCACCAAGCAGGCTTGGCTGAGGAGCTTTCTTCCCATCACGAGCCACTCAGCTCTGCCAGATTTCTTCGGTAGTGGTCATTCCACTGAGGTAGCATAGAACTCTTTCGCAGAACGAGTCCTTGGGTGAGGATCAAGAAACCTGGGAACTGACTTCAATCATGTCACAAACTTTAGAAAGTATTAGTGGCTCAATTGTGTCTGACGGTTGGTGATCCCATGGACTGTAGCCTGCCAGGGTCCTCTGTCCATGGAATTCTCCAGACAGGAATACTAGAGTGGATAGCCATTCCCTTCTCCATGGGGGCTTCCTGGCCCAGAGATCAAACCCAGGTCTCCTGCTTTGCAGGCAGGTCTTTTACCACCTGGGCCCAAGTCGCTTAATTCCTGTCAATTACATTTTCTTCATTTATAAATTAGGAAGAATGCCCACCTTGCCAGTCGCCACGAATTTTTCCATGAGACTGTAAAACCACATAATAGCTGAGAATGCCCTTTGAAAGGTTAAATATGTGCTGAATATTACTATTACTGAGGAGAAGGCAGTGGCATCCCACTCCAGCACTCTTGCCTGGAAAATCCCATGGACAGAGGAGCCTGGTGGGCCACAGTCCATGGGGTCGCTAAGAGTTGGACACGACTGAGTGACTTCACTTTCACTTTTCACTTTCATGCATTGGAGAAGGAAATGGCAACCCACTCCAATATTCTTGCCTGGAGAATCCCAGGGACGAGGGAGCCTGGTGGGCTGCTGTCTATGGGGTCACACAGAGTCGGACACGACTGAAGTGACTTAGCAGCATTACTATTACTGAAGTCTTAGTGTTAACACACCCAAGTGAAAATAATACCACCCATGCAGGTAACAAATGAAAGGTACAATGTGGAAACTTGCTAAGCTGTCTTTCTGTTCACACAGGAGTGTGAATTGTAACTAAGGTGTGAGGTTCTTGTTGTTATTGGCAGGGAAAGTTGAAGAGGAAACGGGAGGGAAATGGGTGTGAAGAGCAGGGGCGTAGGAAGCGAAGAAGGATCTACAAGGCTTAGTGAGCAGCGTGGTCTGTGGTGTTGATGAGGGACATCAATCACGTAGAGCAAAGTGTCTGCTGCTGCTGCTGCTGCTGCTGCTGCTGCTGCTGCGTCACTCAGTCATGTCCAACTCTTAGCANGAGGGAAATGGGTGTGAAGAGCAGGGGCGTAGGAAGCGAAGAAGGATCTACAAGGCTTAGTGAGCAGCGTGGTCTGTGGTGTTGATGAGGGACGTCAATCACGTAGAGCAAAGTGTCTGCTGCTGCTGCTGCTGCTGCTGCTGCTGCTGCTGCGTCACTCAGTCATGTCCAACTCTTAGCAACCCCATGGACTGCAGCCCACCAGGCTCCCCCGTCACTGGGATTCTCCAGGCAAGAACACTGGAGTGGGTTGCCATTTCCTTCTCCAATGCATGAAAGTGAAAGTGAACTCGCTCAGTCATGTCCGACTCTTAGCGACCCCATGGACTGCAGCAGTGCAGACCAAAGGAGTAGGGATTCTCCGTTGGTGCTTCCCTGTTGGTCTCTGCCCAAGCCTTCTCATTGCTAATCTTTAGGTTGTGGCGTAGAAGCGGCACCTGCTTCCTAGGTGTGCTTGCCTCTGCCACTAGGGACTGGGTCTTACTTGGATGGGGGGCAGGAGCGATGCTACCAGAGAGAAGCCCAGAAAGCAGGAGCAAGGACTTTTGTAGGGAGTCGGGGTGCTTTGCTGGGTCTTTGTTTTGGCACGAGGGCTCTCTGTTGCGGCACACGGGTTCTCTAGTTGCACCACAGCACGTGGGATCTTAGTCCCCAGGCCAGGGATCGAACCTATGTCCCCTGCATCGGAAGGCGACTTCTTAACTGCTGGACCACCAGGGAAGGCCAGGAACCAGGGCTTTTAATGCAGCCGTCCCATCCCTTCTCCCTTACTCTCCCTCGGCAGGGTCCGGAGTTGTGCTTTGCTGGGAATGCTCCGAGAATGCTTGAGCAGAAACCGAGACTGGGCTCTGCCTCATGGCCCAAAGCAGAACAGCCGTAGAGAAGAAAGCCATTCCTGAGACCCCAGGCCAGAGGCTCCGTGGAACTTCTCTTCCAGGGCTCCCCAGCAGCAGCAGCAGCAGGCAGAGACACATCTTCCTGATCTAGGTGGCTTCCCAAGACCAGATTTAACGTGCTTCTCAGTGGCCCTTTCTTTCTTCATTCTGCTTTCTGCTGACCTCTAGTTTTCCTCAAGGAGACAAATAAACTATTTTTCAACTCCATCCACTTCTCCTGCTCACCCCCCTTCCCTGATGGATTGTCCAGGTTCCAGCTGCCTGCAGCAGCCTCCAGCTGAGGTGCACCCTGCCCCATGTGTCCCTTTGACCATCCTGATGAAAGAGGACCCAGCTCAGAGGTTGCAGCCTCCCTTTATTTGCGTAGACCGTTTTCCTGAGGCATTTCAGGAAAGTACAGTCCTCATCCCTGAAAGCTTTTCTGCAGTGCCGAAGCCTGGGTCACCAGGAGTTCCCTCTGCTTGATGGCTGCACTCCCAGACCATCCAAAATGCAGCAGTGCAGTGAGAGAGGCGGTCTGCTGAGGTGGTTTTGGTTTGCCATACCCTGATAAGGAGATTTCGTTCCCTCCTTGCTGGCCAAGTTAGATAGAGTCATTACATCAGTACTGCTGTGACACGGGATGCAATCTCATTTAAAAAAAAAAAGCTGTATAAAGAACAACTGAGTTGTGGTGGAGAATATTCGTTTTAGTCCAGTTGACTCTGATCCATGTAATAGAGCATTAGCCTGAGCACGAATGCCGATGTTTCTCTGGCTTCCTGATGAAATGTCTTTGGAATATATATTTAGTGCAGCTCATGCTTATGTGGGGCATGAGAGAGAGTCAGATTTTCCCACCTGGGGAGGAAGTCACTCGCTGTGCTGAGCAGATTGTTGCTTGATCCTCCTCCTCCCCGTGGAGCCACTCGGCCAACTGGGATGGGACGACCATGTAGCGGCTCTGAACCACTCACACGCACAGACGGATGCCCTGACGGACTTGGGCCTGGACGAGTGTGCCACTGTCACAGTTCAGCCTTCCCTCTAGGATGGGAGAGAGACCTGGCCGGGAGAGAATCCGTCACGGGTTAGTGTTGATTTTCAAAGAGGTACAGTGGGCAGGCTCTTTTTTAGTACAAGGATATTCTTGGTTGATGGCCTGTGAATTACCCCTGCTGAATACCACTCACCATAACAAACAAGAGCCGTTCTAGGATCTCCCTGGTGATCCAGTAGTTAGGAATCCACCTGCTGATGCAGGGGACATGGGTTTGATTACAACTAGGGAAAGCCTGTGTGCAGCGTCAAAGACCCAACACAGCCCCAAATAAATTTTTTAATTTAATTATTTATTTTACTTTACAGTATTGTATTGGTTTTGTCATACATTGACTTGAATCCGCCATGAGTATAAAAAGAGCTATTCTAAAGAGTTTTCTGATATGGCAGCCTAATACTCAAAAGTAACAATATCCAATACATTTTTACCCCCCCTGTATGTGACATGCTTTAAGAATTGAGTCACCTGTGTTTAATTATCCAGGGCCCCAAACCATCTAATACCTGAAGTCTGAGAGCACTATGAATTCTTTAACTTTAAATATTTTTCATGACACCAAAAGTCAACCTCATGGAACATTTAGAAATTATGAGAAAAGCTGTCAACCTCAGCATCTTCAGTTCAATTCAGTCGCTCAGTCGTGTCCAACTCTTTGTGACCCCATGAATCGCAGCACACCAGGCCTCCCTGTCCATCACCAACTCCCAGAGTTCACTCAGACTCATGCGCATCGAGTCAGTGATGCCATCCAGCCATCTCATCCTCTGTCGTCCCCTTCTCCTCCTGCCCCCAATCCCTCCCAGCATCAGAGTCTTTTCCAAGGAGTCAACTCTTTGCATGAGGTGGCCAAAGTACTGGAGTTTCAACTTTAGCATCAGTACTTCCAAAGAACACCCAGGACTGATCTCCTGTAGAATGGACTGGTTGGATCTCCTTGCAGTCCAAGGGACTCTCAAGAGTCTTCTCCAACACCACAGTTCAAAAGCATCGATTCTTCGGTGCTCAGCTTTCATCACAGTCCAACTCTCACATCCATACATGACCACTGGAAAAACCATAGCCTTGACTAGACAGACTTTTGTTGGCAGAGTAATGTCTCTGCTTTTGAGTATGCTGTCTAGGTTGGTCATAACTTTCCTTCAAAGGAGCAAGTGTCTTTTAAAACGCTGGTATAATTTGCTCTTATTTCCTTCTAGTCTGTTTTCTCTTCGTTCTTGTACATGTAATCGGAATGCTCTATATTGTTAAGTGCCTTTCCCCTGCACAGGTCGCCAGATGGCCCCACTTGAATTTTATCTGGTCACATGCCATGTTTAAAGGAAAGAAACTAAGGTTACTCAGTCTCTGTTTATATGAAGAGTATTATATCATAGCATGTATATCCCTCTTGTTCAAAATCAGTGTCGCTTGGTTTAGGAGAGCACTCGGTTAAGCACCCAGCTCCCCTCTCTGGTTATGAAAATAGCTTAGCAAGGCAGCTGGAGAGAACCATCGAGAATCTGGAGTTTGCTGTCGCTGGCACGGATGCCCCAGCTGTGCCTGTTGGTCAAGATCTCTTCATCATCTCAGGATACCAGGTCCCAAGCTGAGCTCGCTCAGGCGGCAGGTGGGGGGGCACTCAGCTCTGTCAGATGGAAATGCTTGTCCTCTGCCTCTTTCATTTAGGAGCTGCAGGTAAATTGAGGCTAAGAAGCACAGTCGATGCCTCTCCTACTGTGACCCTGCGGAGAGGGGTGTGTTGTGTGTCACCTTCTGTCCCGGTGTAGTTCAGGCAAAGGTTTTCATCTGCACAGATGCATCTTTTAAAGGGTGAAGCCAGTGTCTGTCCCCAGACTAAGAAGACCTGCTTTCCTTTTTCTTGAGGGTGGGAGTGGGTGTAGGATCTCATTCAAGGAGGACGTGCTCCTCCCTGGTCATGTGCTCCTCCTGCCCTCACCCGTCCAGCCTCCCTGTCCTGCAGAAAGTTCTGGACCCTGTGTGCTCATGGAGATCTGAGGGGCTTTCTGCAGGGGCTACATCAGCTGCTGCTCCCTCTGCAGGAAGGGTTGAGACCCCTGAGCAGTGGGGGTGTTGGTCATCAGAGCCTGCGGTGTAAGATGGCCTCCTAGCCCTCTGCACACCAGAGGGGAAGAAGGAAGCGGTAAGAGATGCTGAGGCATCCTCGCATGGAGCAGCTCATCGTCATAACGGCCAATGCAGGTTCCAAAGCGCCTGGGCCTCCCTGCCAAGCTGTGGTCTCCATGCAGCATGCAGCTGTATTCTCTCTTTTCTCATCCTTGCTTTTCTTACAAATAAGCAGAGCTCCCTGAAGTGCACTCACTTTCCAAACATGTACACGTCAGGATGTGAGCGATCACTTGTCTGAATGCAACCTTATGTCCAAGCTATTTTCCTTGTGTATCACACTATTCAATTTAGGACTCCTAATGCATGATTCACGTGTGTTTAAACAGTCATTGCCTAATTGGACTGTTTCACCTTTGGGACGCGAGTGAGTATTCAAAACGGACGTTCAGAAGAGACCATCAGCATGTGCAGAGTAATCCCGCAACTCCGGCCTTGTACAAGGATTGAGCATCCTGAAACTCAAATGATGCCCTTCCAGAGCTGTGATTTCCACTGAGCTGTGGTGTCTTCTCAGTTTGCAGAACCGTTTGTTTAATTCAGTATTTACTGAACATCTACTGGACAAGGCCCCACGAGTTGTAGAAAGGGGATGGATGTGGGCCCTACTAAAGGGAGTTTATAGTCTTGTGGGACATGGAATATGTTTATGAATAGTTGCAGCACCGGGTGGAAGGTGAGAAGGAGGACCTTAAGACTGATTTAGAAGAAAGAGGGCAAGGCCACTGTGAAGGGGCCTCACGTGGACCATGAGGGTGTGGATGGGCCTGAGGGGAAGAAGGCAGGGAGTAAGGAGCTTGCAGCTTCGGGGAGCAAGCGAGTTACACAGAGCTTGTCAGGAGCCCTGTGGGGGCTGTGCGGGGCTGAGTCGCCCACACAAGCATGAGGAGGTGAGCTCACTCTGGGGCCGGCGGCGCCCCATCTGTGAGCCTCCTGGAGTTCTTGCCCTGCAGGCTTTGCTCCCAGCGCTGCAGCCTTGCAGCTGCTTGCTGCTGCTCTGGGCCTGTAAGGCTGTGAAGCTAGAGGAGTGTCCCCGAATTCTAGATACTTATTTACAAAAATGTGATTTGAACCTAATGATCTGTGGGCAGATGGCAATAGGAAGGAAACTAAGGTGGCCGACTCTGAACATTTCAGTCATTTTCATTTCATCTCATTTGCAGCCCGTCCAGGGCCTTAGAGGATATGCATGGGACTCATTGCAGAGTCTGAACCCTTCAAATGGGTCATGCCTGGAAAATGGATGAGGACTCCCCCTCTAAGGGATGCTAGTGAAGGGACAGTGTCGGGCCTGTCCTTTGCTGAGAATTCTTAGAACCACTTGCACATAAATAGAACCTGAAGAAACGGATACTTGGCTTGAAGATGTCTTATAGGGAGAGAGTATTGGTATGTGTGTGTGTTTATGCATACTTCAAAAAAAAATGACACCCTCTTTCTGGAAACTGCTTTAGAAGTTGGGCTCATAATTGCTACATGATTCAACCACCAAATTACTGAAATGTTCCCCTCAAGGAGTATTTGACATTTTGTAGAAATTTTAATAGACTGAAGTGAATATGTCAAAAATTCAAACATTTTAAATTTTTTCACTTATTCATACTTGACTTTAGAAGGAAGAAGAGCTTCCAGTAGATTTCTTTTTTTTTTTTTTTCCCTTGTCTTAAAAATAATGGTGGGGGTCAGAGACTCACCTCCAGGAGGACTCAGGACTTCTACCATGATGTCTTAACAGATTTCCCAGGTGGCAGCCAGGTGTTAAAGTACCACACATTCTCAGTCCCTTTTTAGCCTGTCAACCAATTTTTGGTTATTTTAGAAAATGCCATATGGCACCATGATTATGTATTTGGGTTCTATAGTTAAACTGCCTGATTGCAGCTACCAGCTCAGTTGCTGACCATGTACTAATCATCACCTTACCCACCTTCCCTGTGCCTTAGCTTTTCCGTCTGTTTAATGGGCTTGATAATAATGCCTGTCTCTTACAGTTGCCATGACGACGAAGCAGTGCTTGTGAAATGCTTAATGCGGGGCCTGACACATAACACTCGGTCCGAGCTGGCTTTCTTTGTGCTTCCCTCCCCGCCTCTCTTACTTATCCCCCTGCAGAAGGATAAAAATGAGATGGCGGTTATTTGAAGAGCATCACCCTGGCTGCTTTTTTGCTTTTGCTAACAGCTGGGGTCGAGGGCTTTGAAATGTGGTTCGGGTTTGAGTTGTCTCTTAATTTTCAACTATCCCAGCTGCCTCTGCCTCATCAACAAGAAAATTTAATTTATCAGAAACTTCCACTTTCCCAGGACGACTCTCTCTGGCATAAGGTGCCGCTGAGCCTTCTCCCTGGATCTGAGGCCTGTGCCCCCCTGCCTTTCTGAGTCGCTCTGTAACTGACTCAGCTACCCAGTTCCCTCAACTCCATCTCCATCATCCTTCATCATTTGCTTATTCTTCTTCCTCTTTTTCATGCCTTCTTCATTCCTTGAAACCTCCTTAAAACCAGAGATCATAAAAACCGTCGCTTTAAAATCATAATTTTAAATTTCAAGTGGATTTTCTTTTGTAAATTGCTTCTGAGCACACAACACCTAAACTCGATGGGAAAGCAGTTCTAACTGTCATATTTTGCCCAACTTGAAGTTGTCAGCATGAAATCGAGATGACAGCTTTTAAATATGTGGAGTCTGGAACACAGTATAAATGGAAATTTTTGTAGCCATGCGTGGCTTTTTGTAATCTGCCAGTAGTATGTTTCTAAGCTAATATTCTTCACACATATGCTCAGATCCAAGATAAATATCCAGCAGCCATCCCTGTGGAAGGCTTGCTAAAAATGAATCATTCAAGATATTTATGCCAGGAAATTTAGATTTTAAAGGCTATCATACAATAAAACAGAAGTCACTTAAGTACCAGTGTTCGTTAAATTCTACTCAAGTGGTACATTTAAAAGCAGTCACTTCTATAGATAGTTTTTGATTTCTTTTGGACTTGTTCACCCAAAATTGACAAGATGCTTAGAAATTTAAAAACTTGTCCTCTTTAGCATGTGGTGAACCAGGAGAAGTAGTTTAACTACCATTTGAAATGGTGTCATTCAGTATTTGAAAGACGGAAATTTCCTATGAGACTTCCAAAGTATCTACTTTAATTAGCTTTAGTGCATAAATTAATCAAGTCACCATCCAGAGTACCTCTGTCTTTAAAAATGAGCTGGGAGAGAGTTTGAGGCACAGAGAGGAGGCTGTGTGACCACCCTGTGGGCACGAAGGGGAGCGAGGAGAACAGGATGAACCCGAGAGCCCCGTCAGCCCCTCCGCCCCTGCCTCACGGAGCAGGACTCTTCCTTTAAAAAACCTCTTCCCTCTGCTGCCCCAGCCCCTAGACCTCCTGTCGGAGCCCAGGACAACCCAGCCTCTACTCCGTTTCCCCTTCCCACCAGCTCCCAGACGGATCTTTCACGTTTTCTTTTGCATCTTACGTTACTACGTTAGTGACATCAGAGAGGCTGTGGGCTAGGACAAAGGAGAACGAACAGGAGCTCTGAGCCTGAAGTTCCTCATCTGAAAGATGGAGACGATTAGAAACGGTGTGTGCATACAGTGCCTGGCACATGGTTAGCTCAGACTCTCGCCCTGAAATGCTCCCCTTTCCCTCCTGTTCTTCCCACATGTCTGTGAATATGCAGCTGTGACAGGTGAAAGCTATTAAATGATAAGTGTTTACAGTCATGCTACACACCCACACACACAGACACACCCACCGCACCACGAGGAAGAGCACCTTGCCGTTGCAAAGCCCGACTGTACTACCTTTGTTGTGATGAGCAGAGAACTGGATAGAGCTGCAGATTTGAAGCAGTTGGGAGCTTTATCTCCAAAAGAGAGAGAAGGGAAAGGGGGCTGGATGGGACCTGGAAGAGGGAGATGTGAGAGGGGGAGGATCTGAGTTAGCTGCCTGTGTAAGTGAGCCTTGGGAGAAGACTTGGGGAAAGCGCTACTCTCTGTCATGCTGTGTAGCCCCGACTCCACTCCCTAAGAAATGTTCACAAGGGCTGTGTTACACTCCAGGATGTTAGGAGCTGGGTGCCTGTAGTTGACGCTGAAGGTGTTTTTGGTCTCGGTGTCCTCAGGGTGGGCACAAAACAGCAGTGGCAGGCATCAAAGGCTCAGGTTTCAGCAGCCTCTTCCCTTCCTNCCCCGACTCCACTCCCTAAGAAATGTTCACAAGGGCTGTGTTACACTCCAGGATGTTAGGAGCTGGGTGCCTGTAGTTGACGCTGAAGGTGTTTTTGGTCTCGGTGTCCTCAGGGTGGGCACAAAACAGCAGTGGCAGGCATCAAAGGCTCAGGTTTCAGCAGCCTCTTCCCTTCCTGCTGCTGCTGCTAAGTCGCTTCAGTCGTGTCCGGCTCTGTGCGGCCCCATAGACGGCAGCCCACCAGGCTCCCCCGTCCCTAGGATTCTCCAGGCAAGAACACTGGAGTGGGTTGCCATCTCCTTCTCCAATGCATGAAAGTGAAAAGTAAAAGGGAAGGCGCTCAGTCGTGTCCGACTCCTAGCAACCCCATGGACTGCAGCCTACCAGGCTCCTCCATCCATGGGATTTGCCAGGCAAGAGTACTGGAGTGGGGTGCTATTGCCTTCTCCACTTCCCTTCCTGCTGATTTTTAATGTTATAGGGAAATCTAAGTTCATATTTTTTAAAGCAATGAGACATCCTGAGTGGTACTTTAAATCAGTTCCCCTCTGCTTGCAGGTGGCGATGGCTTTGGCTTTTGTGTCATACTCTTTCTTATTCTTTGGGTTCAGAAGCAACATATATTTTTTGCTTTTGTGCTGGGTCTTCATTGCTGCACGGGCTTTTCTCTAGTTGTGGCAAGCAGGGCTCCTCTCTAGTTGTGGACTTTTCATTGCAGTGGCTTCTCTTGTTGCAGGGCACATGCTTCAGTGGCTGTGGTTCCCAGGCTCCAGAGCACAGGCTCAGTGGTTGTGGCACACGAGCCCAGTTGCTCCGAGGCATGTGGGATCTTCCCAGACCAGGGGTTGAACCCGCGCCTCCTGCATTGGCAGGCAGATTCTTTAGCACTGAGCCACCAGGGACGCCCTTCAGGAAAATTTTTTATTAAAAAAAAAAAACAGCGTCAAAATTTTTAGGAAAAGTTTCTGCCTCCTTCAATGGCCAGGTACTTCCTCTTGAACTAACTCACCACAAATAACAACTATAGATGCTGGACAAAGTATAAAACAACCACTTCAAGCCACCAGCGCATGATTGGAAAGCAGCAGAAACTCAAGGAGGGTCTACTCTGGTGGGGAGGAAATAGCAGTGGGGGATCTTCCCATTCTTTTACGGCTTTCAGCTTGAGGGTTATGTCCCATTTGCTGTCATGTAAGGCAGAAAAAACTCATGGAAACCCATGGTTTCTATCAAACCCACAGAGGTCATAGTTTGGGATAACCACAGCAGCTGGAAAGTGGAGAAGAAAATTCTAATAAGGAGAGACAACAGATAAGGGAACCCCCAGATTCTGTGCACAAATTCTCCCCAAATCTCTGGCTGACCCTTGACTATGCATGCCTGGAACAGACACCCAGGAGCCCATCTAAGCCTTAAAAACTCAAAACTTTATATCTTCTCTAGGTAGCATCTCCTTTTTTAAATGATGCAAGTAAATTCTTAGTTTATTGAGCTCTTGGTTTGGTGTGCAGCTGTGTGCTGGGGCAAGTTAAGTATGGTTGAAATTTGACTTTGAGACCATCATTTCAGATGTGAGTGAAATTCCATACACACATGAAACCATAACAAGGATGTGTATGTGAAAACATGAAACAACACAGGCCACATTCAGGGCCAAAGGTCTGTCATGCACAAAGTGGGACTTTGCCCTGAAAGAGCTGTGTTAGTTTCCGAGGGCTGCTATAAGAAATAATCCCAGACGGAGTGTGTGGAAACAACAGAAGTTTACTTTCTCACAGTTCTAGAGACTGGAAGTTTGAAATTAAGGTGTCAGCTGGGTCTTGCTCCCTCTGAAGTTTCAGAAGAATCCTTCCTTTCCTCTTCCTAGCTTCTAGCGGTTACTAGCAGCCCTGCCTCCGTCTTCATTTAGCTCTTCTGTCTGTCTACTGTCTACGCATCTGTCTCCGTGTGGCCTTCTTATAAGGATGCAATCCATTGAATTTAGGGCACACCCTCATCCAGGATGACGTCATCTTAACTAGTTGCAAAGATCTTATTTCCAGATAAGGTCACATTCTGAGGTTCTTGGCGGTGATGGTGGTTTGGTCACTAAATCATATCCGACTCTTTGCAAGCCCATGGACTGTAGCCCACCTGGCTCCTCAGTTCATGGGATTCTTCAGGCGAGAAGACTGGAGTGGGTAGCCGTTTTCTCCTCTAGGGGTTCTTCCTGACCCTGGGATTGAACACATGCCTACTCCTTGGCAGGCAGATTCTTTACCACTGAGCCACCTGAGAAACCCTCTGAGGTTCTTAATTAGACTTAAGTTTTTGAGGGGATAAGGGGGACACTTTACTACTCAGCACAGAGGTGAATAAAAAGTATTATGAAATATCCAGAACTTTAAGTTCTGGGTCTAAATAATCCTTAAATATTGAAGTACTCTCTCTATCTCGTGAAACTCTGTTAGTCAGGAAAGTATATTGTGTGTTATGATGAAAACCTAATCACTCATGACTCATCTATATTTTAACTTTTATATATGTTGTCATTAGAAGTAAAAACAGTTTAATTTTATCGTTAACATTTAAAATTAAGACTCTGTTAAGTAATCCTGGCCTTCTCCTGGCTATTTCTCCCTTCCATTGTTCCAAATGAGTAAAGTTAAATGAATTTGGGGGAGAATAGGGTTATAAAGCCCTTGACATAATCTGTTCTCTAAAGCAAAGCTATTCCATTAAGGAGACCTAAATTTAGGCTGTCAAAGCCCCATAGACTGAAAAGCTAGTTGTTAAAACTTATAATGAGTTTCAGTGTTGCTGCATTTGGAAATGCCTGCATCTCAGTGGTGGCCCTTGTTCTAGATCATACTAGATTGCTCTCGGAGAGGGAGGGGGCGGTGAGGGACTCTTGTCTTTGAGGCTATCATTTTAAAGATTAGTTGGAATTCCATGTTTTTGAACTTCACAAATTCTTAAATTGTAAATTCATAGCAGCTGTAATGGCATCACTGACTTGATGGACGTGAGTTTGAGTGAACTCTAGGAGTTGGTGATGGACAGGGAGGCCTGGCGTGCTGCGATTCATGGGGTCGCAAAGAGTCAGACACAACTGAGTGACTGAACTGAACTGAATTTGGGGAAAAAACAAGTATATGGACAAATGACCTAATGGCAGATCAGAGATGACTGATTTAAAATATTTAAATCAATTTAGAAGAACCAAAGAGGAAACATCCTCTCTCACCCCCCCTCCACCCCTATGCCAGCCATCCTGGCATTTTCTTAACAATATCCCTGAGTTAGAAAAAATGCAAATGAAGCTTTTGAAATTCAACTTAAAGTGAAAACATTTTGCAGTTGTCATGGCTAATTTGATGATAAATATAAGTACCAGTCATTCTCTTAATATATTTCTTGAATGAGAATCTTAGTGATGAGAAAAACATTGCCTCCAGAGGGCCTGCCAATGGGCTAAATCGTGAGATATGTGTTTTTGTGTTTCCCTCTGCCTGGAATCGACTCTCCTTGGTGTGAAAGTGATCACTGACATAACACTTGAAGTTGGTGCTGAGACTCAGCTGCTGGCACGAGAGGAGCATCCCCACAGGATTTTGTGCACAATTAGTCTCAGTTCTGCTGAGGCCAGTCGAAGGAAAAGGCACTCTTAATGGGATTTGTTAGATATACTTTACTAGTTTTAGTTTTACAGCTTTTATTCAGTCAAGATTTCTCTTCTTGAGTGCCTGCTGTGTTTCAAGATTTAGGCATACCAAAGGAATAAGACAAGGTCCCTATCCCCTACCCTGCCCCCGTGACAAATTAGTAGATCCTTACAACATCTTGAGAGGGGTAGCATGTCCAGAATACTATGGAAGATCACAGGAGAGCATCTAAAGCTAACTTTAAAGAAGTGTACAAAGCTCTGTTTATACAAACATGACTTCTATGCCTTAATAATTGAATTCAAAAGTGTTACCTATAAGGAGGAAATGTATTCTAGTAAACTTTTTTTTTTTTTTTAATAAGATTTGCCAAAACCACTGTGCTCTAAAAATAAATCAATGTAATGACTGATCTGGGAAATCTTAATTATTTCCTTAATTAATTCAGTAGTCGGGTCTTGGAAGAATTAATGACCCACTCACCAAAGTCATTGTGATAATGCTCCGTTTAAAGATAACTTTTCAAAAAGAAAAAAAAAAAAAAAGATAACTTTTCAGCCTATTCTCCCAGCCTCCTTACTGAACTGAAGTGGACCTCGTCTTCCGCTTCTACTTCTCAGTCACACCTACTTCACACCTTGCTTCAGATTTGTCACTGAAACACTGTGTATTCTGCCACCTAAATATTTCTTTAATCTATCCCATTTTTATCCTCGTCATCATTATTTCAGTCTGTGTGTCCATCAGAGCTCATCTGGGGACTTCCCTGGCCATCCGGTAGCTAGGACTCTGTGATTCCACTGCAGGGGGCATGGGTTTGATCCCTGGATGGGGAGCCAATATCTTACATGCTGGGCAGCACAGCCCACAAAACCTTGGAAATAATTTTAAAAAAAAGCTCATGTGGATTGTCACAGTGACTTTCTATCTGATCTCCCTTTTTGAAACATGGAGTCATGTTCTTGTTTTGTTTTGTTTTTTTTTAATTTTTTTTTTTTTTTTTCATCTCAGGTGTACATGAGTTCCCAATCTTGACCCCCCCCCCCCACCTCCCACTCCACATCAACTCTCTGGATCATCCCCGTGCACCAGTTCCAAGCATCCTGTATCCTGAACCAAATATAGACCGACGATTCCTTTCCCACACAACAGCACACATGTTTCAGTGCCATTCTCCCAAACCTTGCTCCCCCCCCTCAAAGTCCAAAAGTCCATTCCATGCATCTGTGTCTCTTTTGCTGTCTTGTAAACAGGGTTATCATCACCATGTTTCTAGATTCCATATATATGAGTTAGTATACTGTATTGGTGCTTTTTTTTCTGGCTTACTTCACTCTGTATAATTGGCATGTTCTTGTTTTTAAATGAATTTTTGTTGGAGTGTGGATGCTTTACAATATTGTTAGTTTCCACTGTACAGCAAAGTAAATCAGCTATACATATGCATATATCCCCTCTTTTTTTGGATTTCCTTCTCGTTTGGGTCACCACAGAGCTCTGAGTTGAATTCCCTGAATTATACAGTCCATTCTCATTAGTTATCTGTTTTATACATAGTATCAATAGTGTATATAGGTCAGTCCCAGTCTCCCGATTCCTCCCACCCCAACCCCTTCCCTCTTTGGTGTCCTTACACTTGCTCTCTCTGTGTCTCTATTGCTGTTTTGTAAATAAGGTAATCTATACCATTTTTTACATTCTATATTAAGCATTAATATACAATATTCATTTTTCTCTTTCTGACTTACTTCACTCTCTCAGAGTCTTACCATCTTCTAATCCTCCACCAACATGAAACCCGCTTACATCTTATTCCCACTTAAGATCTCGGCACTCCTTGCCATCGCTGACAGAATAAAGTCCTTAGCACGGCACATGCAACCATCCAGCGCCTGAGCCTCGTCTGCCTCTTGCTGCTTCACCTGGGCCTCCTGCAACGCGCCTTGGCCTTGGCAGGTGGTGAATCTCCTGGAACAGGCGCGGCTCTGGACATGCTGTTCCCTGTGCGTCTCTGCCGCTCGGGGCCGGCAGGCTCTGTGCGTCCTATGGGACTCGTGTGTCGGTCCCTTCCTTTGTGAGATCTCTATGGTAGTCTCATTCCGCCCCAGTTTCCCTGCACATACCTCTGTTAGGAACTTTATCTCCTCACTGTAATGTGTGAGAAACTCTCCCCCTTGCCAAAATAAGGTTCACCTCTAGTGAAGGGAACGTGGAAAGGATACCCCTTCACTCTTCATCTCTGGAGTCCTCCTGGGCAGGGAGATGAGGTTATCAATCCTGTGGCTTCAAAAGAATTCTTACATGAGGTGCAGGAAGGACTTGAACACACAGAGATGCTGCTTAGACCCCATTCCATTGGCTCTGTCCTCTTACAGCCTGATGCCACATGCTCTCCTAGGTAGGCACCATTGTTAAGTTAAAAAGAGCACGTTGGAGAACATTAGACGCTCTACCTGAGAAGAAGGACCCTCAGAGCCCAATAAACTTGCCATCAATGCGTCATTTCTCTGGGGCAGCAACATGTCTTGCCATGAGCTGATTACTTCCTCTGGCCTATACTTGTATTAAAGATTAAGGATATCTGGAGTGTGCAAAGGAATACCAAAATTGATAATAGCCTTTAGGGGGTTGGAAAGAAAGTGTGTGACCTCTTGTGTGACACCCAGCCCCTGGCTCAGCTCCCCCATCTAGGGGATTCAAGGTCCGTTACCAGCCGATCTCTAACCTCCTGTGTATAAAGATTTGAAAATGTTCTGATCCCCTCAAAAAAAAAATCTAAAAGAAAAAAATATAAGAAATCTGGCTTTAAATGCTGCTTATTTCTTATTCATCATTTTCCAACACTGTTGACTAAGTTATTGGTTTCCTATTAGGTTTTTGAAGAGTTTTCCTCCTTTGCTTAGCCTCATGGAAAAGCCTGGCATGGCCTTTTCTAGCAGGAATGGCTTTCTGGGCCTGACCTGGGCCACCAGGGCAGGTCCCAGGAGTGGTTTTCTGCTTGAAGCAGGCCAGTAGTGCCCAGGTCTGAGAGTCATAAAAAATTTCAAGCAGTGGGCTTTAGCTATGCATTTGGACATAAAGTCCAAGAATTATAAATTCAACCCCAAACTGCATGGAAGGGTGGAGCTGTAGGTTCCTTCAACAGGGCCACGTGAGAAAAATCAATAGACGGGAGTCCAGCATAATGGAAGGATGTGAACTCTGGGGCAAGACAAGCCTGAATTTGAGCTCCGTATACTAGCTGTATGGTCCTAGATATGTCATTTAACTCATTAGGCCTTGGTTTCCTCTTTTGTAAAATAAGATTAATAGAACCCTTTCAAATGGACTTGTTAACATTAGAGAGAATGTTTGTAGAATGTTTTGCACATTTCTCTTAAGAAATAGTAGTTATGATTTTGGTTTTGTGTTGAGAGTGACATAATGGATTCTGATGTCCCACCGAATCCGCCGGGGGGTGCTGCCATTGGCAGCGGTCCATATCCCATGATTGCCCAGGGAGGGGTGTACAAGACTGGCTGTTTTGGTTCTGAAGGACCATTCTAGCTCCAGGGCTCAGCGTGGTTCAGCCAGGTTGACACCTGGCCTGCATCACACTTTGCCTTCTCCCTCTGCCTAGGCCAGCTTTCTTGCCATGAGTGTCAGTTCCACGAGCACTTCTTAAAACATCCTGTGTGCTAAACCCCATTCCAGAGCCACTTCCTGGGTAACCTGTGACAAGTGATAAGGCAGGTATCCAGTCCTGTGTTGTTTATCACCTGTTGATCTGAAGCCCAAAGATCCTGGGCATCTTGGCCAGGTGTCAGGAAGTGTTTTAGAAAGACAGGCAGAGCATCAGAAAAACTGTGAGAAAAAGAAGAAACACCTAGAGACATGGAAGTTGCCCGTAGGAAGAGGTCTGATAATTTCCAGAAATTAAAAACATCCTAAATCCTGTTCCGCATGATCCTAGATGCAGGGCAGTGTTTTCCAGCATCAGCTCCCTGAAAGGAACTTGGCTCTGAGATTCACATCAATATAATTATGCAGATGTAATGATTAGTCTTTTCCAGTATTGAACTTTTAATTCCCTTTCCAGTGGCGGGGACCCAGCTAGAGACCTTCCTGGAAGCAGAGCTGTGTTTCCCTTTCCCTGGAAGGATCTAAGAGGACTTTTCCGTAGTTCACAGCGGAATGTAAAATGACCAGATTCATTGTTATAACACTTTCACGTAAATGGTCTTCACTGTCTCAGACCTGCTAGAGGCAGTTTCCAGAATTGAATGAATTCTGTTTAGTTACTCTTCCCATTTACTTTGAGCAATGGCCCTGAGTTTTTTTAAATTAATTAAACTAGCGATAAATGTCTTAATAAACATTACTTTGTAAAATTACTGGATTTACCCTTTTTTTTTTCCCACTTCCTTTTTTAATCCTCACTTAAGACAAACCTGGAGTGTGATAACTCTGGTCAGCTGAAAAGAGAATCAACGACTCTGGCCACAAGGGGACATGAAATCATGTAGACAGAGGGAAACTGAGGCTCAGAGAGAGAGATGGCTTGCCCAAGAGATGGCACTCAGGATTCGCCTTTCCTTACTCCTTCATGCCCCAGCTCCCTGCTCAAAGCTGGACACAGAAGACTTGCCTCCCTGGCATGGAGCCCACCTCATACCCATCCACTTGCCCATCCCTTGATAGACGCGCATCTGTATCCTTGCCCAGCAAAGAGGAAGGAGAAGACCGATTAGTCATGACAGCCCAGACCAAGGGCGGACTGAGAAGCTGGAGGAGCACAGATCGGGGAGGAGGCAGCAGCAGGCAGAGGTCTGGGGTGGCTCCCAGCCCGCTTCCTAGACAAGAGATCCTGGAGGCCAGCAGAGAAATGTTCTGGAACAGACTTTGGCCACTGGCAGAACTGAGGCGAGAAGGCAGCGCTTTCTCCGAATTGGGTTTGATGCTACCTGCCAGCTTTATTTTCTGATGATCTAGTTCATGGCAGAAGGGCAGTGAATTTTGTGCTACTTAGCCATGGAAAGTAGATGGTAATTGGGGACTTGAACTTTGCAGCCAGAATTGGGCAGCTGCCCACTGGCATGAAAGGCAGAATTGGGAAACCTGGCAGGGAGGGACAGAGCTCCTCTGTAGTATTAAATTCCCAAGCCGAGGGCACTGAAGTTGGTACTCTTGGTACAAGAGAACATGAAAGATACTCACCCATACTCTCACCCATACTCCCGCAGGCTTTGGCCTGTAAGCTGCTGGTGACCGACAGGGACTGGAGAAGGGTGGATCTAGTCCTGTGAGCCCCAGGCCATCAGCTTTGGCATCACTGGATCTCGTTAGGTCCCCTCCAGACCCACAAAACCAGATAGTCTAGAAGAGGGGCCCAGCATTAACAGCTTTCCAGGTGATCCCCAGTGCAGGCTCCAGTTGGCAGCACTGGTCCAGAGGATGGTATGGTGCCGAATTTATTAAGGAAATTCAGTTTTCAAGAGAGCTAGCCGTTGCCTCCAACCTCAACTCTCCTCTCCAGCCCGCTCCACCACTGACGTAACTGCTGTTGGGAGATTTGGGGTTTGCCCTATTGCTTCTCCAGGCCTCAGCATTTGCACAGTAAACCATCTTCCCACCATCTGCTTGTCTTCTGGCCCCAGCCTTCTCACTCGTCTCCTGGGACTTCCAGTTTTGTTTTTCCAATGAGGCTGTCTCCACTTAGTGCTGGGAGAGGGCGTAGGGCATCCATCAGTGGGACCATAGAGCAAGAGCTGGCCCTGGAGCCCGCCCTCAGAGTCCTGTCTGCTCTGAGGAGAGACTTTTCAAGGGAGGCCCTGGCTGTCCTTCTCAGGAGAAGCAGCGAGAACGACCAGTCTGGTCCTAGCTAAGGACGCCAGCAGCTGTGAGTGGCTGGGTGAGCTCTGGGGAACTTGGGCGTCCAAACTGGGAGCCGTAAGCTCCACTTGTCCCTACTTTGCCCTTCACCTGCCATGAGGTTGGGCAGTCATCTGCGGACTCCAGGAGGAAGTCCAGTGGATTCTTTTCCCGTGTAGGTTATTAGAGTGTATAGAGTAGAATTCCCTGTGCCATACAGAAGGTCCTTCTTAGTTGTCTGTTTCATATATAGTAATGTGTATATATCAATCCCAATCTCCCAATTTATCTCTTTCCCCCGGGTAACCCTAAGTTAATTTTCCACATCCGTGACTCGACTTCTGTTTCGTAAATAAGTTCGTCTGTATCATTGTTTTTTAGATTCCACATATAAGCAATATCACATGATATTTGTCTTTGTCTGTCTGACTGGCTTCACTCAGTATGAGAATCTCGAGATCCATCTGTGTTGCTGCAGATGGCATTATTTTGTTCCTCTTTGTGGCTGAGTACTTCTCCACTGTACGTATGTGCCACACCTTCTTTATCCACGCCCCTGTCAGTGGACACGTAGGTTGCTCCTATGTCCTGGCTGTTGAAAGCAGTGCTGCAGTGAACTCTGGGGTGCGTTATCTTTTTCAGCTATGGTTTTCTCTGGATATATGCTCAGGAGTAGGATTGTGATCATATGGCCGTTCTATGTTTAGTTTTTTAAGGAACCTTCATACTGTTCTCCATAATGGTGGTATCCATTTGCATTCCCACAAACAGTGTAGGAGGGTTCCCTTTTCTCTACACCCTCTCCAGCATTTATTGTTTGTAGGTTTCTTTGCCATTCTGACCGGTGAGAGGTAATACCTTATGGTAGTTTTGATTTGCATGTCTCTAATAATTAGCGATTATTGAGCATTTTTCATGTGTTTTTTTTGCCATCTGAGTGTCTTTGAAGAAATATCTATTTAGATCTTCTGCCGCCTTTTTGTTTGTTGTTGTTCAGTCAGTTGTTGAATCATGTCTGACTCTTTGCGACCCCATGGACTGCAGCATGCCAGGCTTCCCCGTCCTTCACGATCTCCCAGAGTTTGCTCCAACTCATATCCACTAGTTCAGTGAAGCCATCCAACCATCTCATCCTCTGTTCTTCTCCTTCTTTCCTCAATCTTTCCCAGAATCAGGGTCTTTATCAATGAATCAGCTCTTCACATCAGGTCGCCAAAGTATTGGGAGCTTCAGTATCAGTCCTTCCAGTGAATAATTTAGGATTGACTGGTTTGATCTCCTTGCTGACCAAGGCTCTCTCAAGAGTTTTCTCCAGCACCATGGTTAGAACGCATCAGTTCTTCGGTGCTCAGCCTGCTTTATGGTCTAAATCTCATATCCATATGTGAATACTGAAAAAATCATAGCTGTGACTATATGGACCTTTGTTGGCAAAGTAACATCTCTGCTTTTTAATCTGCTCTCTAGGTTGGTCATAGCTTTTCTTCAAGGAGCAAGTGTCTTAATTTTGTGGCTGCAGTCACCATCTGCAGTGATTTTGGTCCAAGAAAATAAAATCTGCCATTGTTTCTATTTTGTCCCCCATCTATTTT
This sequence comes from Neotragus moschatus, assembly GCA_006410615.1. Classification (NCBI taxonomy): domain Eukaryota; kingdom Metazoa; phylum Chordata; class Mammalia; order Artiodactyla; family Bovidae; genus Neotragus; species Neotragus moschatus. Next base: position 2,632,181 of record SJYA01002930.1, on the reverse strand, counting down.
CCATGAAGTGACAGGACCATATGCCATGATCCTAGTTTTTTTAATATTGAGCTTTAAACCAGCGTTTTTACTCTCCTTGTTCACCTTCATCAGAGATTTTTGCTTGAGTTGTTTGTTTTTTTTTGATATTGAGCTGCATGAGCTGTTTGTATATTTTGGATATTAATCCCTTGTTGGTCACTTCATATTTGCAAATATTTCTCCCCTTCTATGGGTTGTCTTTTCATTTTGATTATGGGGTTTTTTTGCTGTGCAAAATCTTTTAAGTTTAATTAGGTCCCATGTGTTTATTTTTGTTTTTATTTTCATTAGGGAGTGGATCAAAAAAAGATACTGCTGAAAAAAAAAAAAGATACTGCTGCAAAATTGTGTCAGAGAACGTTCTGCGTATGTTTTCCTTTAAGAGTTTTATAGTGTCTGGCCTTACATTTAGGTCTTTAATCCATTTTGAATTTTTTGTTTGTATGGAGTTACAGTGTTCTAATTTTCATTTTTTACATATTTTTTTATAATTTTCATTTTTTTTACAATTTTTTTGCAATTTTTTTTTTACAATTTGTTTACAGTTTTCCCAGCCCCACTTATTGAAGAGACTGTATATTCTTGCCTCTGTTGTAGATTAGTTGACCATAAGTATGTGGGTTTATCTCTGGACTGTCCATCCCGTTCCATTGATCTATATTTCTGTTTTTGCGCCAGTACCAAACTGTTCTGATCACTGTAGTTGTATAGTGTAGTCTGAAGTCAGGGAGCCTGATTCCTCCAGCTTCATTTTTTTCTTTCTTAAGATTGCTTTGGCTGTTCGGAGTCTTTTGTGTTTCCATACAAATTGTAAAATGTTTTGTTCTAATTCTGTGAAAAATGCCGCTGGTAATTTGATAGACAATACATTGAATCTATGTATTGCTTTGGGTAGTACAGTCATTTTGGCAATGTTGATTCTTCCAATTCTAAACCATGGCATAGCTCTCCATCTGTTAGTATCATCTTTTATTTCTTTCATCAGCATCTTAAGTTTCTGCATACAGGTCTTTTGCTTCCTTAGGTTTATTTCTAGGTGTTTTATTCTTTTGGATGCAGTGGTAAATGGAATTGTTTCCTTGATTTCTCTTTCTGATCTTTCACTGTTAGTATATAGGAATGTCAGCGATTTCTGTGTATTAATTTTGCATCCACAACTTGACTCAATTCATTGAGTTCTAGTAGTTTTCTGGTTGTGTCTTTAGGATTTTCTATGTACAGTATCATGTCATCTGCCAATAGTTAATAGTTTTACTTGTTTTCCTACTTGCATTCCTTTTCTTTCTTTTTTGTTTTTCTTCTCTGACTGCCATGGCTAGGACTTTGAAAACTATGTTGTATAAAAGTGGTGGGAATGAGCACCCTTGTCTTATTCCTAAACGTACAGGAAATACTTTCAGCTTTTCACTGTTGAGAATGTTAGCTGTTAGTTTGTTGTATGTGGCTTTTATTATGTTGTGGTAGGTTTCTGGAGAAACCTCTATGCCCCTTTTCTGGAGAGTTTTTAACATAAACGGATGCTGAATTTTATCAGAAGCTTTTTCTGCATCTGTTGAGATGATCATATGGTTTTTATTCTTCAGTTGGTTAATGCAGTGTATCTCATTGATTGATTTGCATATGTTAAAGAGTCCTTATGGACATGAGTTTGGGTAAACTCCGGGAGCTGGTGATGGACAGGGCGGCCTGGCGTGCTGTGGTTCATGGGGTTGCAAAGAGTCAGATTCGACTGAGCAACTGAACTGAAAGAGTCCTTGCATCCTTGGAATAAATCTCACTTGATTTTGGTATCAGGGTAATGATGCCTTGAAGAATGAGCTTGGAAGTGTTCCTTCCTTAGTAATTTTTTGGAAGACCTTCATAAGGATGGATGCTAACTCTTCTTTAAATATTTGATAGAACTCACCTGTGAAGCCATCTGGTCCTGGACTTTTGTTTTTTGGGGGAGTTTTTTAATCACAGTTTCAATTTTAGTACTTGTGATTGGTAGGTTCATATTTTTTATTTCTTGCTGCTTTAGTCTTGAAAGTTTGTACCTTCCTAAGAATTTGTGCATTTCTTGAAGGTTGTCCATTTTATTGGCCTATACTTGCTTGTAGTAATCTCTTATGATCTTTTCTATTTCTGTGCTGTCCCTTGTAACTTCTCCTTTTTTCTTTCTAATTTTCTTGATCCTCTTTTTTTCTTGATGAGTCTGGCTAAAGGTTTATCAATTTTGTTTATCTTTTTTAAGAACCAGATTTTAGTTCCATTGAGCCATTCTGTTGTTTTCTTCATCTTTACTTTCTTTCTATTCTGATCTTCATGATTTCTTTCCTTCTACTAACTTTGAGTTTTATTTGTTCTGCCAAGCCTCTGAAGGGTTTGGGTTAATTGCATATATTTGATATTTTCTACTTCTGACCTTGTCTGGGAAAAATAACTTTGGGACAAGGAGAAGACGCAAATCTGTGCCTTGAGAGCCCCATGGAGAGCATTTCCAAAGTGGTGGGCATCCCCACCAGCTCAGGAGTGCTGCAAAGGTGGGCATGTAGCCAGGCCCCACCTGAGTGTTCTTGTCCAGGGAGAGCACAGCCTCTTCACTAAGGCCTTGTCATGTACAAGTCCATTCAGCCTAATGGAAGAAGAGGTTACAGGAGGCAGAGGAAGTTAGTTGGAAAAATGCACAGGGTCCTTATACCTGTTATGTCTCTGGTTTTGATCCTCATAGTCGTCCTTTGAGAGATATAGTGTTGACCTTGTTTCGTAGCTAAAGAAACAGAAGCTCTGATAGATTAAGGGACAAGTCCAAGGTCACAAGATGAGGACTGCCAGAGCAGGGCTTTGGCTCCAAGCCCAGGGCTTATCCCCAGTGAACCTTCCCAGGGCCCTTCCCCTCTCTGCTCTCTTTGCCTCCACCTCAACTCCAAAGGAATACAAGTGACCTGATAGGATAATTGAAACGGAGATTGTAGCAGGACTCAGAAATCCTGGCCTCTTTCATCACGGGATGTGTCCCACTCAGAATTCACCACGTTTGTTGGTAGTGAAAAAACAGTTTCCCGCTGAGGATCAGAGAGGCTGAGGGAAAGGCGGCAGGATTATGAGAACCAGTGAGGATGCTGAGCTTGACATGGGGCTCCTGACCCTGGCCACACAGGCCACTCCCCTTAACCCCAGAAATTCCTGGGCTTGACAAAGAGCACGTGCATTTGTCCCTTAGGGGAAAAAAAGACCATGAAATGTATTGTCAGTTTACTGTCTTTAGGGTTGGGTGCAAGGGGGTGTCTGTTTTAAGTAATTTGTTTTGTTTTCTTAAAGTTGATTTGCAATGTTGTGCTAATTTCTGCTGTATAGCATAGTGATTCACTTATGCACATATACATTCTAATTCATATTATTTTCCATTGTGGTTTATTACAAGATGCTGACTATAGTTCCCTGTGCTATACCGTAGGACCTGGTGTTTATCTGTTCTGTATATAGTAGTTTGCATCTGCTAACCCCAAGCTCCCAATCCATTCCCCCTCCTCCCTCACCCTTGGCAACCACAAGTCTGTTCTGTGAGTGTGTTTCTGTTTCACAGATAAGTTCATTTATGCCATGTTTTAGATTCCACATAAAAGTGATATCGTGTGATATTTGTCCTTCTCTGACTCCACTTAGTGTGCTCATCTCTAGATCCATCCACGTAGCCGAAGTGGCAGAATCTCCTCCTCTTATGCTTGAGTAGTATTCCATTGTGGGCATGTAGCATGTCCTCTTTACCCATTCATGGGTCAGCGGACATGTAGGTTTCCATGTCTTGACTGTTGTGAATAGTGTTGTGAGTGTAGGGGTGCGTGTTATCTTCTTGAATTATGTGTGCTATGCCTGAGCGGCTTCACTTTCACTTTTCACTTTCATGCATTGGAGGAGAAATGGCAACCCACTCCAGTGTTCTTGCCTGGAGAATCCCAGGGACGGGGGAGCCTTGGTGGGCTGCCGTCTGTGGGGTCGCACAGAGTCAGACACGACTGAAGTGACTTAGTAGTAGTTGTAGTAGCAGTCGCTCAGTCGTGTCCAACTGTGCGACCCCAGGGACTGTAGCCCACCAGGTCCCTCTGTCCATGAGGATTCTCCTCCAGGCAAGAATACTGGAGTGGGTTTCCATGCCCTCCTCCAGGAGATCTTCCCAACCCAGGGATCAAACTCAGATCTCCAGCATTGCAGGCAGATTCTTTACCATCTTTTGAATTGTAGTTTTGTACAGAGATATGCCCAGAAGTGGGATTGCTAGGTCACATGGCAACTCTACTTTTAGTTTTTTCAGGTTTTTACGTTAATTTATGCATTTGGCTGTGTTGGGTCTTAGTTGCAGCGTGCAGGATCTTTCACTGCTGCGCACAGACTCCAGTTACGGTGCATGCGCTTCAGCAGCTGTGGCATGAGGGCTAAGTCTCTCAAACCCATGCGCTCTGCTTTGCAAGGTGAATTCTTAACCACTGGACCAACAAGGAAGACCCTATTTGTAGTTTTTTGAAGAACTTCCATGCTCTTTTCTGTAGTGGCTGTACCAGTTTACATTCCAAGGAGGTGTGTGTTTGCCCCCCACCTGCTGGGCTTTCCTTACAAATTATCTGACATCTGACGTCACATTGTAGAGAAGGCATGGTTTTAGGAGAGGGTGTGTGTGTGCAAGAAAGAGAGAATATGCTGAGTTGTTGTTTCTTCCCCCCTAACAAGCTTGGCTGAGTTTTCGTAATTCTATAGCTGTGACATGACTAGTCCACTGAGATATTCAGTACTGGCTGGAAAAATACAACTGAAACTTATTCAGTCAGCAGCAAGAAACAATGACAGTTCTAAGAGTCACTTTACTATAAAAGTGGCCTCACTGTAGGAAAGATGGACGCGCTTGTTCTTCTTCAGGCTCAGCTTTTTTTTTTTCTTGTAACTTCCCCAAGTACAAGGAATCCTCACAGGAGCAGAGGCGCCTTGACTGTGGAAACATCATCACTGATAACTCAATAAGTCTAGCCCCCTCCTTAGCCCTGCTCTTAGGAGCTGACAGCCGCTTTGAGGGGTCTGCTCAGAGGATCTCAGTCGCCCCTGTGGAGTCTGGCTTGGGCCATCTGTGCTGACAGAACATGTAGCCCTCCCTCCTGTGACGCCGACTTGGGCACAGTGACCTCTGTGTTGCAGATGGAATGTGTTTGCCCTCCCCTGTGTGCAAGTCCCCCTGCCCACCACACCATGTGGCGCCGAGCTCGGCCAGTTCTTGGACCTGAGCCAGGACTGTCAGTGGGGCTCCCTGAGGCTCCATGCCTGGCATCAGAACCTCAGACAGTTCTTTGTATCACGGAAAGCACCCCGACTCTCTCAGTCTTGCCTGTTGAGTGGGGAGGAGCGGGCTATTGGTTCAAGAAGTTGCTGCATTTATTAAGGACTAGCCAGGCAGGTGGCTGCAGGAGTCCAGGTACGTGCCATTCCTTCTCCATCTGAACTCCGACTTCCCTCCTTGGGCCCCGGTCTCTTCCCCCAGGAGCCACATAGCCACTGGTCCCAGTGTGGTGCTGGGACCTCCTGGTGCTACAGTCTAGATACCAAGTGCCTGCATGGGCCCCAGCCTTGCTGCCAAGCCCTGGAGTCTGTCTCCGCTGAGAGTCAGGAGCGAGAGCTCCTCTCCGACTCTGCGCTGAGCTGCCCGGCATTTCTCCATGGAGTTGAACATCTCCGCCCCATCCCCATCTCCTCCTGGAGGGAGCCGGCTGCTTGTCTAGCTGCAGCCTCAGCAGTTCCTGGACAGATTTTGTTGGTTTACAACTAAGCAAGAAAAGTGGGCTCCTGGGCCCAGAGCTTGGCAGGAGTTCGGGCCCTTCAAAGAAAATGGAAAGTGCAGCGGTGAAGAAATCGAGTGCCCTGCTGGTCACGTCTGTGCCCCCAGAAGGCCTGGCCACTGTAGTGTGCAAACACTGGGGCAGGACGGCGCCCCAGGAATTGATTCGCATTTCCTGCTCCACGTGCTCGTGCCCCGGCCCTGAGAAGATGAGCTAACGTGGCTGTCCCCCTGTGACATTAAAGTGCTTTCTCTCAGCATCTGCTCCTGAACTTGGCAGCTGGCGGCATGCCCTTGGAGGACGCGGATGAGAAAGCCAGTCTTGGGCCCACAAGAAACATAAAGTTAGGCCAGAACAGAGGCTGGGGTTTCCTCCCACCCCTGGTGCCTCATCCCTCTGAGCCCCCCAAGGGCAACTCATTCCACTCTTGTTCCCTGCATCCTGGCATGGCCTTTCCACACCCCTGGACTCTTGTGTTTTGGGGACCGGGGAGCTGGTGCCACCTCCTGCAACCCTCCATCTCCCCTCTGCCTTCTCGAAGGGCCATGAAGCCATGGCAGCTCCCCTTAACTGCCTGGGACCCAGGATCTGAGGAAGTTGTGGTGTCTCTTGCCCTCTGCATGACTCAGGTAGTTGGCACTTAAAGTCTGCCTGCCTTCCGGGTAAGTGGGATTGCACAGGGTGGGGCCCAGTGAGTAGGGGGCTTTCTACATGTTAGCCCCTCTGATCAGGGTGCACCAGACCAGAGTCCCTGGGATCAACCCTGTGATGGGTTTAAAAAAAAAAAAAAAGGCTGTTCTCCTGCCCAGGGCTATTGATTGTGAGGCAGAAAATGTGATGAACCTTGAACAGGTTAGGTCACTGGCCCAAGCCTGCCTCCTGCCTCAGTGCCTTCACTGGGGAATAGACAAACTGTGAAGAGCCAGACCAGGCACTCCAGGAAGGCACATGAATTCTCCGGGCCTCAGAGCTGCAGAATGCTTCTGAGGGGCTCATGCATCATTCTGGGCACCGTCTAGACAGAATTAAGAGGTGGCCTGTCTATGCACTACCATTTTTAAATATGTGTGTAGGAACTACTGTGGTTCATAAAATGTAAATTTATGCTTTAGATGGGTGCTTCATACGCTGTTTTGCCCTTACTCATGTCCTTGTGAGGAGAATAACCTCCAAGATTCAGCTGGATTCAGGTGCTCTGCCTCGGCTCGCTTGTCCCGAAGATAAACGGCCTCGGGCTCGGAGCCCCGACTCTGTGACTAAACAGTAATCGCCTGTCAGCGTGAGCGCCTGTTTCCCCAGTGTAATCAATGGCACAACATCCAGCTCAGAGCACCCGGGTGAGAGGAGCGCCAGGGCGACTGCGGCCAAGGGGAAAGGAGGTGGGCTCACTGGGCTTTGCCTTCCCACCAGAGGAGAAGGCTGGCTGCCAGAGAGTAGTCCAGAAAGCCCCAGCTTGAGGCGGGGAGACCGTGGAGAGGGACTCCCAGGACACGGCAGGCATCTGTCAGTGCAGGCAAGGAAGTCTTCAATCTCCAAACCCTAGGCCCTGCTGGAGGCCTATTGTGGGAACCCACCACGAGCTCCACCTGAATGTGACTTCCCCCAAAGCGCCTGGGGCCCGGCCACCAGCCACAGGCCCGTGCTCCAAGGGAGGGGTGACTGCAGGCCTGCGTGGCAGGTGCCCCAGTGCTGCCTTTGTGTTTCTCTGCTGGGAATTGAAACTCCGTGGAGTTCTGCTCTGAGGAGGAGCTCTGCCCACGCCTGCCTTCCCCTCTTCCCTCCAGCCTTGGAGACGCAGCAAGGGAGATGCTTGTCTTCATCAGTCTCCATGAGTAGCTCAAAGCCATGCGTCCACCACAGGTAGGGCAGGCAGGAACCTAGGAGAACTCTCACTTCATGGTGGGGAGCAGGGTTTCCACCAGATGCTGGGAAATAGAAAAAGACCCTTTTGTACTGATATAAAGGATGTGCTTGTGTGGCGGCTGCTGCTGTTGTTGTTTGTGACTACCTGGAGAGAAGCCAGTGCTTCCTTTTTCTTCCTATGAAGTGGAACAGCTCCAAGGCTGGATCTACTGAACTTAACGTTCTTACCAGCTAAGAGCCATGCAAGCGTCTTTGAGCCGCCAGCTCATGAGAGCAAGTTGTCTTTATGGCGGATGTGGTTCTTATTTAAAAGCCCATGTGATTTCTATCACAGAAGCATGATTTCCCCATGGCTGCCTCGGGCTCCTGTGCTAATATGGTGGTTGTGTGCGAGAAAGCCAACTTCTTCAGCTATTAAAACTCCCCCCAGGGCACTTCCTGGTGGGCCAGAGAAGTTAAGAATCCGCCTGCCAGTGCAGGAGACACAGGTTCCATCCCTGGTCCAGGAAGATCCCACATGCCGAGGGCAAGCTAAACCTGTCTGCCATGACTGCTGAGCCCACACACCCTAGAGCCCAGCTCCACAACGAGAGAAGCCACCGTAATGAGAAACCCCAACTAGAGAAAGCCCAAGTGCAGCAATGAAGACCCAGCACAGGCAAAATAACTAAATAAATAGTAAATCTAAAAAACTCACCCCAGGATAGACAAATGAGGGATGTAGGATTAACAGACGACTATAGGGCTTCCCTCATAGCTCAGTTGGTAAAGAATCCGCCTGCAATGTAGGAGACCCTGGTTCGATTCCTAGGTCAGGAAGATCCCCCGGAGAAGGAAATAGCAACCCACTCCGATATTCTTGCCTGGAGAATTCCCATGGACAGCGGAGCCTGGCAGGCTACAGTCCATGGGGTTGCAAGACTCAGACACGACTTAGCGACTAAACCACCACCATATATAAAATAGGTAAGCAACAGGGATATAGTATATTGTGCAGAGAATTATACCCATTACCTTGTCATAACCTATCATGAAGTATAACCTGCCAAAATGCTGAGTCACTCTGCTGTTCACCTGAAACTAACATAATCTTATAAATCGACTATACTTTGATTAACAAAAGAAAAGAAACCTCACCCCCAGCTGATCACAGTGTAATAGCCAGCTTGGTACAAAGGAAAATTTGTAGAGAAAAATGTTCATAATATGCACTGTCTCTTAGTATTCCATTTCAGTTGCTTTGAGAGAGAGAATAAGTACAGGACGTGCTGCTTGAGATAGGGTTAAGCCTATTTCCTCCGTTTAAAAATGAGTTTAAGCTCTTCTCACCCTCAGGTGGATCAGTAAGAGTTGACAGCCCTGCCCACAGTGACCGTTGTTCTTAGAGTCCTTTAAAAGACCTGGTTTTATGACCCGTCACACTGAAGTTCCAGGGTGATTCACGGCAAGGCTCTGTTGTGAGAGTAGCTTTTTCTGGTGGGAGACCCAAGGGTGTAAGAATGGGGACCACTGCCTCAGGGCTGTGTTGTGGGAGGGAGTGCGAGGCCCGCAGAAGAGGCAGGAGAGGTGCCCACGTGATACCACCTTCCTTAGCTGAGCTGTCCCCTCGCTCGTCCTTCCAGTCCTGCAAGGATAAGCTTCTTAATATACACGCTGAGAGATTTGTTATCCTGCCCTAGTTCTTTTTGAAAAGTATTGGGTGAGCTGGCAGAAGGGAAATAGTGAGGGGTAAACTATTTTCTTTTATATTTTTTAAAATGTATTTTTATTTGTTTGGCTGTACCGGGTCTTAGATGCAGCGTGCAAACTCTTAGTTACGGCATGTAGAATCTAGTTCCCCGTCTAGGGATCGAACCTGGTCCCATGCATTGGGAGCTTGGAGTCTTAGCCATGGGACCATCAGGGAAGTCCCTGAGGGGTAAATCTTCTGAAGAGGTCTTGAATGCCCATTCTTGGAGTAGGGCCAGGCCCTCTCGTAACACCCCATGGCCTTGGGCCTTGTCCCAGGTGAGATGGTTCGGATCTTACAAGACTACCTTGATTTCGATGCAGCACTAAACACAGGTCCACCAGAGACGAGCATCTTGGCTGAGCTGCAGAGACCACTAGGGAGAGCCCCAGAGACGCTGACTTGCAGAGCTCCCGCTGTCCTGACACTCACCTGCAAGCCATTCTCCTCCCAGCTCATTCCAGGCAGGTCCCCGAAGAAGAAGGTTATGGGTTTAGAAGCGAGGGACCTAATTTCCTGACAGTCTGTAAAACCTTCTGGCCACCCCTCCACCTGCTATTCATTGATTCAGCAAATAAGCATTGAGGACGTCCCTGCCATATGCCAAGCCCTGTGCTGGGTTCTGGGGGGTGGCTTCTGCCCTCATGAAAACTGTAGGCTAGAAAGGGAGCAGATGATAAGTCAGTAAACAAATAACGAACAGTACACTGACAGGCTGGTCAGTGGCATGAAGGAAATGAACAGGATAAACAAAGGACCTGTAAAGAGACGAGGCGGGGTCATTCTATAGGGGAAAGGCTTCCCTGCACCAGAGACTTCTGAGCTGAGACCTCAGGGAGATGAGGGGTGGAGGGAGGGCATCCCAGGCAGAGGACGGAAAGATGCAGAAGAGCGCGCAGAGACGGTGGCCGGAGAGGAGGGAGAACGGCTTGGGGGAGTTCAGAGAGGAGGCCGGAACCAGGTTATGCAGGGCCTTGAGGCCTCGGTCAGAGTTTGGATTTTGTTCTGAGAGCAAGACACACCCCTTGCTGACAGTGTTATGCAGGAGCGATAATGCAGTTAAAGATCACGGTGTCCTTACTGCAGTTAAAAACTGTGAGGCTGTGTATATGTGCTGCTATAAGAAGAGTCACAAGAGACCCTACGTGCGGAAAAACCCCAAGAAACAGAACATGGTATAAAATATGCCACTGGTGTTTTTTTAGAAGAGAAGATATGTATGGATATATAGGCTTGCCCGGGTATAAAATGTAACCACATTAAGGATACACAAGAAAAGAAGAAGAAAGAGGATCCGAGTTTGAGTTGAACTTTTGGGACAAGAACTTCTAACATAGTGTATTTCAAATTGTAGGTCACAACTCAGGAGAGGTTCTGAAATTACCTAAGTGAAGTCACAGATAGCACTTAAAATATCAGCCTACATCTTGCATAGGAAGGAGAGCATTTTGTGAAAGTTGCTTTAATTATTTATGTGTGTAGATACATAACACGTGTACATGTATATAAATGACATGTACATACATTCATGTACATATGCGTACATGTGTTGGCTTGCAGTATAAAATGTTTTAAACTAAGCATTACAGTTGAGAATGTTTGAAAAAAATATCTTAAGGATCTTCATGGTGGAAAAGTTGAGAAACGTGACAGTGATTTTTCGCTAAGTTTTCTTTACTTCTTAGTTTCCTCATCAGGCTTCTCTTCCAGATAATCCTCTTCAAATTAAAAAGAAAAAAGTCAAAACTGAAAAAAAAAAAAAAAGATACCCAAGAAGCTGGTGAGGGGTTGCTCCTGGGGTGGGGAACTGTAGCACAGGGTGAGTGAGGTCCAAGGGAGAGAGACTTCCTCTTCATAGTAGATGCTTTTGGGTGGTTGAATATCTTACTATGTGCCTGCATTACTTATTCAGCTTAAAAAAAAAAAACAAGTTTGTCTAAATGGTGGTCACCCTGGCCGCCATGTGGCGTGAGGGCAAGCTCAGAAACAGAAGACTGGCTAGAAGGCTCTGGCCGGAGCCGCGGTAGAGACGGTGGTGGCTTCACCTGTGGGCTTGGTGATGGGGATGGAGACAAGCTAGACTCAGCATGGTCCACCCGACAATAGCCAGGAAAGCTGTGTGCATCAGAGGTGGGGACTGGGCCTAGCTGACTCCATCTGCCTTATCTTTGTGGAAGGGAGGGTTCTTGGGCTCCTTCCAGGTGCTAAAAGCTTCAGAATTCCCAAGAATGTTGAATCCATCACAACATGGAGGACATGGTTATGGACATGTATCCCTTTCATATCCTCACGCAACTGTCACAGGTGACCTTTAATGACCATCAAAACACAGTTACACTCCGTTTCTCAGTGGAGCTTGCTTTCTTTGCAGAGAGATGCCAAAGGCCAATACCTGTTTGACCTTCTCTGCCACCACCTGAATCTACTGGAGAAAGACTATTTTGGGATCCGCTTTGTGGACCCTGATAAGCAGCGGGTAAGTCTATATTCAAAGCATGGATGGGGGAGAGGGTCGGTCCGTAAACCTGAGGCACTAACTGTCATTCATGTTCAGAGCTTAGCCTCAGGAGTCAGGGAACCAACGGGACCTGCAGTTGGACATCATCTCTTTGGATCATATTGTGAGACCTGGAACACTTCACAACAGAGCTCACCTGGCGTGGTCCATCAGTTGCTAGACACTGAAATGGCAACCTGTAGACTGAAGTTGTTGTTCAATTGCTCAGTCATGTCCAAGACTCTTTGCAACCCCTTGGACTACAGCACACCAGGCTTCCCTGTTCTTCACTATTTCCCGGAGTTTGCTCAAACTCACGTCCATTGAGTCAGTGATCATCCAACCACCTTGTCCTCTGCCGACCCTTCTCTCGCCCTCAGTCTTTCCCAACATCAGGGTCTTTTCCAGTGAGTCAGCACTTTGCATCAGGGGGCCAAAGTATTGAAGCTTCAGCATTAGCATCAGTCCTTCCAGGGAATATTCAGGGTTCATTTCCTTTAGGATTGACTGGTTTGATCTCCTTGCTGTCCAAGGGACTCTCAGAAGTCTTCTCCAGCACCAGTTTGAAAGCATCAGTTCTTTGGTGTTCAGCCTTCTTTATGGTCCAGCTCTCGCATCCATACACGACAAATGGAAAAACCATAGCTTTGACTATACAGACCTTTGTCAGCAAAATGACATCTCTGCTTTTTAATATGCATGAGAGCTAAAGAGATTTGCCCAAAGCTCCCCAGTTAAAGACAGAGCGGCTGGGCTGGTGTGGTGGCCCCAGAGCTCAGGTCACAGGCTGAGGCTGTCCTGCCCCTTCCCTGGTAAATAGGCACGCTCACCTTGGTCTTGTTAGGAGGGGCCTCGCCTGAGTGCCCCAGCAACCCTCTCCAGGCAGGACAGAGGTGGAGCCCAGCTGACACAGGCTTTTCGGCCCTTGCAAATCCTGCCGTTCTTCTGCACCTTCCAAAGAGAGTGGCATGTGAAGGAAAAAGGGTAAAATGTATCCTGTTCAAGGGTGAAGTGCGTCCTGTCCATTGTTTTTCCCTGTGAATGTGTTTGAGGAGAATAAGAGAGTATGTTGAGATTACAGAGATGTAAAGCCAAAGGAGACAGAGAAAAATAAGGAAAAAGAGAAGTAAACTTTGATGGAGTGGCTGCCGTGTGCCAGGCTCCACACTGGGCACACACCTAGACCTTTGAGCCGATGGATGTTGAGCGCTGAGGTGTTACCATGCACGAAGCTGAGAGCTTCACATAAGTAATTGGATCCTTCCCATGAATGAGATGCGTACCGGCGGTTGACCATCCACTCTCCAGAGGAATGAACAGTCCTCCGGACAGGTTACCTAACTTGCCCAAGGCAAGTGACAAAGCCTGTCTCCTGCGCAGACCTGCCTGATGCCAGAGCCTGTGTGGTTTCTGGGGTTCCCTGCTGACTTCCTGCCCTATGGCCTCTAAAGTGACCTGATTCCATGCCTTCGTTGAGGGTTTAAGCCGAGCAGGGAGGCTTGCAAGGGTCCTTGAGCATTGTGAGGAAATGGACCAGTAGAGATCTGTGCCCCAGCTCCCCCTAGACCTCTTCCCCTGAGCACCAGGGAGGCAGGACCTGGTGCTCACACCCATGCTGTCCCTGCCTACTTTTCAGAGGTCTCTGTAGGGTCTGGGATTCCTCTGGCCACTCTTGGACGATCTGCCCTCACTCCCCATCCCCTTTTGCGCCTCAGGCCCTGGGCTCATCCTGATCTCAGCCTGTCCTTCAAGCCTCCCGAATCTGAAGACGGCACCACACCGGTCCACTCACCCAAATACAGGTGGACGCTCCCGTCTCTGAACTTTCTTTTTACTCTTCTCCTAACCCCGCCTCCCCAAGCCAGTGTTATCAATTTGCTAGTGATTCTGGGACCTGGATTTAGCCAGGCAGCTGCAAAAGGTCACCCTGGCCCTCACCATATTTGGGGGGATGCTCTCAAGATTTTTCTGCCAGACCCTTGAAGTATCTTAGACAAGCTTTCCACTGCCTGCCCACCCCTCTGAGTCTCCTCCAGCCTCACTTCTTTCAGGAGTCTCACTCCATACAAACTTCTCTCCCCTATTGCCAGGAGGAACAGCCTCTTGCAATCACCCTCTCTGCCTTCTGCTGCTAGTGGGTCTGTTACTGCACTTAGTTGTGTCCTTGCTGTTGTGTCAGTCACTCAGTCGTGTCCGACTCTCTGTGACCCCATGGACTGTAGTCCACCAGGCTCCTCTGCCCATGGAATTCTCCAGGCAAGAATACTGGAGTGGATTGCCATGCCCTCCTCCAGGGGATTTTCCCAACACAGAGATCGAACACAGGACTCCTGCATTGCAGGGAGATTCTTTACCATCTGGGCCGCCGGGGCAGCCCACTATCTATCTCCCTTTGTTCATTTTAATCTATGGGTCCAGTGCCCCAGGGCGTTCTGTCTTCTGAGCCCCAGACATGTGCTGTGTTCATCTCACCATCCGCAATCCCGGTGTGCTCTGCACAGGCCAGCCTCCTCCGCTTTCCCAGGCATGGCCTCGAACCCCAGTCATTTCCATGCAATTTCATCCCTTGCCTTTCCTTCCCTGGGAAGCCACGCCGCGGTGGGCCGTGTAATGTGAGAAGGACCTCTTAACCACATTGAGTGGCTATAATGAGTTGCCAGCCTCGTGGGAACTCAGATCAGAGGGAAGCAAGAGAGCAGAGTGTCAGCTCAGATTATCCGTGTGGAGCTGATGGGTGAACTGGCTCTTAGTGGGTCCATTAACTGCACGAACCACGGCCCAGCCCAGAAGGTGAGAGCTGGGCACTGAGGGAGGCCAGGATGTGTCTGCACGGCCCCGGCTGCTCTCCTGCCAGAGAGAGGACTCTGCCAAGAGGCTCCACTGTACTGAGCACAAGTCGCCAGAAAAGGGGGAGGTGAGGACTAGCTCCTCCATCCGTCTTACAGCTGAACCTTGAATGCTGAGCTGGTCACCAGTGACACAGTGGGAAACAGGCAGAATCTCCTGCCCTCCCAGAGCTTATGGTCAGTGCTTTTAAGCTGCTTCTCGATAACCAAGCCCCAAATATCAGCTATTCTAGCTCTCTGCAAATTGTCAAGTTTCCTGATTAGCATAAAAGCAGCAAACATCAATAATGCATTTTATAAGGCATCCATGTAGAAGTGGGAAAATGATACAGAACCATCTCCTTGCTTCCTTACCCAAACGTTAAGTACCGTGCGGGGAGGCCGGGGGTGTGGAGGGCGGAATGTGTTGCTACTGTGTCCACCCTCTGTGAAAATCCAGGGAAAACAGGGTACTACATTAGTTGTGGCTGGGTATCTTACAAGACGTAAATTTTAAACATCCCTGGATGCCAAGGAATTCTGAGTATGTATTCCCTCACACAAGGGCTGGCAATGTGTTGCTCAAACAAAAACGAAACATACACCACCCATCCCTGCCTTCTCACCATTTATGAAATTCCACCTGCCAGTGCTTTCGAGAGCTGTTCCCAATAGCCTCTGTGTGTCATCACGTCCTCACAACCCCACCACATCACACAGACACACACAGCCCATTAAAGGGAGCCAATGGCCACTCAAGCCAAGTAGAATTCTGTCCCTAGCACACATCCGTGCACACACTCCTTGCCCATCAGTACGCCAGAAATACGGCTCAGAACTCTGGTGCCCCATCTTGGAAGGCGACATTGCCAGGGAGCCCCAGAAATGGCATCTGAAGCTGGAACTCTTCCCCCTTTCACAGCTGGTTCCATGGGGAGCTTATTTCAGAAAATCCTATCACTCTCTACTCTCCAAACTTACATATCACAGGCTTCTGAGCCGCGTTCACCCTGGGCTACAATCTGTCTAGCTATTTAAATCGAATACAGCGAGATATATTTGACACTGCTTCTCATTAGGGTTTTCTTGGTCTGTGTTCTCTGTTTCAGCATTGGTTGGAGTTTACAAAGTCTGTGGTGAAGCAATTGAGATGTAAGTACTGTCCACGAAAAGATAGAAGGCTCAGCCCTGGGGAGGGTGGGAGAAAACCTCACCCTTGTAGTGTGTCTTGGGAACCTTCCATTGTTCTGAGTGGAAGTTGGCCCTAAACATGACAGGATCTTCTGATGGTTCAGAGTCCTGTGCGTCCAGTGGGGCAGGGAGTCCCATCATCCTCCGGGGAGGGTCTTTGCTGATGGACACCTCTTTTTCTCTGCAGCCCAGCCTCCGTTCACCATGTGTTTCCGTGTGAAGTTTTACCCTGCAGACCCTGCGGCCCTGAAAGAAGAAATAACCAGGTAAGGCTGGTTATTACATCCCTCAGCCTCCAAGACCTGTTGGGAAGGATAGGAAAGCGGGCCCGTAACTTCTGAGGTCCTCTGTTTGGAAAGCTCCTAACTCAGCTAGGCTAGAATTCTTCCTAAATATAGCCTTACTTCTGCGTTTCACTTCCGCATGCTCTCTTTGCTCCTCTCCTCTGTAGAGCTGCAACAAAGTGAGGTTCTTTCCTTCAAGAAGTGTGAATACTTCACCTTAATCTGGGCATCTGCAAAGGTAGCTGGAGTCGTGAATTACTCCAAAGCATTTTTTCCTTTCACCAGTGATGTGGCCACCAGGGATGTTTTGGGAGAGGGCTGTGTTGCTGCTTATTGGAGGCTTGAAATAGAATCCAGCAACCTAAATGGCAAAGCAGGAAACTGGAAAATGAGCTGGGAAACACTGAAGATTCTGAATTCAAGTGGGTGACCTCCAGGGTGCTGGTGGCCCAGGCTCGTGATAAACTCTTCATTGTGGGGATCATGTTGCCGGAAGGCAGGCAGCTACATGGCATGACCCGCGTCTCATCCAGCGCCACTTGAGGATGAGAAAAAGCCTCTGTGCCCACACCACGCTACCAGAGGCTCAGTGAACAGGAGAGGCACCGCTTCCTCGAGGGCGTGGTACCTCTGAGCCGAATTCACTCTGAAAGTCTTGCCTCCAAGGTTCAGGCACTCTCTGAACTAGAACTCTTAATTTTTATATTAGAAAGATCTGATTTTGACATTAGCAAAACCTTGACGTTTCCCTGTGAAGGGTGGAGCCCTCGGTAGAGATGCGATGCCAGGAAGTCCTAGAGAGGAGAAGGACACGGCTCCACCAGCTCTAACCCCTTCCCTAAAGTCTTAGAGACAACAGGGACTTCCCAAGTGGTCCCCTGCAGGATGCATGGGTTCAGTCCCTGACCCACATATAGAGCGGTGCAGCGAAAAACAAAACCAAAAAACCTTAGAGATAGCCAAGACTGGGCGAGGCCCTTGCCAGTGCAGAGACTGCTTGTCCCCTAAGGCCTTGAGATCTGTTTCTAAACCCTGAACCTGCCCAGCCTGAAGTGCTGAGGACAGTACCCTGTGTAGTTAGAACCGAATCTCGTGCTCCCGAACTTGGCGCCTGCAAACTGCAGGCCCTGCTCTTCCACACGGAAGTGGGCGTGGCTCCCACTTGGCTTCTGAAAACCAAGTTCATCCATATTCAGGAGCAAGCCTGTAGCTTCAGTTAGGAGAGTGAGGGGAGAACCACGATGTTTAACCACTTAAGCAGAGAAGAGTTTGGGCAAAGCACTGGCCTGCCCTGCTCAGGGGGCACTCGTGGTAAAGAACCTGCCTGCCAAGGCAGGGGACGCAAGAGACACAGGTTCGATCTCTGAATTGGGAAGATCCCTCTGGAGAAGGGAATGGCAACCACTCCAGTATTCTTGCCTGGAGAATCCCGTGGGCAGAGTGGCCCGGCAGGCTACAGCTGAAGTGGCTGAGCCACAGTGTTTGCC
>SJYA01002930.1:2329720-2611285 GCA_006410615.1 Neotragus moschatus | reverse complement strand
GGGTGGGCGGGAGGGAAGGTGAAGAGGCACAGGACGTATGTGCTCTCCGAAAGTGAAAGTGAAGTCGCTCGGTTGTGTCCGACTCTTTGTGACCCCAGGGACTGGAGCCCGCCAGGCTCCTCTGTCCACGGGATATTCCAGGCAAGAATACTGGAGTGGGTTGCCATTTCCTTCTCCAGGGGATCTTCCCAGCCCAGGGAGCGAACCCTGGTCCCCACATTGCAGGCAGACGCCTTATGGTCTGAGCCACCAGGGAAGTCATAGGCTCGCTAGAATATTAAAGGTAATGAAACATGAATCTCTAATTCCAAGGAGCCCACAGTCTAGTACTGGGGAGGAAGATATACTAAACTTGATCACCGTCAGGGAAAAGAAGGGCAGAAAGTAGAGGAAGCCAGGGGCAGAGAGGAAGAACGGGGGCCAAAGGGTCTTCTGGAAGAAACTGGGGAGCAAATCAGAAGCTCCGGAGAAGCCTTTTCAAACCCAGGACCACTCATACGCAGACTCTCGCATGCTCCCCACTCCCCCGGGGGATGTTTTCCACACCACCACATTAAGGATCGCTGCCCAGGGCCTCTGAAACCTCTCCTTCAGTCCAGTATGTGCTGTCCCTGAATGCTGGACCCAGACAAGCAGAGGGGAGTGGGCGGAGTGATACGTGAACTGAGGTCCAGGAAGTGATCCACGAGCAGGAGGCCAAAGGCGTGCTATCACGTCCTCCCAAAGCCTGTGGCAGNGAAACCTCTCCTTCAGTCCAGTATGTGCTGTCCCTGAATGCTGGACCCAGACAAGCAGAGGGGAGTGGGCGGAGTGATACGTGAACTGAGGTCCAGGAAGTGATCCACGAGCAGGAGGCCAAAGGCGTGCTATCACGTCCTCCCAAAGCCTGTGGCAGGTGGGGCTGGAGGAGAGAGGAAGAGAAAGGCTCAGCCCCTCCCTTCCACATGTCTTGTGACATTTCACCATGGGAAGCAGGGTGCAGACAAACTGGATTTGGTGGTGGTGGTGGTTCACTCGCTCACTCATGTCTGACTCTTTGCGACCCCGTGGACTGGAGCATGCCAGGCTTCCTGGTCCTTCAGTATCTCCCGGAGTTTGCTCAAACTCACATCCATTGAGTCAGTGATGCCATCCAACCATCTCATCCTCCGTCACCCCCTTCTCCTCCTACCCTCAATCTTTCCCAGCATCAAGGTCTTTTGCGGTGAGTCGGCTCTTTACATAAGGTGGCCAGAGTATTGGAGCTTTAGCATCACTCCTTCCAATGAATATTCAGGGTTTATTTGCTAGATTCAGTTTAAAAAATTATTATTCACTGAATGATGTAATTTTCCTTTGGTTTTCCTTGGCAAATATTGGGTTGATTGGGGGTATTGTAGGTGGGGAAAGGAGGGGAAATCTTATTAACTTCACACTACAGCATGCACCTTCCCTTTGGTTTGAGGAGGGTGGTCCACCCTCATGTGGTTAGAAGGATGCTTTTTAATTTCTTAGGGACGGTGCTTCATAGATTTTAATATATGTCCAGATCACCTGCGGATCTTGTTACAATGATTCATTAGGTCTCACATGGGCTTGATTCTCCATTTCCACCAAGCTCCCACCTGCTGCTCTGTAACGTGGGCTACACTTCGGGTAGCAGGGCTTAGAAGAGAATGAAGATTACTCTGTTTCTATTTAATTACTTGAATCACCAAGCTCCAGGCTCTGAGCCACCTGCTGGTGACCCTCCTCACCCTAGAAGTTGTGCTGTCACTGGTCTGCTTTCTTTTGAGCATTTTCACATGAGCCAGTGGGCATGGAATCCTCGGTGTTATTCTTCAGCCTGAAAACAGAAGCAATGGAAACCTCGAGTTGTCCAGGAAGAGCCAGATTTCTTTTTGGTTCAAGCTCATGGAATTTAAGGGAATTTTACTATATTCCCAGGGCTTCCCCTGTGTCTCAGCTGGTCCCTGGGCTGGAAAGATGCCCTGGAGAAGGAAAGGGCTACCCACTCCAGTATTCTGGCCTGGAGAATCCCATGGACTGGATAGGCCATGGGGTCGCAAAGGGTCAGACATGACTAAGTGACTTTCACTTTCCTTTTCACTATATTCCCGTTACTTCTGTAGGGATGCTGTAGTTATCCATGACTGTTTAACAAAATGCCACAAAACTTAGCTTAAAATCACAAGTATTTCTCATCTCTGAGTGCCTGCGGGTCAGGACTTCAGGAGTAGTTTAGCTAGGTGGCTCCAACTCAGGGTCTCTCTTGGGGCTGAAGCCAAGAGGTGGGCTGGGCCTGTGGTCATCTGAAGTCTTGCCTGATTCACTTCCGCCATGGTGTACTCACAGGGCAGAAAGCTTCAGTGCACTTCTAGCTGTTGGCAGAAGGCCTCAGTTCCTCACCACATGGACCTTTCTGTAGGACTGCCTAAGTGTCCTCGAGCAGAATGAGTGATCCAGGAGAGAGAGAGAATGAGGAACCTGTAGGGATGTTATGACCTGGTCTCAGATGTCAGACGTTACCACTTCTGCTTTATTCCGTTTGTTTGAAGCAAGCCCCTGAGTCCAACCCACACTCAGGTGGAGCAAATTAAGCTCTACCTCTGGAAATGCGGAGGATCAGGGAATTTCTCGCCTTTTTTGTGTGTGTTTCTGCCTCACCGCGTGGCTTGTGGGATCTTAGTTCCCCAACCAGGGGTTGAACCCGCCCCCTTAGCAGTGAAAGCATGGAGTCCTAACCACTGGACCACCAGAGAATTCCCTGTGGACATGTTTCTAAACCACCACAGATGCCCCTGGCCAAAGAACTGCTGTGGTGGGTGACTCACTTGAGGGCTTGATACCCCTGGCTTCTGCTCTCCTCAGGGGATCTTGATGCAGTGTACATCAGAGACTCCACTCCTTGCAAAGATCTTTCAAACTGGAGCGTCAACAATTCTGTGGTCACAGGGTCCACCCAACTACTTGTGAGAATATGAAGCAGCTGTAGCACAGCGCCGAGAGGGAGGAATAACATGGTGATGAAGAGCCGACCTCCATCTTGAACTTGAATCCTGGCTCTGCCATGTTCCAGTTATGTGCCCGTGAGAAAATCGCTGAAGCCTCAGTTTATCTTATAAAATGGGGATAATAACAGTATCTGTTCTCAGAGTGGTATGTGCAAATTAGCTGAGAGGCTGCAGTAAAGTGTATAATCCCCAGACTGGCAGATGGTAAGTGCTCAATACACATCAGCTGCTATGAGCTGTTCTTGAGAGTCAGCCTACTTCCACCTGAGGTGAGAGCTCCCTGTGGTTGAAGAAATGATAGCCACAGGTTTCTGTCCATCCCTCACCGGTGCCTCTTCTTACACCTTATTCAAACCCTGAGAGATCTGGTTGACCTCTGCCCATAACAAGGGCTGTTCCACATAAGGACTGGTCCACTGGTGAGCAGAGGCAGATCCCTCCCATGGGCTCATTCCTTCCCCCACATTTCTGCTTATTTGTTTATTGGTTACTTACTTACCTGTCTGCCTACCTGCACTGGGTCTTAGTTGCAGCACGCAGAATCTTCAACGTTTGTTATGACATACGGGATCTTTAGTTGTGGCACCTGGGATCTGGTGCCCAACCAGGGATCGAACCCGGGCCTCCTACATGAGAAGCGCCAAGTCTTAGCCACTGACTCACCAGGGAAGCCCCCTGCTTCTTAGGAGACGTCAGCGAGAGTCCGAGGAAGAGCGTGGCTCCGTCAGCCCCTCTTATGACGCAGGTTCCTTTGTTGGTGCTGAGACTGGAGTTGACTCCTTCCAGAGCCCAGCACTGGGCACAGTGCTTTTAACCAGGAGATACCATTTCTGCTTTGAGCTGCAGGAAGAAACTCACAGGTTGTTTGGAATTGAACCTCAAAATCAGTTCAGGGCAAAGTGCTTGAAAGAGTCTAGTCCTCAGGGATATGAAAAATGTATTTGTTCTGGGACATGTTTTGAGATTTTTGTTTTAAGGTAGTAAAAGTGTCCTGATAGAGCTTTTGATAGGCTGATATTACATATTTATGTCTTTACAGCAATCAAAGAAGTCCTTTATAGTTCATTCTCTGTTTTCTCTCCAGGTATTTAGTCTTCCTGCAGATCAAAAGGGATCTCTACCACGGCCGCCTCCTCTGTAAAACATCAGATGCTGCCTTGTTAGCAGCTTATATCCTTCAAGGTAACGACTTTTGACAGGATAAATTTGCTTTTCATGCTAAGTACTGATTACATTATTGCAGTTACCACAGATGACTACTACTTGGATATAAACAGTATCTAACTTGAAACAGAGTCCAAGTTAAAGGACTTTGCCTGGATTCCCTTGATCCAAGAAGCTCTGACCACTCAGCCTCAAGCTGTCTGTACCTCAGGTCTTTCTGGAAGCCCCTTCAAGTCATTCAGACTCTGTTTGGGTGGCGGGTGTTGGGTGGGTATGGAGTGTTTCCCTGCACCCTTGGTTGATGAAGTTACTAAGCCTCTGGAGAGTAATCCAAATCTGTTTGTTTTGTTTTTCCTCTGTCCTTTTGTGCAACTCTCAAAGATGTAAAGCGCTTTGGGATTCTGGTGTCGGTTTCACAGACTTTCCCATTCTGATTGCTCAAAGTTGAAAATGTTTCCAAGTTACAAACCCATTTCTACACACAAATAAAGAGTTGGGGCTGTACCCAGCCAATGCCCCAACTGGCTTCCATTTTTACAGAGGGAAAGGTATGCACTCTTCATACGTCATCCCTTCTCCTTTCGTGAGATGCAGGAGACTCCTCAGTGCCACTTCCTGGACTTCTCTTAGTCCTTCAGCCTGAAACTGTCACTGGGTTATTTTGGACCAAAGCGCTAACATCGTGAAGTTTCTCCCAAAGAAACCGAACTCGTAATCGGAAATCTGTGAACTCCAGGAAGCTACTTTGTGAATAGAACCTAAAAAAAAAATGCTTGCCAATAAGAAACTAAAGTTCTTCCGGCAAGAAAAATGTCACAGCTGCGTTATGAATGTAAAAGTCATTCTATTGCAACTTTGACTTCTGAGACTCCTGTTTTAAAAAAAACACCCAAGTAGGAAGTCTTAAAAGGTGCTTGCTAACTTTAAGGGACCCAAAGAGATCCCTTTCATTTTCAAAGGAAAACCTGGTCCCATCTAAGTGAAATTTTAAACTCTAGTCTTTTCTTTAGTTTTTACCCTGATGGCCATATTGAAAATTTTCTGTTTGTTTTAAAAGAAATCACTGATATCCAACACTGATGTTTCCCACTGGGAGCTTTCTAAGTAAAATTATAATAAATGACCCCATGGCTCAAGGTCATTTCAGACATTAAGCCCCAGGAAACCTTTAGTCTCTTTCTAAATGATAGAAATTCCCAAGTAATTTAGAAGATACTATCAGGAGACTCGTGCCACAGAATACTCAGTTGTGAAAAAAGGGCACATTTTTTTCCTTAATATTGACTCCTCACTCAAGACTTCTCACCTGCACTGGCTGTGGTTCTCACTAGGGAAGAAGAGACAAGCACCCTTCCTCCTAACGCGCACACAGCGTTCCCTGAGGAATGCTCCGTGTGCAGAAGGCTGGGCTCTGACCTGGAGACACTGTGAGGAGGACTGTGGGCCCAGTGACCCCCCGAAGCTCACTGATCTGAGGTCTCAGCAGTTAGGGGATGGACTCTCAATTTTCAGGAGAAAGCCCAGCCCCACCCCCCCAGGGAACTGAAAAGTCAGCCTTGGGACCCGATGCTCCTGAACTCCGCGGCACTCTCTGGTTACAGCTAGTCTTCCTACTCTGCAGGCTTCTCCAAGGGGCCTGGCACCTGGTCAGCCCTCAGGGAATAGTTACTCAAATACATCCACTTGATCTGATTTGGACCCAGAGCTGAGTTCTGAGTTTGGGTCACGACTCCATCATCATTTGGCTGTGTCCCTGCTAAAATCCTTAAAACGCGATTTAGATTTCGGATGTGGCCGAGGCCCACAAGGCTCTGATCTCCTGATCCAGCTCACAGTTTCCTTTGCTGCCACAAAGAGCTTTGCTCCCCGGCTCTCTCCTCATGGCTGAATGGATGTGGGCATGGTGCAGGGGTCTGCTCTTTCACAGCAGTTTACATGTGGTGGCCTCAGAACACAGGCTCAGCTCCACTCTCTCCATGTGGCCTTGAAACCAACAGTCAATGGACACATGAGGGAAAACAAAGCCGGGCCTGCTCCTGAGGACCTGCCCTCTGCCCCACCCACAGTCGTGCTCAGGATCCACTGTTCTTGGCAAATCTGGTGCAGACTTTGCCTTTTGCTCTGTGTGTTAGTCTCCTGTTGTGTTGCCAGTGACGATTTACCTGTCTCCACAATTGCTTTTCTCTGCTTTCCTTTTGCAAGCGGAGATTGGGGATTATGACCCAGGAAAACACCCCGAAGGCTACAGCTCCAAGTTCCAGTTTTTCCCTAAACATTCAGAGAAGCTGGAAAGGAAGATTGCTGAGATTCACAAGACAGAGCTCAGGTGGGTGTCTCAGTTCAGGCCAGGCCACTGTCTCCCCCACAGCCCAAGCGCATGTTGTCTGCTCCGGTAGACCCAGCCCTCCTCACTCCAGGATGTAACGAGATGTTCCAGTCTCTGTGATCCACTGGGGGTACAACCCTAAGATTCCCTCTTCAAGAACAGTGGTGTAGGCTGAGGCTTAAAGGCAAGAGGGATGCTGTATTGTAAGGAAAATGGAGAAGAATTTGCCTCTGAAAGGTATTTGTTTCACTAAATTAGAGAGAGACCGGGATGAGGGCGGTTGGGGGGAGGTGGAGCAGAAGCATGACCTGGGGAAAAGGAAAACAGAACAGAAATAGCAAAGGAGAAGAGAGAGAAGAGAGGAGGGGTTAAGAAAACGGGCACCCCTCCACCCCTGGTCTGTGGCTTCTGGGCCAGCAGATAGGACTGAGCAGGGCCGGCCGGCGGCGGGCGGGGTGTGGGGGGGGGACTTTAACACTGCCTCCCTTGACCCCACACCACTGTACCCAGGGAAGAAGGGGAGTTGCAGCCAGCAGCAGGAGGTAACTGCCCTCAGATTGTCCTAGTTCACCCAGATATACCCAAGTCCATAAAAATGGTATTAATGCATCGTTTCACCCATATGAAATAGGGTTTTCTACAAAGGTTGATTTTTATTTAAAAAAACAAAGCAAAGGCATATTTAGGCTCTACTTTGTATGGCATGCTGGAGCAGACGCTCAACTGCTAAACTGTGAAGAAAAATTTACATACAATACAGCATATTAATACAGTACAATTTTTAAAATATTTTAACATATTTTTGTAACTACATTTCTGGGGAGGGGGAGAAAAATATTCCTATTGATAATATTAAGCTTAAACTAGTTCCTAACTGATGCCCTCCCCCAACACACATACACACAAAATCCTTAACCTTCACTCAAAAATTTTACCAAGAAATATGTCCCCAAAGCCTCCTTACTTTTATAAACAGACCTCCTGCCCGCTCTGTGTGGCCATGTTGGACCCCGCCCCGCCTAGAGGAGTGGAGACCCCCATCAGAGGTGGAATCCCAGCCCCTCCCACGGCCCCTCCCATCACTCTTAGCGAATAGCGGCCCCTTGTGGTAAAAGTCAGAATAGACACAGATCTTGAGGGCTCATGGCTCATTCAGAGACTCCCCGGGTGTGCCGGGGCTGCCTGGAGGCGCTGCCAGGAAGGTTTTAAGAGACGACAGAGCAGTGGGGACAGTCCTCCAGAAACCTGACAGAAGTCAGCGGGATCCCCCAGGAGATGATGCCCACTTGGAGGACCCCAGAGGGTTGGGCTGACTCCAGGGGTGAGTGGAGTCCACAGAGCGCTGCAGCCTCCAGACAGGGAACAGAGCCTCCCTGGAAGGGGTGTCGGTGCCCAGTGGCCTCTGGGGCCTGCTTTCTGCTGCTGTGCCAGCGTTTTCCCAACACCTTCTCGTGTCTCGGGTGCACTGGTGGAGGTACACATCTGCGTTCCACAGAACCCTCACTGCTCACACAGGCTCAGCCTCATCTTCATCACGTAAAACTGGTCTGCATTTCCTCTCTCTGGCTCTGAGATCCTTGAGGGCCCCGGCTGTGCATGAAATTCTGTGGTATGTTTCACACCTGGCCGCCCAAAGGCTGCTGAGGTATTGATGGATTGCTGCCTCTCCAGAAAGACACGGGCGGGAATCCGGGGCTGCTTCTCCTTGGGTGGGCTTGTCTTCCTGCCCCGCCATAGGACTTCAGGCAGATGATGAACTTAGAGTTGCAGTCCTGTCCAGCAGCCGTCCAACTTGTTGACTGCACCAACTGCCCACCCCCTCCTGACCCTGAAGCCCTCCCCCACATCAGTGGAAGGACGTCAGCTTGCCAGGGTGCTGGACACTCATACCCCATGTGACCCTGCCTGCCCTGGTCCTGTTAGAGCTTGTCCACACCTCTGCTGAGGAGCCAGCAGGAAGGGGACGATGCTCCAGGCTCCTTCAGAGGGCTTGGTGCCAGCACTGGTTTCTTTCTTTTTCTGTTTGTTTCCTCTTCATAGTCATCACCTTGTGGGCAGACAGAGCTATTGTGGAGTCTGGGGAGCTCAGCAGCGGCTCTCACTGCGTCTCTTTTCCCCAGTCCTGTGTTCCCTTTTGGTAAAGGAAGAGGGTTAGACAACAAGATACACAGGTCCTGCTTAGTGTCTCAGCCCAGAGCAGATGGCCTGCAGCCAGCCTATAGATGTATTTTTCTTGCCCCCATCATATTTAAAACTGGGAGATGCCACATAAAAATCAGTGTGTCTGAATTCTCTTTAAAAATCACACCTAGAAATGCTGGGCCCTGCTTTCCAACACTGCCATCTTGGAGCTGGAGAGCAGCTTCCCTCTTGATGGGGCGGCATCCCCAGTTTGCCATAGTCCCCACCACTTCCTATGGTGTTACACTCAGCCCATGTCATGCATCACACTGCCTGCCTCACTCTGAAGACATCTGAGGGTTTGACCCTAGGAAAGGGTCTGTGGAGTCGGTCCTAGGACAGAGCCGTGAGCACACCCCATGGAAAAATAGGAGCTTGAGAGACCCTGGGCACTTCTTAATTGAGTTCATCTCAGGGGAACCTATAGGAGCAGGAAATCCTGAATTGCTTCATTTTCTTTATTCCAGTGGTCAAACACCAGCAACTTCAGAGCTGAACTTTTTAAGGAAAGCACAGACATTGGAGACGTATGGAGTGGACCCCCACCCGTGTAAGGTAAGGTACCCCTGTGGCTGGAGACTGCACCGATCTTGCCCCCCGCCCACCAGAGGATGACAGGCAGGGAGGGACCTCATGCCTGCACCCCACCCTCTCCTGCCCTTCAAGATTGGGATGCTTGGCGTCATTAGTGACAGAGGCAGGGAAAACGTCTCATTGTGAAAACTCTGGATTCCACGCTACAGAATCTTGTGCCACATCAGAGCTGAAGCATACAAGCACAGTCTAAATAACAAATCTGAAACCAGGGCCCCGCTTTGGGAGCCGTGGGTAATTTGGTGGAACTGAGGAGAGGCGGAATGTGGGAGCCCTGCCCCTCCCAGGGAATGATCAGAGGCAGCTCAGCGCACGGCCCACCCTTCCCTGACCCGTAATCTAGTTTCTGTCCAGGAGTGGGTTTTATTGACTGTGGAGTTGCACGTAATTCCATTATGCGCCTGTGAGGGTGGGACGGGGGCCAGCCTGTGAGGCTCTGCCCAGAGAAACCCTCTGTAATTACTCACATGCGCCTGGCACTTGGGAGATGAGCTTGGGCAGCCGCAGACACTGAGGAGAGCGGTGGAGACCGTGGCCCTCTCTCCCTGTCTGTCTGTGGCTGGACCCCCGCACGTCATCTCATTCCAACTCTGACGCTTCTGGTCTCTGCCTCAGTCCTCCAGATGTGTGCCTCTTTCTCTCCACCACCGGAGAAACCCCAGTAAAACTGACTCTTAACATTGACCTCTCATTCCTAAAAAGTGAGGGGCAGTGTAGGCTTTCAACAAGAAAAAAACAGAACAGAAACCAAAGAAGCCAGAATTACGTTTCTCGTGGCCCCTTGGTGAAGAGATGCTCTTGCGTAGGATTAAATCCCAAAACTTCAGTTAACTTTGAGAACATTCTGGCACTCAGAAACCTGGCCACCCTCCCAGCTCCACGGCTCCCTGTCCACCAGCAGAGCCTACTGACAGATAACCCATGTTCTTGAGGGCCAGCACTGTTAGACAATACATTCATGCCAGTTTATACCAAAAAAAAAAAGACATACAGTTATGTGCAAATGAATTAGCAAAGCTTCCTGGATAATGCCTTCTGCACCACCAGCGTAGTTTACCTTGCATCAATTGCTTGGATACCAGTGGCAGCGGGCTGCAGAGGACCAGAGGGCTTTGGGGTCAGCTGGCCTTGGCTTTAGTGCTGGTCTCTTCCTTACTGGGGCCTTCAGAGGCTTCTTTTCACTTCCTGCATTGGAGAAGGCAATGGCAACCCACTCCAGTGTTCTTGCCTGGAGAATCCCAGGGATGGGGGAGCCTGGTGGGCTGCCGTCTATGGGGTCGCACAGAGTCGGACACGACTGAAGGGACTTAGCAGCAGCAGCAGCAGCAGTTCAGAGGCTTCTCTGAGCCTCCCTTGCCTTGTCGGTGTGAAAGCCCTCGGCAGATACCCCTGAGTCACTTCAGGACCTTAGGAGACACCGCTGCCTTCTCTTCTTCTCCGCCACCCTGTGCATGGCTGAAGTTGCTCCACGTCTTCTCACAAGACTTTCAGGATGGAGCGATTTCCTCGCCGAGAAGCAAAAGCGGAACCGTCCTGTTTTCCAATGGATTCAAATGGAAACTGGTAATAAAATCAGGTACTGCTGCAGGAGAAGACACTGGAGAAGCGCCAAGCTGGGTCTTTCAGGAGTCCCGCACATGAAGCGGCACACATTAGGCTGTGTCAGGGTCACTTGCATCTTATCATTGTCACTTTGAGAGCACGTACTGTCTGACCTGCTGGGTATGTTTTATTGGCAAAATGATTTTTCTCTGTGTCAAGTGTTTCTGCACTAGTGCTTCTGGCTGAGTAATAAACATGTGAGGCCTTTTGTTGGGGAAAAAAAGACACAGCTGCCTAAAGATGAACAAGGTCAACTGAAGATGCCAGGTCACCTCTGCGTGTGACCCCACATCTGTTCCTTCCCTTTGAGGAGAGGAGGGTCCCTGGGCAGGTCCGTCACCTGATGGCGTGTAACCTGAGCATGACAACTGAGTGGAATGGGTGAAGGTCTCTCCTGTTGTCTCCGGAGATCTGGAAACCAAGGAGCAGCCCGCTTGGTGTCCAGCCCAAATCCACATGCACCCTGGGACTGTGGGGCTCCTGGCTCAGCCCTGTCTTTGAGCCTGTCCACCATCAGACACAGAGGTGAAGGAACCAGCGTTCATACCAGGCACTCCCCGAGGCCCAGTCCCATGTATCACATCATTTCACCCCCAAGGCATCAACTCCAAGAAGGGGGGAGGGAGGAAAGGCTTGTGACATGCCTTCCCGGGCAGGCCCACTGGATTCCTTTCACATTATTTTCTCATTTAATCCTCATGCCAGCACTGGGGTGTGGGTATTATTCTTCCTGATTTATAGACAAGGAGAGGAAGGTTCCGGCAGGCCGCAGTGCGCAAGGCCCTGAGTGGCAGAGCAGGAATATGAACTGAGGTCCCTTCCTGTTGTGCATCTCTCAGGAGCAGATGCGCCCAGGAGACTTCCTCGTGGAGAAGGTGGGAGTAGTCATCTCGCTGGGCTTCCACTCCCGCGTCTTGGGCTCCATACTTCTCGCTGGTGCAGGGCCCTGCTGCAGGCCCCACAGCTCATCTCCTTGGGCACCAGCTCAGGATCTCCTCAGCCCTCCTGGGCAAAGAGAACAGTCTGGAAGCCTTTTACTCTTGCCACCAAATAGAGCCACTTTGGTGATAGGCTACCAAGCACTCGCCTTGACGTTGCTACAAGGGGAGCCGAAATAAGCTGGAGCGCTCGGTGTAATAAATACTGATGATTTCTGTTAACAGAGAGGCAATTACTGGGCCCTGGGAATCTGGGGCACGCAGCCCTAGGGAGGACAGAGGAAGAAGAATCGTTTCGATAATTAAATGAGAGCAGAACAAGGCTTCGGCTGGGCTCTGTTCTCCTGGACTGATTAAGAAGCTGCTGTTCTTCCTGTCCACAGTGATGGTTTTTTTCTGCCCAGGATGTCCTTGCCTGGCCCTGGGACTAGGAAGAGGAGATCCTACCAACTCTGGGTGGAACAGCCAGAGGGCTCCCCTCTAGCTAGCTGTCTTACACTAATACAGGAACCCTGAATTCGCAAAAGCTATCCTGAGCTCTCTGCCTTTCCCCTGCCCCCAGCTCCCGGCAGAAGCCCCCAGCAGCCCAAGCCTACAGCTGCTGGAGGAGAAAAATGGAGCAAATCGCTGACGGCCCAGCCTTGTGCCTGGCCCCCAGCCTGACACCTCTCCAACATCAGGGGACACCTTCTTGCTCCTTTCAGGGAGCCTGAGCCTGGTGTTTTGCCCTGGTCTCCAGACTGTGGCCCCCCTGCCCTGCTGAGGTTCATGGACTGGTCGAGCCCATCACATGAGCCGCTCCTTATCATGAGTCTTGAAGGTGCCATTTATTGAGAGCCGGCACATGCCAGGCACATACACACAGTATCTCGTTTCACCTTTACAACTCTGCTAAGAAGACATTCTTGTCTTCTCTTTAAGATAAGAACACTGGGCGTTAAGGGACTGACATGTCCAGAGTTACCGGCAAGGACGGTACTGGGACTCGAAGCTTCGATGTCTCCGTGTTGTCCTCTCTCGGCTGTCATTCATGGTCTTCCAGCTTGGAGAGGTGGTGTTTATTCAGGAACAAAGCGGGGCTCACAGCCACCTCTGATCAAGAGAGGACAGAAAGGCCTATGAGACTTCTGAAATCATCGTCGAAAAATGTAACAGAAATTGATGAGGTGGTTTTATGCCTGTTCTGGACAGACCAAAAAAGTTGACTTCAGCAGGATCTAGATTAGATCAACCAAACAGATGCAAGGCAGTGCCATTTCCTTGCTCTTAGTCGGATCTTTTACTTTCATAATCCAGCTGTGTAGGCTCCTCTCTAAGTAAAGCCACCCCCCATCTTGACACATCGCCCCCCGACCTCAGAGAAGCGGAACAGGAGGGGTCAGTGCTGACTCACCTCACCCTCAGGTTGGCCCCTCTTGGCTACCATGCAAAGAATGTTAGGTTTACTGCCCAAATGAAAGGCTTGACCAAAGTCACTTCAGTGGCAAGTTCCTGCCAAGGTGTGCATTTCTGAGCTCTCAGGGCTGGATGCCAAGGCTCTTAGAGGAGGCTGCCTGCTCTCCTTATCGCCACGGTACATCCTTGTGGCCGTGTTTTTTGTTTGTTTAGACTTTTTTTTTGGACGGGGTGGGGGACATGCCTCATGGCTTGGAGGACCTTAGTCCCCCAACCAGGAATCAAACCCATACCTCCTGCAGTGGAGTGCAGTCTTAACCACTGAACCAGCAGGCAAGTACCATGACTGTTTAAGTATGTTGAAACTGGGTGACTCTCATGATTGGCTTAGTGTGAAGGTCCCCCAGCTCCATGCTTTTTCAGGAATGGGCATCACTGTCTGGAAGAGCATGTGCAATCTTCTTTTCTAAGGTTTTTTCTGTTTGTTTGTTTTTTTTAAGAATAATAGAGGCTTCATCCACTCAGACTGAATTAGTTTCAGTCAGGTCCAGAGGAAGAACTGTGTGACCTTGAGCGGCATTAACAACTGAGAATGCTGTGGTCCTGACCCGGTCATCCCCGGGATGTCCTCTGGGGGGTGGCAGACAGAGCCTATTTCACTGTATTCAGAGGTGGGTCTGGGCAAAGGTGGCCAGGTGTCCCCATTTCCAATAACCTATCAGGACTGATTTCCAAAAATCCTTTTCTAGGCAGAGTGATCATCTCAGGGTGAACAGTTGATGACTGATGGAGGCAGGTTAGGTCTCATGGTGGGTTCCATATGAACATGTGAATGACTCTGCAAATCCATCCCCTCCCCAAAACACCATTGGCCTTGTCCTGGCAGTACGTCACTTAGGCCATCTTCCTAAAATCAGACAGAAATAATATTTTTTTCCTTTTTTAATGATTTTTTTTAAAAATTATCTGGCTGTGCTGGGTCTTAGTTGCGGCACATGGGATCTTTAATCTTTGCCGCAGTGTGCAAGATCTTTAGTTGCGGTTTAGTTACTGCGTGTGAACTCTGTTGCGGCCTGTGGGCTCTAGTTCCCTGACCAGGGATGGAACCTGGGCCTTTGCATTGGGAGCGAGGAGTCTTAGGCACTGGACCACCAAGGAAGTCCTGAAAGTAGTATTTCTTGAAGTATACATGGTGGTCCTCATCTGTAAGATGAGCAAACTGAGGCCCAGGGGAGCAAGGAGGTTACGGAGCAAATAAAAAAGCATCGCTGGGGTCTGAAGCTCCTTCCACAGGGATTAGAGCAGGACGGCTATAGAGCAGGGCTGGTGGTAGCTGCTGTGTGGCTGGCAAGACCTGGGTGTTTACTCCACTTCCCAGGTCACTAATGGCGCAGTCCCGGGGGTGCTGAGGCGTCAGCACGGAGGGGACAGGCAGGAAAGATGGCTGAGATGGGAGCCTGAGGGACAGGGTGCAGCCGTCTGTCACTTCTCCCCCTGTCCTCATCGCCTTCTCTTGTCAGTAACTCGTCCTTTCACATACAAACCCCAGGGGCAGGCTCACAAGGAGAACGGCTCGTTAGAGGAAGGAAACCAGGAAGCTTCCAGAGACGGTGTTGCTGTGGCCGCCTGTGTGTTTTCACACTGGTCCAGGTGTGAGGTTTCATGCTGCATTCCAGTCCCACTCCTCACGTGCAGAGACAAGTAGCAAACCCCCTAGCTGCCTGCCCCCCCCCGCCCCCCGCCCAGAGGATGCCAGGTGCCAGGGCCTTGCAGCAGCTTTGTCTACAGCTGTTGCATCAGCAGCAGTCTGGATAATTGCTCTCTTTCAAATGAGAGGATGAATGGGGATATAGCACAGGTGCTATTATTATTTATTGGAATAAGTAGTATTTACTGGCGTTTAATTGGGATTTCTTAGCATGTTTGCTCCCTGTTCCTAGTCAGCCAGTCTGGTCAGGAGAGACTGTTTCTAAGTCCAACACATCCTTCACTCAGAGGCCAGCCCTGGGGCATCTGGATGGTGCAGTGACCAGTGCCAGCCAAGGAACCCAGCTCATGGGGGACCTGCCCTTCCCTTCACTCTGTCACCACAGTGACCCTCACAGAGGTCTGACTCCTCCAGCCCACCCAGTTAGTGCTGGGCCCCCTGGCACACTCTGCATTGTGTGCAATGCTGACGCTCACCCATTAGCACCCACCACCAAGCCCTGATGACAGGCGGGGGGGGAAGCCCAGCCCCATGGCTTCACAGTATCTCCATTCAGGTTATTTTTAAACAGCTTTTTGCTGTGCCCATGGGTTGAATGATGCTATGTTTGCAGCCAAGTGTTGGGGTCACAACAGACCGAGAGGAAAGGACAGTAACAGCTGTACATTCATTCAAATGTTTACAAAATGTACATTTGGTTTATTCCTTGGGCCCAGTGTTCACACCTGTAACCCTGGCTCGAAAAGACAGTTTTAAGGCAAAACTACTTTTTTCTTGAGGCAAGGTCCATGAGGCCCTGCAGAGCCCCAGCTGTTCTCAGGACTGATCAGGCTGAAGGTCTGTGCCAATGAGGCAAAGCTGGAAGGTGGGAGAGGCTAGGAGAGCCCCACAGCCACAGCCCCCATTTGCACGCACCAAGCCAGGGGCCCAACTCTGACCCCGTGGCACCATCTGAGTTGCGTCTCAGATGAGTGTCCTGCAGTCCCATTCAGTCAGCATCCAGGCTGATTTCTGGCCCCCTGCACACCTTCACCCCCCAGCAGGACAGATGCTTACCTGTGGCCATTACTAGGAAGGAAGCGCCTCTGAGAGAATGTACCCCAGCATCCAGCGTTCTGGGCCCTGTCCCAGCCTCGAAAAGGCCTGGGCCTTCTGGAGCCCTTTTCCCACGGGAGGGAACCAGGACCTACAGCTTCTGCCACACCATCTCCCCTTTCTGCCCAGCAGAGCCTCAAGCCTCATGTTTACCCGCTGAAAGTGACAGGTGATCTCTTGGTTGGTTCAGGCGACACAGGGCTGGAGGTAACTGTTCCACTTGGCTGGTTGCTTCTGTATTTTCTTCAGCTAAACTTTCCTGAGGGAGTCCAGCGTGTAAGGCCATCACGATACTGATTACTGCTATTCTCACTCACTCAGAGCTGCTTTTTCGAAATAGAATTCACACATCAAAACAACCCATCCTTTTCAAAGTGTGCAGTTTGATGGCTTTTAGCCCGTTAACAGTTGTGAAACCGTCACAACGATCGAATTTTAGGGCATTTCCGTCATCCAAAGAAACCTTGTACCTCTTAGCTCTCACTCCCCATCCCCATTTCCCCGCAGCCTCTGGCAACCGGAAACACACTTTCTGTCTATGGATTTGCCTGGACATGTCATATAAATGCAAGCGTATGCTGTGTGCCCTTTGATTAACTGGCTTCTTTCACTTAGCACAGTGTTTCCAAGGTTCATCTGTGTTGTCCATTCCTTTTTACTGCCAAATAATATTCCACTGTTTGGATGTGCCACATTTTGTTTATTCATCTGTCAGCTGATGGACACTGAGATTATTTCCACTTTGCAGCTGCTGTGAATAATCCTGCTCTGAATGTTCGTGCACAAGTTTCTGTGTGAACGTATGTTTTCAGTTCTCTTGGGTACATAACCTAGGAATGAAATTGCTCGGTCATACAGTAACTCCACATTTAACTATCTGAAGAATGCCCAAACTGCTTTCCAAAGTGACTGAACCATTTTACAATCCCCCCAGCAACGTGTTCTCCGGATATTTCCAACAGCTTTCTAAGACTGGTATTATAATCTACAACTTAAATTAAGGCCACTGAGGCTCAGGAAAGGTAAGAAACTTGCCTGTTACTTTCAAATGCCAGGCTCTTCCCTCTGTGACCGGTTGCCAGGTATTAACCCTATATCCTCAGAGGACAGCTGTGTTCTTCACCCTTTACCTCTATGCCTGCCCCACCCTGATGAGAAATCTTTATGTTACAGGACGTGTCAGGAAATGCTGCGTTTCTGGCCTTCACTCCTTTTGGGTTTGTTGTTCTGCAAGGAAACAAGAGGGTCCACTTCATTAAATGGTGAGTATCTTCGTTTCCAAAACAGGCTTTTTACCCCTCACCAGCTGGGGAGGGCTGTGGTTCCCATGTCCTTTGTCTGTGAGTGGGCGAGTTCTGGTTCTGAACCCTCTCCTAAGCCTTGCGTCCGTAACGGTAACTGGTGAAGGTAGTGGTCTCTTCTAGGGATCCTATTCTTCCAAAGGGGTGTTCCTGAGAGCCATCAGCCTCTCCAGAGAGAGAAGGGGTGTGGATACTTGGTTGCTGTGTAGGATGAGAGGTCTAGAGCTGGAGCCACTGTCAGGGAAGCAAAGTTCCCATGAGAACCGAGTCCTTGGGGCTGACCTCCACTGGGGGCCTTAGCATCTAAGGGAGGGTCACTTCTTACCCACTCTCCTAACAAAGGAGGGCTTGCAGTGACCCCTGGGGCAGACAGAAGTTACCATGGCGCTCTGCAAAACACCCTCCTCAGACCGAACCCCTCAGTGGGCACTGCCTGTGGGAACTGATGCCGCTCTGTCTCCCATCCCCTTTCAGGGCTTAGGGGTCCTCGGCCTCCAGGAGTCACATGCCTCCCCTTTGTCCCCTCCCACTCCCGTCTCCAGCAGGCAGGAGCCCCGCTGCAGCTGCATTGGCCGCTTCCTCCCTGCCCATCTGCTGGGGTCTGTTCTGCGGCAGGGCTCTGTGAGCTGAAGCCGCAGACTCTGGTTTGTTGATGGACACGTGGCTCTCCAAGAGACTCTTTCTCAGGTGTACGCAGACACCGTGCACCCTCATCAGACCATGCTGCACATTCTCCTCGGCCCCTGCGACCTCTGAACCCCCCTTTAGGCTGAGAAGTCTGAGCTGGTCCGCTCCTCAGGGGCTTGGACAAGCAGCTTTCCTTGGCCCAGCAGGGCTAGCCGCGGAAGCCCGCTCCTGGCTTATCCCCTTGGCCTTCTCCAGAAAAGCTGGTGGGAAACCCGAGGGCAGAGCTCTCCCTGGCGAGCTTTCTGCTGGGGGTGCTGCAGGCCAGACACCTCCTTTCCAACCCTCATGACTTTTGTGAAGCTTGGAGACACAGTCATCATGAGAGTGCTCGCGAAACTGCTCCCCAGCCGTGCCCAACCAGGCCGTGTTCCCTAGAAAACCCCTTCCCAGGGTGGGCCTGCTGCACTGCGCTAACCAGGGTACACCCCAACACTCCCGTTTGCCCGATCTTCCCAAGTTGGCCTCACTCACTCACTGCACTCTCTAGGTGAAGATGGTGAGGGTTTGGGGTCTTCTGTCCAACCAGATCTTTTCAGACATTGAGCAGAGTTAGGCATCACTCTCCTCATGAGGGGCACTTGCCACGTGGAGCCTCTGGGTGGCCTGATGTTCCCAGAGCACCCGTATCCTGGCCACACTCCGACCAGGCCAGCCGTCACATGAGGCAACTGGTAGGGGACATTTTAGCTAAAAGCACGGAGGCCTCGCCTGTTCCCAGGGCTGTTGGTCCCTAAAGGACCCTCACCCTCCAGAAGCCCAACTGCAGCTCTCCAGGCTGCCCAAGACCCTCTTCCTTCTCTGGCTTCGCTCATAGCCCACTTCTTCAGGAAGGCTCTTCATCTCTCTCAACGTCAGAGTAACAGACGTCAACTTCAATCTGACTCCCAACAGAAAATCTTCTACTTTCCTACCTTGCTTGTTGAAGCCGAGATGGTCCATGTGCTTGTTCCTTACCAGTCGATTGAGAAGTACAGTATTCTGTACGTGTGTGAGGTGGACTGCCTGGGAGGGAGCCTCACAGGGAAGGAACCCCACGTGGCTCATGTGAGCTCGGAACTGGTGGCCAGGGGTGCGAGCTCTCAGCCTGACCCGGCCGTGGCTTTCCAGGGAACAAGTGGCCTTCCTCTGCCCCACGAGTTTTGTCCGGGAGTAAGCCGGGTCCACTGTTCTCACCACCTTTCTGCTGCCTTTCTAGGATGTTGAGGAAAGCTCCCTAGAAATCGCAAAGAGGAAGAAGCCAAGTGGAGGCAGATATGCATGGTCAGACCTCCCTGCGGGGGGAGAGGATAGAAAAAGAGACTGCCCCAGTGAGGTAGGAGGGGGCCTTCGGGCTCCACAGGGAAGCTGTCAGGCAGATCAGCGGAAGGGAAGTTGAGGCCTCGGTCGACGCGGAGGCCTGGTCCTCTGGCTCTCAGGGACAACCACCTAAGCTAAGACCCCGGTCCGTTTTTCCACTTTGTAAATGACACCAAGGCTGAGAGCAGGATGTGGTGAGGTCGAAGCCGTGCCATGTACAGTAACCATGTCACTTCTTCTGATTTGTGTCTGTCCTGCGGGCGATGTACCCCAGTATCCTGTTTGCCTCTTTTACTGCAGCCATTCACTGGGCTGGTGGCTTCAAGGATTTTTCTACACAAACCCCTAAGCCCCTTTCCTGGTCAGTACGCTGCATGACTGTTCCATGTAATCTGTCCTCTCTCTGGTATGTTGCCCTGCCCCCTCCCCGAGACCGTCTGACATTTGTCTGCATTAGACTGCATTCTCCATCCAGTGGCACCGTCACCTGAAAGACTCAGCTCCCTCAGAACCCGGTTGCATTGTTTCTCATTATTTGCTGTACCTTGAACTTTGGCCTCATCAGCTACCTGTGGCATCTTACATTTGACAGTCCCATCTAGATAATGCACCTGTGTTATGAACCAAATCCTGAAATGGCCCAGGACCACTCTACCTAGACTCACTGCCCGTGCAGACATTTCCCTTTTACAGCCACTGTTGATGAGCCCGAAATCCTCCTATCACCCTATTATGATAGTGTGATTGACCAGAAAACTGTGGACTGAACTGTTTCAGCAACTGTTCTCTAAGGCCCCTGCGCTGCTGTCTTGTTTCGGTTCTAATTTTGGCTAAAACTGTGTCTGTGCCTGGAGCCCCTTCCAGTCGGGGTGGGCTGTGTATCTGCGAGACTCAGCTGTGAGCAGGCAGCCCACAGCGAGCTGACGGGCGTTCTCTTTGTGCTTCTAGGAATGAGGTGACCAAGCTGAAATTCGAAGGAAAGACCTTTTATTTATACGTAAGTCAGAAAGAGGTGAGTGCTTGTTTCCTTCTCTTCAGGGAGGGCCGGGGCTGAACCAAGGTGGTCCACCAAGGTAGAGCTAAGCCCCCTGAAGGCTAAGTCAGGAGCAAGGGCAAGATATGGAGGTGAGGAATGGAGGTGGCTAGGCCCTGGAGCACAGGGACTTCGTCAGGGATGCTGGTGACCCCTAAGGTTCCACACCTCCAGAAAGTACAAAGTAAGATTCTTTTGCTTCCATATGAAAATTCCAGGAAGATAATAAATACCCCCCAAAAGAAGAAAAGTCCAGATGAGACTGCCACTTTCTCCGGGGAGGGCTCGTCTTGTTCACGCTAGGACTGCAGACTCACTCCGATGGGACCCAACTGCCAGGTGTGCCCTTGCACACTGACCTGAGCTCTGCCCTTGGGTGCTGAGGCTTCTCTCCCCACCTGAAACCAGTCCCTGAGAGCGGTAGGGAACCCTCAGACAGCCCTGGGGTCAGTGTCCTTGCCCACTTTGCCCTTCGCGTCTCCATCCACACTCAGCTGTTCCTATGTGGGATTTTTTGTAGGAAAAGAAAATTATTCTCACATATTTTGCTCCAACTCCAGAAGCCTGCAAGCACCTCTGGAAATGTGGAATCGAGAACCAAGCCTTCTACAAGTGAGTGGATACCTGGGGTGGGGACTGCCTTGATCAGGGCCAGAGTCAGAGAATCAACTTTTAGAGCAGTGATAGGCAGGAAACCAAGAAACTGACAAAGGCAAACATGAGATGACAAAGCTAGGCTCCCTTATAAAACCCAGAGTCCTTTCCAGGTGACTGTACCAGCTGGAGGGTCAAAGCTGAGGTCTGGAAAAGTGCCTCAGCAGAGCTGCCCAAGTGACGTCCTTGGACAGCCGCCCGCCCCCTCCCCCCCATCCCCTGTGTCAGAGCACTTCTATGTCTTCCTAGGGGAAGGCTTGGGCCAGAGAAAGCCCATGGGTATCGGTAAGCTAGCCCTGTGGAGCCATTCAGAGGCCTGGGCGGCCCAGAATACAACAGCTCCATGAAGGAACCGGCACAACCCAGAACAGTTTCCTAAGTCTTAGAGAGACTCTAGGGCCCACTCCCCAGTGGGTGGCCTGCTGCTGAGCTGGAGTTGAGCCCTTCCTCGTGTGTCACTGACAGAGATGTTGCCAGTGACAGGCCAAGTGCCCAGAAGCCCGGCGCTGGGGTAGCTGGAGGGAGCAAGGACTTGTCTGTTACTGAGACACCAGCTTTGGGTCAAAGGCAAGAGCACAGCTTACCAAATGATTTTGTCAAGTCATACTGAGGCTTTTAGTGCCCAGTTTTAAGAAAGTGGTTATAAAAGCATCAGGAAGCAAAGAAATAGCCCATCAAGAAACTGGGGTAATGCCAGAAAAAGTATGTTTCACTAAAACTGTTGGTCTTATTTTTAAAACAGAATGTAATGATTTATCCCTTAATAAGCTGCATCTTGATGAGAACAACAAAGACAGAATGTGTAGTGTCTGCCTCCTCAGACAGGCCATAGTTCTCCCTGTCAGGGGAAGGGGGCTAGAGGGGGTCAGGAGGCCCCATCCCCCTGACTCCAAGGACTCTGCTGCCTGCGGTGGGATGTCTCCTCCCTGTTACCAGGGCCCCAGAGGCTGTTCCTTGGGCAGGTTTTCTGAGCTGTGTAATAACTTCTGTGTATTTGATAGCAGAACTGGGGGGAGGAACTGAATTGGCAGCCTGAACTCTCACCCTGAGTGGGCTTCTTTCTTCTCATGGAGAAGGCACGTAGAAGACTTCCATGTGGTCCCGTTTCCCTCCTATTCAATCCCTGGCTGTCCAAGGAAAGCCAGGAGAACCTTTTAAAAAAGTTTTTGGAGGCCTGCCTTTGCTTTTCCCTCTGTGCCATGGTCTGAACCTGTGACCAAACTGTTTCTGAGTCTTTCGTGAATAGATCTCCACACCCTGACAGCACCCACAGTGGAAACCAGGGCTGCTTGCCACTGTTTTCCACTGACTGCTGATTAAGTATTAGAAGCCTGCATCCTGGGTCCGATCCCCACTTGTGCCCAGTCTCTAGTCAGAGCCGCTCTGGCCTCACTCAGCATCTGCCATCCGCTCAGATCCCTGCCTTGCATCTGGCCTAGGGTTTTACAAGGCGCTGGGTCAGACTCAAGAAGGCGCTCAGATAAAAATGTAACTACGTATCTGACATGTATTAAATATTTTGAAGCAAAAAAAAAAAAGAATGTGCTTATGCAGGAGGGCAGGTAGGCGCAGAGGCTCATGGAGCCCTGACATAGGTGGGGATGGTGTCCCCAGGAACTGCTGTTCCTGGATATAGGGACACTTCCCTAAATGTTCGCTGACCGCTCAAGAGAGACTTTGGACCAGGTGAGTTCCCAGCTGGGTTAGTATGACATGTACCCAGGGCGTGTTGTGGGTGGAGTTGGGTCTCAGGAGATTCAATCTGGGGAGCTCTGCCCAAGCTTCCTTGTCTGAGAGGACTAAAGAGGTCACAGAGGTCACTCAAGAGGATAGACAGGCTGTCCAGAGTCTCCGCCTCAACTGTCCACAGCCTCGGCAGTGGTGTTAATAGGTATTCTGAGAGAGGGCGAATGGGTCCAAGTTCAAACAAATGGTGGAACTTGTACTAAAGTTCAGCTAGTTTCTTCATTTCAGGGCTTTTCAGAGTCTCTGAAGTGATACCACACTGTAGGTTCTCTCCGAGGAGGAGGCAGAATAGGAAGGCAGCCTCTCCTCTCTTGTCTACCCACAGTTACCCGGATATCCACATGGACTCTCAGATGCTGGGTCTGGAAGGGACTCCTGAGGTCAAGCAGTCCCAGCTCCACTCTTTTTATAGAGAAGAATGGGAGAGGAAAGAGACACCTGCTCAGGGCACACTGCTAACCAGAGGCCTGACTGAGATTCAGCGGGTGGCATTCTCTTACTCGGCCAGCCCCTGGCCCTAATGTTTATTCTCTCGGTCCCCCTGGGGAGCCCCAGCTGGCACTCCTGAGGAGCCCATACACTCCTGATATGGAAACAGGTTGCAGCCTGCCCACCCCCAGCACTGAGGCCAAGAGTGTGGCCCTCAGGGGCTAAAGGAGAGTCAGAGACAAGCGGGGCTGTGAAGGGCCTTTCCCCAAAGGGTTTCCTCAAGTAGCCTTTGGAAGGAGCTGGGGATGTGCTGCCTTAGGCTGTAAGGCCTTGCAGGCCATCTGTCACACTGGACTTTGCCTTGCTGCAGGCTGGAGAAGTCAAGCCAAGTGCGCACAGTGTCCAGCAGCAATTTATTCTTTAAAGGGAGCCGGTTCCGATACAGGTAAATAGTGACAGTAAGTAACCACTATGGACCTATTTTCAGACCCTTCCCTGGAGCACAGTGGCTCAGTGGTCCTTACCCTTGAGAACAGAGATGCTGGGGACCTCCAGAAAAGCCTGTGGTTTCCATCTGGTTCTCCCATCTCCTAACCCTTTGACTATTTCCTTCTCTGCAGCTGTTTGCCTGTAGGGCTTGACAGTATGTATCTTCTCCTCCTGCTCTTACAAAAGCAGCAAAATAAGAACTGTAACAGTGATGCCTCTCATTTTTGTCTAAAGATCTTTTTTTGAGGCAATATTTTTGGAACATGCTGGACAATGAAGAATCATTCTTAAATGAGAATGGAAGATCCCAAAGACTCCAGATAGAGAGCTGTCAGGATGCCTTAGGGCTCTTTACCCCCACAAGCAAGCCCTTCTCAGTGGCCTGAACACTGGGATGAGGTAGGCCAAAGAGGCTACTTCCCGGTGCAGCCAGAGTTATCTGAGATCTTAGAGAGAAGCGCGTCCTGGAACACTGTCTCACTTCCTGCTGCCTGTTTTATTTTACTACTTACAGTGGCCGAGTTGCAAAAGAAGTAATGGAGTCCAGTGCCAAGATCAAGCGGGAGCCGCCAGAAATACACAGGTAGGCTGCCAAGGGCTTACCCTCAGCCAGGTCCCAGATCAGATCTCAGGATCTTAAGTTGAGTGCTATGAAGATTCTGGCCATGACAGCTCCCAAACCAGGCAGGAGGCTGAAGAGACCAGTCTCGGCCAAAGGCCNCCAAGATCAAGCGGGAGCCGCCAGAAATACACAGGTAGGCTGCCAAGGGCTTACCCTCAGCCAGGTCCCAGATCAGATCTCAGGATCTTAAGTTGAGTGCTATGAAGATTCTGGCCATGACAGCTCCCAAACCAGGCAGGAGGCTGAAGAGACCAGTCTCGGCCAAAGGCCTGGGGAACAGGCTGACCCTGGTTCCCTGAGCCCTGATGGAGAATGAGGCCAGGTGGGTGAATGCAGCCAAGAAAATAGATGAGACCCAGGAGCCGCCTTCCTGGGTAATTCTCTACGTCATCCTAAGTCCTCAAATTAGTCACAGACCTCAGAGGACACGCCCAAGCAGCAAGATTTCATGGGTTCTGTAAACAGTCCATGAAAGGAAGTCAGTCACAATAGGTCT
This sequence comes from Neotragus moschatus, assembly GCA_006410615.1. Taxonomy (NCBI): domain Eukaryota; kingdom Metazoa; phylum Chordata; class Mammalia; order Artiodactyla; family Bovidae; genus Neotragus; species Neotragus moschatus. The sequence goes on along the minus strand of SJYA01002930.1, from coordinate 2,586,536 downwards.
GAAAGAGTTTCAGGATCCATGTTTTATGTGTAAGTGTAAATCAGGCATGTCCAGGAGTCCATCTCCTAGAACCTGACGAGACTCGGGGAGAAGACGATTGGCTAAGGGGGCTGGGTTGCCGCCAGCCTGACCTCTGCGAATGGGAGAGGTCATTACTCCTGCCTTCACACGGAGCCGCAGCCACCAGCAGCCCCTGTGTCTTAGGCACAGTTTTAGGAGTGCCGCATATCCTGGGCTCTGCCCCCGACAGTCCTGCCCAGGGGCTGGTGGCACTGTTGCCACACTAAAGAAAGGTTCTGGTGGGTCTAGGATGTTAGGAGGTTGACAGGTTTGAAGTAGTGTCTCTAACTGGGATCCAGGGGCTAAAGGTGGTAATGATTTTAAAAAACAAAACACAGCCAGGCAATTCTGTGTAACTAGAATACAACTAGTCAACTCTACATCTGTCTGTGCACTGAGTCAAGAGTTCTCTTTCTCTTTAACCTCAGAGCGGGAATGGTCCCCAGCCGCAGCTGTCCCTCCATAACCCACGGCCCAAGGCTGAGCAGCGTCCCCAGGACCCGCAGGAGAGCTGTTCACATCTCCATCATGGAAGGTGAGCCCGAGCTCTGGAGGTGACCCAGGGTCCCTCCACGTTGCAGGCTTTCACTTGTGTTCCAGATCTGATACCTGGTCTCTACAGCCTAAAGGATCAAGGTGGGTGAGGCAGTTCACCAGGAAATGAAAACCCGTTTGCGTGGTCCTGAAGCATTCCAGTAGCTGCCACCACCTTCTCCTTTTGTAGAAATCTGTCCTCTTGGTGGAGGCAGGAAGAAAGACAAAGTCTATGTATCTTCACCAAACCAGACACCCCAGTACCTGAGGCTGATACCCCACCAGTCTCTGGACTGAGGAGACTCTAGGACTCTTGCTCTCAACTGTGGTCACTGACCTGGGTTGCCCCACAGGCCTGATAGGAGTATAAAGTTGAGTGCTTTCCTTCCTGAAGATGACGTTTTGTAGGGCCTCAGAAGGTCTCGAGGACCAGGACACAGAATATGACTGCTTCATACCTCTCTGTCCTGCAGGCTGGGGAGGGAAGGCCCTCTGCCCTTTCTGTGGGAACGCTGTTTGTTAATGAAAATCCCATAGGTTAGGACATGGTTCTGCTGCTCCTCTGGGAGGATCCCTGGCTTGTGCTTAGAATTTGATGATGTGTCAGTGACGGCATCACCAAGTATGGCTAGGGGTTAAGAACCCTGGCAGCCACCATCAACTGCCTTAATTATGGGAGTACCATCGTGCTCCATTTATAAAACTCCATGGGGCTGTGAAGAAGCTGGTGTACGTGCAAGTACTTTTCTTTATCATCTTACGATTCTTGGCGGCACCAGATCTTCCTTGTTGCGTGCGGGCTTTCTCCAGTTGTGGCGGTGCTTGAGGTTCTCCATGTGGTGGTCTGTTGTGGAGCACAGGTTTAGTTGCTGAGGCATGTGGGATCTTCCTGGACAGGGGATCGAACCCATGGCCTCTGTGTTGGCAGGCGGATTCTCAAGCACTGGACCACCAGGGAAGTCCCTGTGCAAGTACTTTAAAGAGATGAAGGCACTGACTGGGCAGCAGCAAGCACAGTGCAAAGAGCCCTGGTCCGGACATAAAGATGAGGTCAGGACGGGAGCTCTGCCGTGCATTTTCTGGGGCAGCTTGCTTAACCTGAGCCTGTTGACCCCACTGTAGCGGGGGTATGGGTGTCGGAGTGGGGTGGCCTTGTAAACTGCCAAGCATTAACTGTGATGCATGGTATGAATTGCTGAGTTCTGGCTGTCATCAGACACTGCCCCCGGGTTTGCCCTCCTATCTGACTCTCTAGTTGAGAACTGAGCCCCACTCTCTTATTCTGGGGTGTGCATCTCAGGAAAGTGGAATGTCTTCTCATCTTTTGAGGACACATATCTTCCTCCCCTCTCTGAGGCCCTTCTTGCCATCAGGTCCATCCCAGGACTCCTGCAGGAAGTCGGGACAGCTGTCCTCCCAGAGAAGGGCACCCCCAGGGGGAGCTGGCACTAATACAGATATCACAGGGCAGCCTCGGGCATTACTGCTCCCCAGTATAGGGAAGAATATCAAGAAAACCAACATTCCCAAAAGAGGGAAGACTGGGGCCATCCAGGTGGGGATAGAGGTCACCGGGAGTGGCTGCAAGCAGGGTCACCGGGAGTGGCTGCAAGCAGTGTCTCCAGGGGTGGGGACACTGTTCTCAAGCTTCCCCAAGACGAACAATGGGGCTGCCTCAGCTCCCAGCCAGCGCTGGCTATGCCTTCAGCCTCCTCCCATCATAGCAGCAGTAAGCTCCTCAACATCCAAAAGTCACCTGAGCTTGCAAAATGGCCAAGGAGGATGCAGAGGGCCGGTAGAGCAGAGAACCTCCTCTTCCCGCAGGACCAGGGCCTGGCCTCAAAAGCTCAGCCTCAGAACGTGACACCTGGCAGATGGCAGCCCAGCAGGCCTCCATCCCAGTGCTTCTCCCCAAGCCACCCTGCTCCTCACACCCCGGGGCCCATTTAGACCCAGGCAGGAGCAGGCAGCTCAGAACTGCCCCGGCGGGAATAAACTCACAGGCAGAACTGCCTTGGAAAAAAGACAAGACTTTAGCAGTTAAGTGGCTCTCACCAGGGCGTGCTTAGTTGCTTCAGTCGTGTCCGACTCTCTGCGACCCTATGGACCATGGCCTGCCAGGCTCCTCTGTCCACGGGGTTCTCCAGGCGAGAATACTGGAGTGGGTTGCCATTTCCTTCTCCAGAGGATCCTCCTGACCCAGGGATCGAACCCGCGTCTCTTATGTCTCCCGCACTGGCACTGGTTCTTTACCACCAGCACCACCTGGGAAGCCCAGAAAGTAAATGGCTTCTTNTGCCAGGCTCCTCTGTCCACGGGGTTCTCCAGGCGAGAATACTGGAGTGGGTTGCCATTTCCTTCTCCAGAGGATCCTCCTGACCCAGGGATCGAACCCGCGTCTCTTATGTCTCCCGCACTGGCACTGGTTCTTTACCACCAGCACCACCTGGGAAGCCCAGAAAGTAAATGGCTTCTTAAACAGAGTGGAAGAGAGGTGTGCGCCATGTGCTTAGTCACTCAGTGACATCTGACTCTTTGCAACCCCAAGGACAAGCGCCCGACCCAGGGATCGAACCCACATCTCATGTTTCCTGCACTGGCAGGCAGATTCTTTACCACTGTGCCACCTAGGAAGTACAGGGGTCAGGAAGCCTAGTGAAATAAAGAATGCATCATTTCCGGAGGAGAGAGTTCAGCTGCATCATCTCTGAGGGGAGGTTTTGCCTTTAAAGCCCCTAACATGGCTGATCCCCACTGTCCACCCAACCAGGCAGGCAAGGGTGGGAGGGATGTGATGGGGGCCTCAGAGGAAGGGCGCAAACCATCACAACTCCCAGGAAGTTATGGACATTTGAAATGGGTTCATGCTCCATCAGGGGTTGTCCTTCCTGCAGTCCATACACCATAGAAGTTGTTATCACAGAAACCATTTGCCTTTTCCAGGGGAAAGCTTTTTCTCCAAAAATGGGGGGGTAAACTGCAAAAATGCTAATGTAACATTACACTTTGAACTAAATATGTAATCTCACTGAACTTTAAACAGAAGGCTGCACTGGTTGGCCCTGCCCTCTGCTCTCAGGGATGCCAAGATAATACCTTAGCACAGGCCTGACCCAGAGAGGTCACTTAGGTATGTCCGTTCCCATCACTCACTGTACCCCAGGGGCACCAGTCAGCAACCAGAGTGCACAGAGCCCAGCGGAGAGGCCCATGTCCAGCTGCAGAGCCACCTCCTCACCCATCAGAGCCTCACAGCACAAGGCCCCCGGCCTCTGTGGCTTCACATCCTGAGTTTTCTGGGGCAGTCCCGCTTCCTCTCCCCTCTGGCATCACCCCTACCCTCTCAGTCCCTAACCCTCTGAGAGGCCTGGGGCCCTGATAACGGGCCTCAGGGAACCAGCTCTACTGGTGGGAAAACATTCCTTTTTATGGGTCTAAGTGCTTCTGACTGAATCCAGGGCCCTGATAAGCGCGGCCTCTCAGCCGCTCTGCTGTCTCCAGCACGGGAGGCACTGTGAAGGGGCTGCCGTGGCGTGTGACCAGTGCAAAAGCCTGCGTCCCTGGTTGGCTTTCCGTCCGTGCCCCCAGCACTTCTCTTCCTGGCCGGTCCCATGGGGAGACCAGCCGGTTTCCGCCGAAGACGTGCCTGCCTTCCTGGGCCACCATGGGGAAGAGCCTGATTAAGATTCACACGCGAGTCCGAGTTCAGCTCCGGCTAACCAATCACTGCCTCCGGCCCCTGAGCGTGCGCGTCCTGAGGCTGGGGCCCCGGCTTCAGGGGAGGCTCCTGACTGCTGTGGCCCCCAGCCCACCGGGAGCCAACGTCAGACAAGGCGATCAGTTGGAGCGCCTCCAAGGTAAAGAGACACCCTCTATTTTGCTGTGCCGCCCACCTGAGCCATCCCAGAACAACAGGTTTGAGGCGAGTGATGATTTCTCCTGAAACCTGAAGCTCTGTACAGGACTAACGTGGCCTAGGAGTGATGATTTAAGATCACCTTACAGGTGGATCTGAGAGTGGGTGGCCATTCCCCTCTCCAGGGAGCGAACCTGGGTCTCCTGCATTGCAGGTGGACTCTCTACCGTCTGAGCCACCAGGGAAGCCTGCTGTTGGGGGAATAGAAGACTAATATTTACTGAATAATTCTGTCTGTCGGATGCTGTCCTTAGGGGGGAAAACACATGTGTAGCCAGTATCTTGCTTACTGAGAGCACCAACAACTCACAATGATGGGGCTTCTGCGGTCCCTCTGACCGTGCTTTCTCATGTCACGGCCTTTGCCTCTCACCTTCCCCAGCAAGCTTAGAGCTGAACTGTAGGCCAAGCTGAGATTGCAGTGAAGTGGCTTCTGGCAGCTAATCTGGTCATATGCTGGAAAATCTGCCATCAGAGCTGTCCTTGTGAGGTGCAAGGGCAAGGAGGCCCCAGAGAACAGAGAACCACAGAGGGTTTGGGAAGGGAGCCAACACCACGCGCAGTCAGGGCCTGAAAAGGCTTCTGTTCATGAGGAACCCACTTCACACTCGCAGGTACGTGTTTCTCCTGTTACACGTGCAGCAGGGGCAGAAGGGAGGAACCAAGAGCAGAGGAGCATCAAAGGCACTGCAACAAGGGACAGGCGCTTAATTTTACCTATTTCATGACGGTTTCTTGGGCAACTTAAATCTAAGGCAGGTGCAGGGTGTTCACTTAATTCATCTTGGCCCGCTGTTCCGCTCCCCGGAATCCAGCTAGATGGTCGTTAGCACCGTGGAATAGAAAGATGCTAGGGCTCTACCATCGCCTTTGCCAGTAACAACCAACCACACAACTCTGGCAAGTTCTGTAACCTCTTGCCCTCTCTACTTCATGAAGAATGCTGAAAGACGAAAGTGCTTTGAAATGTTTAAAACATTATACAAATTTAAGAGTCTAGAGTGTAGGGACAAGAAATACAGCCAGGACCATGAAGCTTCTGAAAGCAGGAGCTGAGAGCTGTGGCAAGTACACTAAGGGTGATGTGATGGGGAGCAGAGGCGGAGAACGAGGGGCCGCCATCTCCCCCACCCACCCCAGCCACTCGTTCATTCCTCTGGAGAACCTGTAACTGTGCGTATGCTGAGAACGGCTGAAGCAGCCTGGGCAGGCAGGCGGCCTGGCTGCAACTGGCTACCCTACAAGGATGCTAATGAAGATGAGACACGCTGCTTCTGAAAGGTGCCTGAGCCAGAAAACTCCCTAAGCAGCCCTGGTTAGCTCAGATCTTTACTACCTGGGAATCTGGTTCAGTCTCGGGCAGTCAAGGTCAATTTCAGAGCAACAGAAATGGACAAGCTTCTCTTGATGTGGACCACAAAGGTAGGGAGAGCCACTCCGGCACCACCAGTATGTCCAGGAGTGGGAAATGCAGACACTGAATCTGAAACAAGAAGCCTTTTTCTTGGGAGCACGGTGATAGGGGCCACATTCGGCCAGTCTGAGTCCACATCCTCAGGCCTGGGTGGTGGCTGTTTGGGTGAGGGAAGTGACTAGTTCCTGTTTTCCTTACCAGAGCTTGAGCTCTGGAAAGAGAGAAATGTTCTAAGAGAATAATGAGCGGTTTTAGGGCCAGAAGACCCTCCTCCTAACAAATGTAAGAGAATTTCCCACTGGTCCTTTTCTTGGAGACCACTCTGTACTCCAGGCTGACAGCTCCCCTGGTTTTACCTATTCTGGACCCAACTCAATCGAAGGTGAAAAAAGAGGGCTAGCACTTAGGAAGAGCAGGTTGGGTTTTCACCCCACTCTAGGTCAGTACAGCTAAAAGTGGAGGCTGACAGCAACTGCAAAAGTCCAAAAGATGAGCTCACGAGTTCAAGGAGCAGTGTGTTCGGGTGTCAGGAGGACACTCAGCTCCAGAATAGGTAACTGATGAGGCCCCATTGGGCAAACAATCTCCTCTTCATTTCTGCCTCTCAAGACCCTCAGCTCCCTGAACCAAGACCCCAGCTCTGGGTCAGAGATAGTTTGCAATTCTCTTTCAGGTTGGGCTGATCCAGGACACCAAAGGCAGGAAAGGCAGAATCTGTAATGAATATGGCCAAAACTATAAGCAAAGAGAGAAAAAAAACAAAACAGAAACTTACAACCAGTGACACCGTGATTCCTGCTACTTCTCTGGTCCTATTCTTGATGCACAGGGGTGGTGGCGGCTGGACACATGGGGCTGCAGAGGGGCTTCCTAAGACTTCGGCGACCCAACAGAACGGGGCTGCCTCCACCAGACAAAGCGGGCGCTGGTCCACAGAAGCCTGCTCACCTCCCCTTTGTCTTTGCAGGCCTCGAGTCCCTGCGGGACAGCGCCCACTCCACCCCGGTACGTGCCTCCTCGCACGGGGACACGTTCCTGCCTCACGTGAGAAGCAGCCGGGCAGACAGCAATGAGCGAGTCGCCGTCATTGCAGACGAGGCTTACAGCCCTGCGGACAGCGTGCTGCCCACTCCTGTGGCCGAGCACAGCCTGGAGCTGATGCTGCTCTCCCGGCAGATCAACGGGGCCACCTGCAGCATCGAGGAGGAGAAGGAGTCTGAGGCCAGCACCCCGACTGCTGCCGAGCTGGAGGCCCTCGGGGGCGAGCTGAGGGCCCTGTGTCAGGGGCATGGCAGGCCGGAGGAGGAACAGGTGAATAAGTTTGTTTTAAGTGTCCTCCGTTTGCTCCTTGTGACCATGGGACTCCTCTTTGTTTTGCTCCTCCTCCTGATCATCCTTACTGAGTCTGACCTTGACATTGCCTTTTTCCGCGATATCCGCCAGACCCCCGAGTTTGAACAATTCCACTATCAATACTTTTGTCCCCTCAGGCGATGGTTTGCCTGCAAAATCCGCTCAGTGGTGAGCCTGCTCATTGACACCTGAGAAGGCATGAATCCTCCCAATAACTAGCCAGGTGGACCAAGGAGCCCGGCTACCCGTCCCCAGCAATGGGGCCCATCGCGGAACCATCGCACATGTTCCAAGTCCTCCTCTCGTGACTCAGAAAGTCCACAGCCTGGGAGGGTCGTTTCCTAGAAGAAGAGAGGGGATAGCCACACGCCTTGTCTAAACTAACTGGGAAAACGCATTTCCTTCAGAGGGTCTCTCAAGAAAGGCTCAGCAACTCCGTTTCTCATCCTCCCAATTCGCAGGATAATTTTTGGTTCTGAATTTTGATTTTTCATAGATGTGTATTATTTTGAAAATATCAAAAATAATTTATTTTGTTATTACTGATTCTCACAGTAGTGTCACCCAGCAGATGAGACACTAGTTGAAGACTAGAGAGCTGTCGTCTTCTGTTTACTGCAGGAGCTTCCCTGCTGGGACCCCAGCAGACGCATCACTGCAGCCTCAGCGGGGCAGGTCAGGGGCCTGGACAATGGGGACTGTCTAGGTTTTCTTCCCAGACAGAGCTTTTAAAAAAAAAAGTAAACATCCATGTAGAATGATTAAATGGAAAGTTGCTTCTTATGACGGTCTGAGTTGGATTTTCTTTCCCTTTTCTTTCTTTCAAATCTGAGCAGAGTGGGCATCTGAAACGACCACTGCTACAGCAGCAGCGGTGGGTAAGTCTGTCCCCTTAGATCCTAGGGAGCATCACCATGAGTTCTGAATAAGGAACTTAGACTCCTGTGACTTTTTTCTAAGGACCTCAAGACTTTTACAGTGCTCCAGAAGCAATAGGTAAATTCAGTGGTGCCGGGGTAGACAGCACTGTCAGACGTTGGACTAAGTACAGTTAACAGAAACCAGAGCTAAGGTACCGGAGAGACTGTTGAGATCACACAGCAGTACTTATTTTGTACACCCCTCTCCCCCTAGAAAGGACTATTTCAATTTATATTTTAACAAAATATTTTCTTATCAATTCACTTTTTGTTTTTACTTTATGGAGTAAGAAAAATAGAGCCTGAACTTAAAAGATGCAAGAAAGAAACTGATCCTGAGAATGAAAAGCTTCAGAAAATAGAATTCCAAGATCAACCAAACAGCCTTGGAAGGGACCAGGAAAAGAATTTCTTTAAATAAGAGTTCTAACAGATGCCTCCAAAAGAAGGTGAACGTGGCAGAGACCAACACTTAGCTGTAGAAACACTGCCCCCTAGGGTCAGCCTCTGCGCCAGGAAGACGAAAGCTGTAGGAAAACGCCGGCTATCCTGGCTGACAGCCATGGAAGCAGGCGTGTGAAGGGTGAGTGCAGGGTCCGAGGCCAAAGCAGGCGGAAGTGTGAAGGGTGAGTGCAGGGTCCGCGGCCAAGCTCCGCAGCACTTACAGCCGCTCACACAAAAGAATTTGTTTTCATCTCGGGGAGATTTCCAAGTCATGTGGGGCTGGAGGACATGGGTAGGATGGTCCGTGGACAGAACCCTGGGGCGCTCAGGTCTGCCTTGCCCTAGTGTGTCCTCTGAGGTGGCAGAACCACACCCATGTACAGAATGTAACGGCCACAGAATAAACCGAGCTCCTTTTTAAGGTGGGTATTGCGAAATTTTAAACGCCCTTTTATCTAGATCAAGGGTCGGCAAACTTCTTCTGTAAAGTGCCAGGTAGCAAATATTTTTAAATTTTGGTTTTGAAGGCCATACTCTGTGGCAACTACTCCACTCTGCTGTCTGAGCACAAAAACAGCCACAGGTAATACATAAAGGAGCAAGGCTCTGTTCCAATAGAATTTTTATTTATAAAAACAGATGGTGAGCTGAATTTGGCCCACAGGCCAGAATTTGCCAACCCCAGTCTAGACAACAGAACTGTTTCTGACCAGTGTGTGAGCAGGAGGGCCAGCTCTGCTGTGATTCCTGACAGGTAAAGATCCGTGATCATTTCCCAGTAGAGGCGCTAGGCTGGCTTGTTTAAAGGGTGCTTGAACAACCAACCAGCAAAGAGACGCCTGATGCCACGATGAGCAAGATCAAGTACTGTAATGCTAATCCGCAGCCAGAATCGAAGCCTGGAAGAGGAGGGCCTGTCTGATCATTTCCATACCAGCAACAATTTGGGCAGAATTACAAACATCTGTTTTCCAAGTGACAAGACAAAAACTGAGGGAGATCCTAGTAAAGATTAGGGATCACTCAGAACCAGAGAGCCACTGCCACGTGTCATCCACACAGGCAGGCTTTACTAGCAGAGGACCTGAGTGAAAAGTAGACTGGAAGAGGACAAGGCTGTCCGGAGACACGGGGCTGGCTTTACACTGGATATCTACTGTCTTATGCAACATAGCAGATTACCTTTTAGTGTAGTGTTCCTACCTCAGTCTGTAGAATATGGTGTTTCTATGCAGTGAGTGAGAGCCTCGACTCTGACCTTTCATGTTCACGTTAACGAAAGATGCAGTATTCCATATCTTGGTATGTTACTTGTATCTAGAGTTCCAACGGTACAGTAGTCCACACCACTTCCAACAGCGGGATTTGCTCTCTGAACAGAAACTTGTGGGCTATTTTTTTCCAGAGCTTATCCTACCTACAAAATACAGACAGAAAAGTCTCCTTTGATTTGCTTTTCACTTAATGCTTGAATAACAAATCTCCTCTGTTGGTGACTAGTCTTTTTTGCTATCTCCCCCATCATTAAAAGTTGTTCACGTTTTTTAACCTAGTTTTACTGTGTTCCACTATGTCTATTTTCTCTCAAAATTAGTTTGATCTCATTGTAGAAAAAGCAGTGGTTTCCATAGCTTCATCTATCAGAGGAAATAAAACTCTTACTGAAGAATAGTGTACTGCATCTTTAAGCAGTAGAAGGTAAACTACCTGCAAATGTGAATTTCTTAGTTTCATTAAGAAAATATATATAGTTGTTAACCTTTCGTGTGCCAAAAATTCTAAGTTACATTTTCCTTCAAAGCAATGTACTTTTTTCTACATATGCAGTATGTAGTTAGCATAAAATCACTGGTGCCATGAAAATTATTTTTAAACTTAAATAAATATTTAAATATCATAGAAGAGAGTGGACTCTTTTTTTCTTTTTAACTGACAGCCAGTCTCACTTTCTCCTCCTTAAAGTTAACGGCCCACAGATAAAAGGATACCAGTGGGGTTTACACAGTTGATTGCTGTCTGTGACTGAAATTATTTAAAAGAATCACTTTGCTTAGAGTGATCCTATTATCTTTATTCCTCCCCCCCCCCAGATAAATACTATTAAGAACTTAGGGACAAATGTATACCCACGGCTGATTCATGCTGAGGTTTGATAGAAAACAACAAAATTCTGTACCAGCAATTATCCTTCAATTAAAAAGTAAATTTTTTAAAAAAAAGAACTTAGAAGCTGTAAGTGTGGAATAATTTTAAATATGAATTGGACCTCGTTTTTCTGATGAGGAAAAAACAAATTATTTCCCTAAGGTTACACAGTCTTAGAGCCCAGAGGAGAACCTAGATGGTCCAACTTCTGAACTGGTATTAAGCCTGGAGTAAGAAACAGTGTCATACTTTATTTTGGGGGCTCCAAAATCACTGCAAATGGTGATTGCAGCCATGATATTAAAAGACACTTATTCCTTGGAAGTNAGGAAAAAACAAATTATTTCCCTAAGGTTACACAGTCTTAGAGCCCAGAGGAGAACCTAGATGGTCCAACTTCTGAACTGGTATTAAGCCTGGAGTAAGAAACAGTGTCATACTTTATTTTGGGGGCTCCAAAATCACTGCAAATGGTGATTGCAGCCATGATATTAAAAGACACTTATTCCTTGGAAGTAAAGTTATGACCAACCTAGATAGCATATTAAAAAGCAGAGACATTACTTTGCTAACAAAGGTCCATCTAGTCAAGGCTATAGTTTTTCCAGTGGTCATGTATGGATGTGAGAGTTGGACTGTGAAGAAAGCCAAGTGCCGAAAAATTGATGCTTTTGAACTGTGGTGTTGGAGAAGACTCTTGAGAGTCCCTTGGACTGCAAGGAGATCCAACCAGTCCATTCTGAAGGAGATCAGCCCTGAGATTTCTTTGGAAGGAATGATACTAAAGATGAAACTCCAGTACTTTGGCCACCTCATGCGAAGAGTTGACTCATTGGAAAAGACTCTGATGCTGGGAGGGATTAGGGGCAGGAGGAGAAGGGGACGACAGAGGATGAGATGGCTGGATGGCATCACTGACTCAAGGGATGTGAGTCTGAGTGAACTCCGGGAGTTGGTGATGGACAGGGAGGCCTGGTGTGCTGAGATTCATGGGGTCGCAAAGAGTCGAACACGACTGAGCGACTCAACTGAACTGAAGAAAAAGAACAGAAAACACCTCCTATAGAGGGAACAGGGTGACCTCACCACCACAGTGACAAACCTCGTACTCACAAGTACTTTCAGCATCCATTCCTTTAACACTGTCTCATCTCATTCTGTAACCACTCTATGGCTACAGGCTGGTAATGGTCTTCTAAATTCCATGAGCATAAAAAGTGAAACTAAGGTCCACTGTGCTACTTACTACCCAATCTTGTTTTCAATTCTACCTGTCCTCCAACCCTCCATTCTGCCACTAGATCATCTTCTGAAAGCAGTTACCTCCACATTTTAAGAGATTCCTATTAGCTTTAAAATGATATCCACTGTCCTGTCCCCAGTGAAGTTTTTTTTTTCCTAATCGACAAAAATCTTTGCTTAAAGTGAGCTGAAGAGGAAAAAGCATGAGAACCACTGGATGAGAGTGGTTTCCCATGACGCTACAGTCACAGCTGCCGCCCTTCTTGGATAACTGACGAGGACTCGCCTATCTGCACATCCTTTCTATTTTTTCCTTCAAGTTTGATACAGAAGGCACTTCTCTGCCCTCCTCCTCGTACCCTGTACACTGGCTGAAAATATTTAAATCTTTGAACCACAGCCCTAAAGCTCTCTGCTTTACTGGAGAAGTGCCTTTGCAAACTCTTCTCTGTGGAAAGGTAACTCAAAAGCCAGAATACTAAAACAGGTCTTAAGCAATTAAGATTCTATCAGTCCCTAATCATTTGCAGTTTCTCTTAGTCTGGCCAAGTCTCCATTCACCACAAATGAGTCATCTCCTTCCACCTTAATGTCACATTTAAAAAAAAAAAAAAAAGGCATCTCAAAGAAAATAACACCAGCAGAATTCAGAGCTTACATGGTTATGAGATATTATAAAGGCCAACTAACACAAAAGGTTTATCCGGAAGGAGAGAGTGCAAACATAACATACACATAATTACAGAAGCCACATGGCTTTAAGCAAGTCTCTGGGAAAAGCGCCTTTCACAACAGAGTACAGTTTAAGGATGTCGTAAGGGAGACAGCTGTCCTTTATGTGCTTTCTAAACAATTGTTTCACTGTAGAGCTTACCATGAAGAAACAAGCCCCCTACTCACTCTCCTTCCTGCACTGCCTCAAGAAGACAGAACTCTTGAATGGATATAAATAGCACAGCTTATGAAGCTGCAATAGCAAGAGACCACAGAAGTGAGAAACTAACATTTTCAAGAACGTTCTAACATTTATAGCAGAAGCCAGGCAATTACCACGAAGTACTCAAGGCTTAAATGACGGTACTAATTTGATTAAGAGTAGTTTTCAACATGTTAAAAAAAAAGAACACTTCCCACAGAACCAGCCACAACTAAAACCTATAAAATTAAGTGGTGTAGAAAAGGGAAGGGGGGGGGGGGGGGGAAGGGAAAGGGAGCCTAAAGTCTTCATTGAACTATTTCCAGAACAGTTTCTAACGTACCTCAGCCTCACACAGGGCTTCCCAGGTGGCACCAATGCNAACAAAAAAAAGAGAAAAAAAAAAAAGGGGGGGGGGGGGGGGGGGGGGGGGGGGGGGGGGGGGAGAAGGGAAAGGGAGCCTAAAGTCTTCATTGAACTATTTCCAGAACAGTTTCTAACGTACCTCAGCCTCACACAGGGCTTCCCAGGTGGCACCAATGCAGGAGCCACACGTGGTGCGAGTTCTAGCTCGACCCCTGGGTCAGGAAGATCCCCTGGAGGAGAAAATGGCAACCCACTCCAGGATTCTTGCTGAGAGAATCCCATGGACAGAGGAGCCTGGCAGCCTACAGTCCACGGGGTCACAAAGAGTCAGACAGAACTGAGCAGTTAAGCACATGCACCTGTACAACTTCACATAGCCTTACTTTGTATTTCATAAATTAGTACTTCCACCTTGCTTATCAATGCCTGTATTCCAGCACCAAGAAAACAGAAAAACCCTATTCCTTATAAATACCCACAACCTTTTAATAAGCTTCAAAACTTGTTTAGTCTTTAATTACAGAGAAGGAAATTATTTAAGCAAAACCTTGGAGGAACTTCCCCGGTGGTCCAGTGGTTAAGACACTGTGCTCTCAATGCAGGGGTCCAGGTTCAATCCCTGGTCAGGGAACTGGATCCCACATACTGCAGCTAAAGATCTGCATACTGCAACGAAGACTGCGGAGCCTGCATGCCACGCTAAGATGTGGCGCAGCCAAATAAATAAGTAAAATAAGTAAGTAATAAAAAAGAAAAAAATGTTATTCAAGGCAATTACATACATCACTTTATTTCTGTGACACACAATTCTGAAAAAATCGTATTTCCTCTTAGAAATCAGGCATATTGCTGAAACTATTTAGAACAGTCTTTCAGTAGTCATTTGGCAATGAAGAACAACAGAAAAAGTTGAATCAATAATAACACACAGTAATCTCAGTCACTAATTTAGTAGGGTCCAACAACAGACACATTCAAGTTGCCACAGCTTCTGAAAACAAATATTTTTAATGAATAAATGCCAGAAATGGTATTCCATAACACTTTGCCAGGCTACTAAATCTCCTCTGGAGAGTTGAAAAGACAAGGACACATAAAGCTGGCTGGGACCTTCTAGGGTAGGAGCTCTTCTTTAACCATGACCAACAGTACCACAGTAATAAAGAAATACATTTTACATCACAAAATACATATTCATGTATACCTACAGCTATGTATGCATATGGAACTAAGTTTCACAAAAGAATATTTGTTCTAATTATGTTTGCTATTCTTTACTATTCGTCTCCTTTTCATTTTTTCAGACACGGGTCATGGTCACTTAACTCACATCAATAGCTACAACCCAGTCTGGGAAACAATGGTCTGAAGGTCATCTCACACTGGATGGCAGGGATTAGTATATTCCAACCCTGTGCCTACAAGCCCTGCGACTCCCTGGCTGTGTCTCAGGAGCCATGGAGAGGAGTGAGGAGGTCAACCCAAGGACCCAGGTCCTGCCCAAGTGAACCACAGCTTCTCGGCAATTATCTTGGGATTTCATGTAAGATTTAATTTAGAGGCAAGGGGGGGGAAAGTGCTCAGTTTAAAAAATTAAAAGTTTCAAAATCACTCAGATGAGATAACCTTTCAGGATCCCTTCCAGTGTATATAAGTCTAGAAATAAATATGTATTTCAAACTGTAAAATAAACCACAAATCTATATATGACTATAGAATCAAGGTGACAAAAACAACCAAAACACTGATCACTCGAAGCTTTGTAATTTATAATGCTAGGATTTCTCAACATTCTGCCTGGTTAAAAGTGCTGAAAGCATCACAGTCTCCCCTCCAACGCCCTCCACATCCTACAGAAACAACCTCCAAGGCCTCTCTCTTCCTAAGAGTACATTCTGCTCATAATTCTTATTTACAAAGCAAGTTTATATTCGCTAAATAGTACATATTACCAAGTAAACAGACTAAGCCACATGAATTACTAGGCTCCTTAGACAGATTAATTTGAACAAATGGGTGTTTCCAAACCCAAAACTCCACAACTTTCTTAATTCATAAAAACATGTACCCTCCCACTGGAATTACCTCCAGCCAAAATATACCGAGTTGGGTGCATAGCATTGATGGAACACACAGAGGCAAGGCACTCTCCACCCAGAAAAGAGTGCACCCACTTTCCTGTCTCGTGGAAGATCTCCACTCGCCGTGGCTGGGCCATGCTGCCAACTATGACACAGTCTTCCTGCTTAGGGTCCCACACGGCCTGGAACCTGGTCAGCCATCGCCCGGTGATGGTGTTGTGCCTAATGAGAAAACAATTTTTTGAAAGACAGTAAGTGTTAAATAACTCAAAATAGCATGGGCAGAGGGTAAAGATGGCACTGCTCCTAAATTCTGGTTTTCTCTGCCAAGTTTCAAGTTACTGAGTCATCAACGACCTAAGCTTATCCTTCCTACAAAACTAAACCCGGGAGAGAGATGCTGTCTGCATTTTTGAATCTCCAGTGCTGAGTACAGTGGTTTGTGCTCAGTGAATGGTCACTGAACATACTGAAATGGCAACATTTTTGTTCAGCTTCCTAACTCAACGCACTCCCCTCCTTTTTTATAGCATATGCAAATATAAGACCTAGAATAAAGAAATATACAATCTAAGTTATTGCTGTTTAACTGAATCTATTTCCCATATTTGTATTCCCCTAATAACCAAACCCTGAAATCATTTTATATACCCTATACAACCTTAAGGTAAGAAGTACTTTGGGGGCTCAAAGAAAAAAATCACAAGGGAAATTAGAAGATATCTGTACACAAATAAAAATACAACTACCAAAATCTATGGGATGCTATGAAAGCAATATTAAGAGGGAAATTTTTAACAGTAAACATCAAAAAAGGAGAAAGATATAAAAATCAACACTCTAACTACATCTCAAGGAACTAGAAAAAGAAGAATAAAACCAAATGTTAGCAGAAGGAAGGAAATAAGATTAGAGATAAAAGAATTAGAGAATATAAAACCAATAGAAAAAATAAAGAGTTGGTTTTTTTAAGAACAAAACTGGCAAGCTAGATTAAGAAAATAGAAAGTGCAAATAACTAAAATAAGAAATGAAAGTGGGACATTACAACTTATATTACAGAAATAAAAAGGATTATAATACTATGAACAATCATACACCAATAAACTGGACAACCCAGAAGAAATGAATACATTCCCAAACACATAAGATTTACCAAGACTGAACCATAAAGAAATAGAAAATCTAACTAGAACTGTAACTAGTAAGGGGATTAAAACAATAACTAAAAACTTCCCATCAAAGAAAGCCCCAGACCAGATGGCTTCACTAAAGATTTCTACGTAACATTTAAGTAAGAATTAACACCAAATGCTCCTCAAACTCTTCCAAAAAACTGAAGAGGAACTCATTCTATGAGGCAAACACTTCTAATACCAAAGCCAGACAAAGACCCTACTGGGAGAAAAAAACAAAAAGCCCTACAGATGAATATTCCTGATGAATACTGGTATAAAATTCTCAACAAAATTCCAGCAAAAAAATTCAAATAGCACATTAAAAGGTTTATACACCATGACCAAGCTGAATTTATACCTGGAATGCAAGGAAGGTTCAAAACACAAAACCCAACTGACATACTGCATAAACAGAATGAAGGACAAAAATCATAAGATCCTCTCAACCGGTACTGAAAAACCATGTGACAAAATTCAATACCCTTTCATGATAAACACTCAACAAACCAGGAACAGGCAGAAACAATCTCAATATAATAAAATAGGGGTCATATACTAAAGGCCCACAGCTAACATTATACTCAATGATGAAAGACCGGAAGCTTTGCCTGTAAGAGCTGGTAAAAGGCAAGGATGCCTTTCTTGTCATCTGTTCAACATATTTAACACTGGAAATTCAGTAGAATTAGAAAACTGGGTACGACTAAAGACTACATACACGTACACACACAGAGTTAAAACTAAATCTCAGCAAATTTGCAGGATATAATCAACACACAAAAATCAGTTGCATTTCTACACACTAACAATGACCAATCCAGAAAGGAAAATAAGAAGACAACTCCAGGACTTCCCTAGTGGTCCAGTGGTTAAGAAGCCACCTGCCAATGCAGGGGACATGGGCTCGATTCCTTGTCTGGGAAGATGACACATGCCTTGGGGCAACAAAGAATGTGCACCACACCTGCTGAGCTTGGGCTCTAGAACCCACGCTCCTCAACATGAGAGGCTGCCACAATAAGAAGCCCATGCGCCACAGTGCAGGGTAGCTCCGCTTATCCCAACTGGAGAAAGCCTGCACACAGCAACAGAAACCCAGCAGAGTCAAAAGCAAATAAATATATTTCTTTAAATCCCATTTGTAATAACAACAAGAATAAAATATTTTGGAATAAATTTAACCAAAGATATGAAAGATTTGTACACTGAAAACTACAAAGCATTACTAAAACAAATAAAAGACACAAATAAATTGTCTGTGGATTAGAAGACTCAATATTGTTAAAATGTCTGTACAACCCAAAGTGCTCTATAGAATTCAACCAATGCAATCAATCCCAAGGGCACGTTTTACAGAAACAGGAAAAAAATCCTAAAATTAATATGAAAGCTCAAGGGATTACAAACAGCCAAAATAATCTTTAACAAGAAGAACAAAGTTGGGGGCCTCATATATCCTGATTTCAAAATATACTGCACAAAGCAACAGAAACCATGACAGCATGGTACTGGTATAAAGACAGATGCTACAGACCAGTGGGACAGCATAGAGAGCCCATAAGGAAACGCTCACGTTCCCGGTCAAATGATACTTAACAAGGGTGCCAAGACCACAAAATGGGGAAAGGAGAGTCCCTTCAAAAAACGTTTCTGGCAAAACCGGATATCCACATGCAAAAGAATAATATTGGACAGCAACCCTGATAGCTCAGTGGTGAAGAATCTGCCTGCGATGTAGGAGATGGGGGTTTGATCCCTGGGTCGGGAAGATCCCCCGGAGAAGAAAATGGCAACCCACTCCAGTATTCTTGCCTGAAAATCCCATGGACAGAGAAGCCTGGCAGGCTACAGTCCATGGGGTTGCAAGAATCATAGACGACGTAGTGACTAAACCACCATAACCTCACACTATATACTAAAATCAACTCAAAGTTGATTAAAGACCTATACCTAAGACTTGGAACTCTTAATAAAACATAGAAGAAAACACAGGGGAAAGTTTCGGGAATTTAGCAATGATTTTTTGGATGTAACACCAAAAGTACAGACAACAAAAGCAAAAATAGACAAATCTACATCATACTTATAAATTGTGCAAAGGAAAAAATCAACAGACTGAAAAGGCAACCCACAAAATGGTAGAAAACATTTGAAAACCATATATTTGATAATGCAGAATATGTAAGGAATTTCTATAACTCAACAACAAAAATGATGTAATTCAAAAATAAAGAAAAGACCTAAATAGACAATTCTCCAAAGAAGATAGACAAATGGTCAATAGCATGTGAAAAGATGTTTATCATCACTAATATTAGAGAAATGCAAATCAAAATCACAATGACATATTACCTCATAATCATCAGGCTAAGTAATGATACATATAAAGAGAAATCAGAACCCTAGTGCACTCCTGGAATGTAAAATGGTTTGGCAGCTATGGAAAAACAGTATAGAGGTTCCTCAAAAAACTGAAAATAGAATTATCAGATGATCCATTAAAATCTCCTTTCTGGGTATTATCCAAAAGAATTCAAAATAGGATCTTGAAGAGATACCTTTACACCCATTTGTTCACTGTAGCCTTTTTCACAATAGTCAAGAGGTAAAAACAACCCAAATGTTGATCAAGAGGTGAATGGATAAAGAAAATATGGCATATACATGCAATGGAATTATTGTGCAGCCTTTAAAAAAGGGAGGAGATCCTGTAATATGCTAGAACATGGATGAACATCGAGGACATTAGGCTAAGTGAAATAAACCCATCACAAAGAAACAAATACTCTATGATTTCACTCATATGAAATACCTAAAGTAGTAAAAAATCATAGAAACACAAACGAGACAGATGGCTGCCACAATCTGGAAAAGAGGAAGAGAGGAATTAATGTCTCATGGGCCAGGTTCAGTTTTGCAAGATAAAAAATTCTGGAACTCTGTTGCACAATGTGATCACACCTAACGCTACTGAACTGTATACATATAAATAGTTAAGGTGGCTGACTTACTGTTAACGTGTTTATAATCACAACTAAAAATAAGGCAAAAAACAATTTAAATATATGTGGGGCTCTTCACTGCTCTCCAAAGCAAAGAACAAAGCGCTGCCCTTTTATTCTCTACATCACACCACCACCAACAGCCCTTTCTTATTAAAGGATGAACAATGGAGAACCACATTTCCCACTGCCATTCAGTGACCTTATCTCTACTGACCCCAGAATCATCACCCTAAATAATATTTTAAAAATACACACTAGAAGTTAATAAACTAACTAGAGTTAATAAAGTTTGAAAAAGGAAATGAAGAGGGGAAATTCTGTGAAAAAGAAAATAAGCATATAAAATATAGCCTCTATAGACTATAAAACTCACGAAGCAACAGTTAACATATATTGCACACCCTGTCCCCAACTTTATAAATGCTGGTAAAGAAGTATGTGTAGGAAGTAAACACTGAGTAAAGTTTCAAACGTAGCAGATGCAAAAAGAGGATAACCAAAGAAACAGGAAGATGGGGAAGCTAAGTCCAGAACAAACAAGCACAAACAAAGAGTACTTCAGCTGGCCTCACGAGCAAGTCAGTCTCAATATGATAACATGACTAATCCAGTTTTTGAATAAAGTCATTCACCTTAACCAAAAATAACCACTCAGAGGCAGAGAATAGCTACACACTAAAAGAGACAGAACCTCCTTGTAGACACATGCAACCTGGAAGCAAGAACTCTTCCGGATGGGACAGGAACAAGTAGCCAGGAACACTGTAACATAAAATCAAACCTAGACATCTCTTTGATAATCAGATGTCTAATGTATGCAGTCCAACAAAGAGCTCATAGTAATGCAGGGTCCACATTATTTGGCATATGGGCACTGACCTGATGGTGGTAAGAAGAGGAATCTTCGAGGATATACAGCTGCTGTCAAAGATTCTGCAAAATAAACAGAGAATAAAGAAGCACTCCTTTTATTGTTTCTTGAGATTTTTCTGAAATATCATCAGGGTATTTAACAAGCTTTTCACTGGTTCATGATAATGAAATGGTTGTTGTTTTAAAATATATAGGATCAGGTCCTAACAAACCTCAGCTAACTAATATTAATATTTATAAAAGTTACAAAGAATATCATAAAATTCAGTTCTTAGAGTTTAGTGTGGAAACTAAACGCTATTATTCCAAACTTAAATGTACATTCTACAGTGATAATCCGGACTCTATAATGAGATCCACAGTAATATAGGTCATACATAACGGATGTTGTCTGAAAATGCACAAATAACCTAAAAGTGCAGGCATGTAACAAGAGCAATTTCCCCATGAGACTTATCAATTGAAGGCATCATACTGTCACTTCCAGGCTCTGCCAAGACTGGCTGGCCAGTAACTAAGGGGAGGAACTGTGTGGGGCAACTGCAGGAGCTCAGAAGCCCCCACTAGGCACCCTGGCAGAAAGTAGCCATGTCATCACCAGCTTGCCCTTCTCCTTGTGCCTAGCCATCCCACTGCTACATTTCTTGGCACTAGAACTCCAATCAGATTACCAGAAAGCCAAATCACAAGAGTAAAGTCTTTACTACCTGGTAATGCTCACAGACTTTACTAGGAATTAACAGGGCACCTCTCACACACTATAAACCATGTTTTTCCCAATATATGGGTCTAAACAGAAATTAGGTAATTTTCTAGAGCCCACCCCACAGTATACATTCAACAGATACTTGTGAGTGAATAATGAACACATTCCAAAATCACTTAAGGTAAAAGTCTCATAAATTGAGAATTGCTTGCAATGTTAAGCAAAATTGTGGATTTTAGAAGAGAACAAAATTATTTTCTTCATTGTTGCATTAACATTCTCCACATTTTTAAAAATTGGCATTATTTTCTGTTTTTGTTCAACTGGCTTATGTTAAATTCTAAAATCTATTTTTAGGTAGTAACTATAGAATGGTACCAAAGCTAAAATCATATAATTTTTAACAATAGTTTATACAGAGACCCAGTTTTTGCTATCTTTTCTGCCTGCCCATGGCCAAGGGCTCTGCAACTTCAATTCAGCACTTGACTTGGGGGAGGGATCCCACTATCCCCAGAGTAAGAGCTTCTTCCTATGCTAAAATTATCTTCTGTCCAAGATATCACACAGAAGGGCTTCCCTGGTGGCTCAGATGGTAAAGAATCCACCTGCAATGCGGGAGACCTGGGTTCAATCCCTGGGTTGGGAAGATCCCCTGAACGGCTACCCACTCCAGTATTGTGGCCTGGAGAATTCCACGGACAGAGGAGCCTGACAGGTTACAATCCATGGGGTCACAGAGCTGGACATGACTGAGCGACTTTCACACAAGATATCACAAGCCTGATTTCATCAGATTTCAGTGCTAAAAGGAAAGCCTGACATCATTCCCCAGGGTAGTTACAGACCTTCCTTGCCAATCTCAAGAAAATTTACAGATTCCAAAACTGCTGAAATGCTATTAAGCACAAGTTGTTGATCTTTGGGAACCTAGACATGGCTACAAAACCATTAACACTAGTGATTTAATAAGGAGTAACAGTAAACAAAGCTACTGCTTAACTAACACAGTAATTACAGACTCTTAACAACGTATTTCTGTCTTCCCAATTTACCTCAGCTTACAATCAGCACATGTGGTTACTACTCTGCTACCAGTAAGAGGTGAAAAATAGGCTGAAGCGATGCTCTTTGTGTGTTCAGTTAAAGAAATCAAAGGCTGGTTTCTCCTGGGATTAAGGCATCTTGCGTCATAAATATGAATGTCCCTGTAACAGGAGGAATAATTCTCAGTGTTATCACAGTACACAGAGTAAGCCTCTACAATAGCATGGAACATAAATTAGACACTGAAATACACACTACATTGAAGAACAGTTAAGACAGGCCCCTCTGATCTTCTGTATTAATTTTAAAAACACGGGTAAAGATTAAAAATTAGAAAAATTCCAAAATTATAGCATATATATGTAACCAGATGGGTATAGAGAGACAAGATTCTAGCTGGTTTTCTCATCGCCTCAAGAAAAAAGTTAACACAGACTAAGAAATTGTAGGTCCCATTTAACCTGGTTTTTTTACAGATTTTCTTCTCAAAAGACTGAAGTAAATGCACAAGACCAGGGAAAACAAAAATGTATATTTGTTTCAATATTTTCACTATGTATTAAATCTCATTTTAAAGAATCACAAAAAAACTAAAAAAAAAAAAAAAAACCAAAAAACCTTTAAATTAGCATAGAAAGGAAAATTATTTGGTCTGTGAGTATCACAAAAAAGTCTTTGTCAATCAAACTAAAACATTATTCCTAATGTTAAAACATCTATATCATAAAATTTTATGAAGAACATACCTTAATCCTGCAGTGATAAAATACTGTCTGTGTACTGGGTGCACATGAACAGTTCTTATTTTGCTCATAGAAGATTTGATAAGTTTCTCACAAGAAGTTCCAGGAGTCCGCCTATCCACTAGTGACATACTTCCATCCCAGTGACCTACTATTAAGGTGGAGGCATCTTCTGTCAAGAAGTCAAAGGAGGAAAAGCTTCTTGTTTCATCTCTATATACCTAAGGGCATAAGGAACAATCAAGTAATGCTCTTCTTTTAAAAAAAAGCCAATGCATAAATTCTTTGTTAAAAAAGTAACACAATACTTTACCCCAAATACCTCATTTATCCTACTGTCATCCCCACAAGAAGCACAGGACAAAATGGTCATCGTCTTTTGCAGAGATGGAATCGAAAGCACTGATCAGCTCTAAGACTTGCCTGCAATCAAACAGCCCATCCACCCATGTTGGGGCTACATCCCAAATCTCGTAAATCCAATAAACCTCAGTTGCAGATCTACCCTAAAACTTACTAAGAAATAGACTGAATTTGAATTCTACCCAACTGAAATACAAATTGAAACTCAAAAAGATATATGCACCCCAATGTTCACAGCAGCACTATTTACAATAGCCAAGACACGGAAGCAACCTAAAGGGTGCATCCACTGTGGAGTGGATAAAGAAGATGTGGTATATATATATGACGGAATATTCAGTTTCAGTGAAAGTCGCTCAGTCACGTCCGACTCTTTGTGACCCCATGGGCTAACAGAGTCCATGGAATTCTCCAGGCCGGAATACTGGAGTGGGTAGCCATTCCCTCCTCCAGGGGTTGAACCCAGGTCTCCCACACTGCAGGCAGATTTTTTACCATCTAAGCCACCAGGAACACCCTGATGGAATGTCAGCCACAAAAAATAACAAACTAATGCTATTTGCAGAAACATGGATGGATCTAGAGACTGTCATTCTGAGTGAAGTAAATCAGACATAGACAAATATCATATATTGCTTACATGTGGAACCTAAAAAAAGGAAACAAATGAACAAAACAGAAGCAGAATCATGAATGTAGAAAATAAACTGTGTTTACCAGGAGATGGGGGAGGGAGGTGGATAAACTGGGACTGACATACACACACTAATATATACAAAATAGATAACTAATAAGAACCTGCTATATAGTACACAGAACTGTACTCAATACTCTGTAAAGGTCTATATGGGAAAGAATCTTGTGGATAATATGTATACCTGGTCCACTGTGCTGTGCACTTGAAACATGCCACTGTAAGTCCACTGTGCTCCAATAAAGTTTTAACTGCATGGACAGTAACCACATCACCGGCCCCCAGGCCTCGGGAAAGAGGAGAGGACCATCTGCAGAGGGCCGTGAGGAGAATCCCAGGTGACAGAAGTTTCTGTGTCTTGGCTGCAGTGGTGGTTGCATGAGTTTGCCAAGACTCATAAAACTGCACCACTAAAATAGCTAAGTTTTATAGTATGCACTGTATACCTCAATAAGCCTGACTTTTAAAAAAATAAATAAGTTGAGAACTTTTGACAACTCAATACTAAAAACACAGATAACCCAAGTAAAAACAGGCAAAGATCCCAACAGACATTTCTTTAAATAATTACAATAGTTACTAATAAGCAAATCTCCATCACGAACAACAGCCTTGTCATGGCGAAAGGGCTTGTTTAACTCAATGACTCTATGAGTCGTGCTGGGCAGGCCACCCAAGAACTGAAGAGTTCTGATAAAATATGGTCCACTGGAGAAGGCAATGGCAGCCCAGCCCACACTAGTATTCTTGTCAGGAAAACCTCATGAACAGTATAAAAAGGCAAAAAGATAGAACACCAGAAGTTGGACACCGCTCCCCTCCAAATCGGAAAGGGTCCAACGTGCTATGAGGGAAGAGCAGAGAGCAATTACTAATAGCTCCAAAAAGAATGAAGCGGCTGGGCCAAAGCAGAAATGATGCTTAGTTTTGGATGTGTCTGGTGGTGAAAGTAAAGTCCAGTGCTATAAATAACAGTAGTACATAGGAACCTGGAATGCTAGGTCCATGAATCAAGGTGAATTGGACACATTCAAGCAGGAGATGGTAAGACTGCTCTACAGACTGAGAATCCCCAAAATGTTGTTTACCCTCAACACCATTTTACTAGACCACAAAGCAGAAGCCTAAAGCTTTAGTTACTGACACCTCTGCCTCAGCTTCAAGGCGTCTGACAGCTGTCTGTTGATGGAATCAAATCTGTACGTGGATTTGGTTTGGCTCACTGTTTCTTTTTTCCCCTTCTTAATTTCTTTTTACAGTTTTACTGAGATGTAGTATTTCCTATACCATAAACTTCACTCTCACCATGTTTTTTCAACTATGACTTAGTTCACAACACTGACATTTAAAAAAAAAAAAATCTTAGGACAACTTAGGAATCAATGAACTAAAAAGGACAGGAATGGGCAAATTTAATTCAGATGACCACTGTATCTACCACTGTGGGCAAGAATCCCTCAGAAGAAAAGAAGTAGCCCTCATAGTCAACAAAAGAGTCCAAAATGCAGTACTTGGGTACAATCTCAAAAATGAAAGAATAATCTTGGTTCATTTCCAAGGCAAACCATTCAGCATCACAATAATCTGAGTCTATGCCCCAACCACTTATGCCAAAGAAGCAGAACAGTTCTATGAAAACCTACAAGAACTTGTAGATTTGACACCAAAAAAAAAAAAAATGTCCTTTTCATCATAGAGGACTAGAATGCAAAAGTAGGAAGTCAAGAGATACCTGGAGTAACAAGCAAGTTTGGCCTTGGAGTACAAAATGAAGCAGTGCCAGGCTAATAGAGTTTTGCTAAGAGAATGCACTGGTCATAGCAAACACTCTCTTCCAACAATACAATAGACCATTCTACACATGGACATCACCAAGTAGTCAATATTGCAATCAGACTGATTATATTTTTTGCAGACAAAGATGGAGAAGCTCTATATAGTCAGCAAAAACATGACCTGGAGCTGACTGTGGCTCAGATCATCAGTTCCTTATTGCAAAATTCAGACTTAAATTGAAGAAAGTAGGGAAAACCACTAGACCATTCAGGTATGACCTAAATAAATCCCGTATGATTATACAGGGGAGGTGAAGAACAGATTCAAGGTATTCCATCTGGTAGACAGAGTGCCATAGTTCTTCAAACTATGGACAGAGGTTTGTAACACCGTACAGGAGGCAGTGACCAAAACCATCCAAAAGAAAAAGAAATGCAAAAAGGCAAAATCGTTGCCTGAGGAGGCTTTACATATAGCTGAGGAAAGAAGAGAAGGAAAAACCAAGGGAGAAAGAGAAAGATATACCCAAGTGAATGCAGAGTTCCAGAGAACAGCAAGGAGAGATAAAAAGGCCTTTTTAAATGAACAATGCAGAGTAGAGAAAACCAACAGAATAGCAAAGACTAAAGATCTCTTCAAGAAAATTGAAGATATCAAGGGAACATTTCATTCAAGGATGGGCACAATAAAGGACGGAAGCAATACAGACCTAACGGAAGCAAAGGAGATTAAGAAGAGGTGGTAAGAATACACAGAAGAACTGTACAAAAAAAAAGTCTTAATGACCCAGGTAACCAAAATGGTACGGTCACTCACCTAGAGCCAGACATCCTAGTATGTGAAGTCAAGCAGCCTTAGGAAGCATTATTTACAAACAAGCTAGTGGAGGTGACAGAATTCCAGCCGAGTTATTTAAAATCCTAAATGATGGTGTTACAGTGCTACACTCAATATGTCAGCAAATTTGGAAAATATGTCAGCAGTGACCACAGGACTGGAAAAGGTTAGTTTCCATTCCAATCCCAAAGAAGGGCAATGACAGAGAATCTTCAGTTGTACACTGCACTCATTTCACATGCTAGTAAAGTTATGCTCAAAATCCTTCAAGCTAGGCTTCAGCAGTATATGAATAGAGAACTTTCAGATGTACAAGCTGGGTTTAGAAAAGGCAAAGGAACCAGAGATCAAATTGCCAACATTCACTGGATCACAGAGAAAGCAAGAGAATTCCAAAAAAAAACAACTACTTCTGTTTCACTGACCACACTGAAGTCTTTGACTGTCTGGATCACAACAAACTATGGAAAATTCTTAAAGAGATGGTTTCTCTCCTGAGAAACCTGTATGAGGGTCAAGAAGCAACAGTAAGAACCAGTAAGAACAGTAAGCATCAGTAAGAACCAGACATGGAACAACGTACTGGTTCTAAATTAGGAAAGGAGTATGACAAGGCTTACACTGTCACCCTACTTATTTAACTTATATGCAGAGTATATCATGCGAAATGCCAGACTGGATGAAGCACAAGCTGGAATCAAGATTGCCAGGAGAGGTATCAACAACCTCAGATATGCAGATAATACCACTCTAATGGCAGAAAGTAAAAAGGAATAACGAGCCTCTTGATGAGGCTGAAAGAGGAGACTGAAAAAGCTGGCCTGAAACTCAACATTCAAAACTAAAATCATGGCATCTGGTCCCATCACTTCATGGCAAGTAGAAGGGGAAAAAGTGGAAGTAGTGATAGATTTTATTCACTTGCCCTCCAAAATCACTGCAGACGATGACAGTGGCCATGAATTTAAAAGACGCTTGCTCCTTGGAAGAAAAGCTATGACAAACCTAGACAGCACATTAAAAAGCAGAGACACCACTTGGCCGACAAAGATCTGTATAGTCAAAGATATGGTTTTTCCAGTAATCATGTACAAATGTGAGAGCTGGACCATAAAAAAGGCTGAGTCCTGAAGAATTGATACTTTCAAACTGTGGTACTGGACAAGACTTTTGGGAATCCCTTAAACTGCAAGGAGATCAAATCAGTGAATCCAAAAGGAAATCAACCCTGTATATATTCATTGGAAGAACTGATGCTGAAGCAGAGGCTCCAATACTTTGGCCATCTGATGCAAAGAGATGAAAAGATCACTGGAAAAGATCCTGATTCTGGGAAAGGCTGAAGGTTGGACAAAGTGGACTGCAAAGAGATCAAACCAGTTCATCCTAAAGGAAATCAGTCCTGAATATTCATTGGAAGGACTGATGCTGAAGCTCCAATACTTTGGCCACCTGATGTGAAGAACGGACTCACTGGAAAAGACCCTGATGCTGGGAAAGATCAAAGGCAGGAGGAGAAGAGGATGACAGAGGATGAGATGGTTGGATGGCATCACTGACTCAATGGACATGAGTCTGACTAAGTTGCAGGAGTTGGTGATGGACAGGGAAGCCTGGCGTGCTGCAGTCCATGGGGTCACAAAGAGCTGGACACAACTGAGCAACTGAACTGAACTATTACTCACTTAACACCACTGTATCATGCTTGATCAACAGAAAAATAATAGAATAAAATAGAAAAAATAGAATAAAAAATAGAATTCTCTATCACCAAAGCTACCATTTAATAAGAAAGCCTATAATCACTTTTTAAAATCCAGATGCATATCAGAATTACAAATGCCTAGGTACTGCTTTTTTTGTCCAAAGCTCCAGATATGTTTCTAATGAGCAGCCATGTTTAAAACCAACTGGACGATATAATGATCTTTTACTTTCATCTAGATTGTTTCATTTTTTCTTCAGACTCAGCACTCCATTTCATTCAGTTTAGGTTTTCCAATTTCTCCATCTATTTATGTTCTCTCCCAAGCCTTTATCAAGCCTAGCAGAAAAACTTTTGTATACATATATATATGTTATGCATAATATATGTATTTCAGAAAACGTATGAATTTTCACCTAACTAAAAAATTTATGACAGTTTGATTCCACTTGTTTGACTTAGTATGAAGAGAATGCTAGGTTTCTAAATCTAAAAAAATAGATGCAACAAGTAGCAAAGGTTTACTGTATAGCACAGGTACCTATAGTCAATATTTTTTTTAATAACCTCTAATGGAAAATAATCTGAAAAATAATATGTGTAACTGAATCACCTTGCTGTGCACCTGAAACATTGTAAGTCAAGTATACTTTAATAAATACATGTATTAAGAAAAACTCCTATAGGTAATTATGAATAATCTGTACACAGAACATTAGAATAATTACAAAGTCATCAGAATGTGTTAATTTTGAGTACTGGCTTATATAAAAAATTAAGGCATACATAAAATTAGATCATCAATTAAATTAGTATTTATGATGATAAATTATAAGTGATATCATGTTTTCTTCATTGTTTCACAAATAAAACTGCCCTTATACTGAGGATGTCTAAAAACTTCAAAAATTTCATTCAAAATAAATTAAAGGGTAGAAACCTACATCTAAACCATCCTGAACTTCATTAAGATTAAAATTCACATTGAAAAAGGATTTAATTTATAAGAATTCTCTTAGTGACGAAATCTAATATGGTTAATAAGCAAATGTGAAAGCTCACTTGAAATGACATATTTGTTGTAAGCATTAAGTAGCAGATATTTAAGTAGGAGACCAAATGTAATCACTGGGATCAAATATTGTGAGGATTCCTCGGGCCTTTGGAAGTTTCTGGTCTACCCAACCAGAAATCAAATGGATTAGAAAACCTTCAAGGGGTAAATACTTGGTAGAGTATCTTTCGGCAGATGGACAGTCACAAGTATGAGCCTAACATCTTTCAACTATTCTTAAACAGACTTCAACTTAATCTGACCTCATAGGGGCTAGATTAGCCCAGGAAAAGACCTTATCCTCAACAGGTGGTCACGAATAAACCTGGCCTAAGATGTTCTGAATGAAATCACCTGGGTGTCCATTTCTTGCCAGAGTACAATTTTATCACATCCAGTTGCAGTATTTCATCCTAACTTCAGTTCAGTTCAGTCGCTCAGTTGTGCCTGACTCTTTACGACCCCATGAATCGCAGCATGCCAGGGCCTCCCTGTCCATCACCAACTCCCGGAGTTCACTCAGACTCAGGCCCATCGAGTCAGTGATGCCATCCAGCCATCTCATCCTCGGTCGTCCCCTTCTCCTCCTGCCCCCAATCCCTCCCAGGATCAGAGTCTTTAACTTCACCAGATAAAAATAGCTGAGCTAATCTATTATCAGATATATATATGGCATGTAAGACATGATAAATCTTAGCTAGAAGACCAAAAAATCAAATTTTATAGCTTCTGTGATACATTAAGTGAGTTAATGTAGACTGGCCAAATGTTTTAAATATAATGTGCTATAGTACTATTTGTTATGTGATGAATTTCTCTATTGTCTTTCCTGTCACATCTAAGAATCAGCCTCACAAAATTCATATCTGTAAAGGCTAGAAATAATAAACAAAAATATAATAATAATCTAATATTTTTCCTGAATAAAAGACAAGTTTTAAGCCTTAAAACAGAAGAACAGGTTATTGTCTTTAAAAGATTTTTGCAAAAAAAAAAAAAATGAGAGCAAAAATCTATCATGTGCCAGGCTCTATTTTAAGTACTTTATCTACATTAACTCACTTAATCCTCGTGACAATCCTGTAAGGTAAATATTATTACTGTTTCACTTCAAAAGTAAGGAAACTGAGACACAAAGAGGTAAAGGAACCTGCCAAGGTCACACAAATAGTGCCAGACAGGATGTGAATTTAGGCAGGATAGTTCTAAAGTCCCTGTTCCATACCATCCCATCCAGTCTGATGGTATAATAATCATTCATGTGGCATTTCATAAAGAATCTAGAATATCATCTAAGGTCAATATGTAAACACATTAACATTTACCTCTTCAAAAACAGCCCTGGGAAAATCCCCACAGCGTAATGTGCCATCATAGCTCAGTGACAGTAGGTGAGCCGGATTGGCAGGTGAGAAGTAAAGACAGCTGACCGGTTGACTGTGGGGCTGAAAAAGATAAACTCCATCCTCTTTAGGCTGGTGAGTCTGGAAGAGAGTTAGGGGTAGGGAGAGAGACAAAAACTGGTGAGAAATAGTAATATATTCTATGTCGTTAAGCCATCATTTTTGTCTGTATTCAGTCTTTTCTCAGTCTATTATTATACCCAACCTCCCAATTAGAAAGTCAGAACTAGAAACTTTATACTCTCACTACATTATTTTCCTAATTTTCAATCCAACAAAATTAAGTCTCATTTATTTTAACAGTTTCCAGTTTTTTGCCACTAGACAACTAGTTTTTCATGATGCAGAAGGGAAATAATTACTGCTTATATTGACTTCATTTCATGAAATCCTCAGGAAATGTGAGATTTACTTTTTATTGCACACACAGGATAATTCCTTCTTACTAAAATACATCAATGTTACTTCTACTTTGCTTGCTCTATGAGTATATCATCCTGAGCACAAGTTTCCTAAGTTGTTTGGTTCTGACACAAAATGATAGTTTTTAAAATATTTTATCCCCTAAATACTCTGGCCACCTGATGCAAAGAGCTGGCTCACTGGAAAAGACCCTGATGCTGGAAAAGACTGAGGGCAAGAGAAGGGGGCGGCAGAGTGAGGGCAAGAGGAGAAGGGGATGGCAGAGGATGAGATGGTTAGATAGCGTCACTGACTCAACGGACGTGAGCCTGAGCAAACTCCAGGAGATATTGAAGGACAGGGATGCCTGGTATGTTGCAGTCCATGGAATCACAAAGAGTCAGACATGACTTAGGAACTGGAAAAAAAAAAAAACCAAATTCCCTAAATACCCCATGAAAAATGCATGTATTTGAATTTCTGTAGTAATATTACTGCTTCTAAAGACTATTCTTTCATTACTGGATTATCAACTCTGAAATCATGTTTTGAATTTCCATGCTATATTCCTATACCACATGTTATACTATGAACCAATAACTATCATCTCCAAATCTAGCTTAGTCTGCTCTGAAATACTCAAGCATTGTTTTTGTCTTTTTTAAGTTTTTTTTTTTAATTTTTTATTATTTTTTTCCATCTCAGGTGTTTTAAGTTTTTAAAGAGAAAAAAATTTTAAAGGAAACAAAGAAAAATTTCTTTTAAAAAAAGGAAAAAATTACAATCACACAAACTCTTCCTCCTACCCAGAGTTAACCACTGTTAACACTTTGGTATCTTTGTTCATAGCATATATTTTTTAGAAAAACAATACTCTCCAGATAAAAGTTCTGAAAAATCATTCAAAAATCCAAAATTGACCAAAATTATCACTGAAATATTAAGCAATCATTATAGATGTCTTTACATGCAGTTACTGAAATAGACAGAAGGACAGAGAAGAAATTGGGGGGAAGGGAAGGCCACTTTTAATAGTATTAAATTTAACTATACTTTAAAATAATAAAAGAAAAGCAAGCTGAAGGAATTTTTGAATTTCAAGTGTTTCTTTACAAGAGTTATCTAGTTATCTAAGAAGGAAAAAGTATAAAGCATAAAGCCCTTAGTCATTAAGCTTTATTTTTAAATTTAACTATGAATGTCTCCATTTTAAATTTCTATTGATGGAGGACACTATTTCCTCCCTCCACCTCCAATCTTCCCTTTTTCCATCTCTGTATTTATTTTTATTTTGTCCAGGTTAACAACATTCGTTTCTAGTTCTGTAAGTGTAATTCATATTGCTGCTTAATATTAGTTCTCATTTAAATGGATTCAATACTCATCATCGATTCTTCTCTCAAGCTTCTTCACTTGTGAATTCTTAATTTTGACTTACCTTTAACTGGCTGAGATTTTCTATCAAGCAGTTTTTCCAGATGAACTCATAGGTCTTGAATTTCTTGAGTTTTTTCACATGTGAAAATACCTCCCCTGCTGCCTTGACATAAGAATAATATCTTGGGCTACCTATGTATTCCAGGCCACACTTCCTTCCCTCAGAACTCTGTAGACATTACACAAAATGCTGTGGAAAACTGAGGCAAGAATGGCTTCTCCCCGTGAAACTAATTTGTTTTTCCTACCTGAAGAATCCTTTGTCCTTTAAGCTTCAAAGTTTCCGAGAACATGGCATACATTTTCAAATGTGCCAATCCAATTCTGGCTTTTCCCTTAAAGCTTTTTTCATCTGTGTTTAAGATAACCTCAAATCTTTCCTTTAATATCAGTAATTTTATTTTCAGCAATGTCTATTCTGTTCTTCTAATTTATTAGTTTCATTGATTTTCAACTTGTTTCCTTAGTTTTGCTGTCTCCTTCATTGTGTTGTTTGTTAACTTATCTTTGAGCCTCATTTTACCAAAATTAATGTTGTTATTAACTTGCTCCACAGCATCGCTGTCCAAAAGAACCTTCTGAGATGACAAAAATGATATATGTATGCACTGTCCAATATGGTATCCACTATTCATGTGTGGCTATTAAGCTTTTGAAACGTGCCTGGTAGAACTGAAGAACTGAATTTTCTATTTTAATTACTTTAAAAATAAACACAGGTAACCTTGCTTTTCAAAAGCTTGCTTTTTGCTTTATACCACTTCGCTCTTTCAAAACACCTATGTTAACACTTATTTTTGCTAACTGAAGAGAATCCAAAAAGGATTTTCGTTTTTATGAGAAAAGGTGAAAAATGAAAATAGCATTCAGCATTGGTTTTGCAGGAAGCTGTTACAAAGGCAGCGCACCCCAAGCAGCCAGAGTGGTACCACCAAGCTCTGTCCCAGGGAACTTACACTCAGGATCTCAGCATGAAGCCGCTCTTAGCTCTGAACTGTGTCTGACGGCACCTGTACTTTATCTTGATTTATTCTGTGCATTTATTAGCAAGACACCTTAAGGTAATTGCTTCTTGCATTACACCATTTGAGCTTACAAATGGTTTCATAGTAATCCTCTACTGTTGGATAAGGTGGAGAAGGAAATGGCAACCCACTCCAGTATTCTTTCCTGGAAAATCCCATGGAAGGAGGAACCTGGTAGGCTATAGTCTGTGGGGGTCACAAAGAGTCGGACACGACTGAGTAACTTCACTTTCACTTTGGATAAGGAGGGAAACCTGTAGTCCAAACTCCATTTCAGTCCGAAAATACCAAGGTACGTGTGCATCTAACGACCTGAAACCAAAATGAGTCCAGGACCAGTTTGTTTTGAGCCTAGAAATGACTGTCTGTACACACTGGATTGGAATATGAAAACTGCAAGAACAAGCACCCGTAAAGACAATTACAGTAATCCCAAAAAGGAAAATGGAGTCCTCACTAATCTGCTGTTAGCCAGGATAGGAAAGAGAGGGCAAAATCATCACAGGATTTTACCAGACATAAGGAATGAAGGGACAACCTAACACTTCCATGGCTTCCTCTTGCTCTTAGGATAAAAAGCAAAATTCTCAACAAAATTTACAAAGATCTACATCTGACCTCTTCCCACCTCTGTACTCCCCCCTACTCCACTCATCCCTTCCATCTATGCCTTCGTTGTTCGTGCTCCAGCCACACAGGCATTTTTTCAGGTCTTTGAATGTATCAAGCCGGCATCCTACTGCCTAAGGTCCTTGACATGCTGTTCCTCTTGCCTGAAATGCTCTTTTCCCTTTCTTTGCTTGGTTTATTCCTACTTAGCTTTCATATCTCAACTCAATTCTTCCTTCTTCAGGGAAGCCGTCCCTGATCTTCCAAATTAGGCCAGTCTACCTGTTACGTGATAATACCACTCTTCCTTCACTCCGTTAATCAGAGTATGTAATTCACTCCATTTATCAGACTATAATTACTTCATTCATGCCGCTTTTGCCACTAAATTCCAAACCCTATGAGAACATGAACAGTCTTTCCTCACAAATATGGCTGGGGCATCATTAGAAGAGTACTTAACACAAAACACTCAGTAAGTGTGGAATGAATGAACGGGTACATGGGTGACCAAAGGAAGGACAATGCAACTTTTGACCCTAGGCAAGACTAGGAATCTTACAAAAAGTTAAGTGGAAAACTGAGGGCATACCAAGGCAATACAATGCGGCAGAGGAGTCTTTTCAACAGACAGTGCTGGGACAACTGGATATACACATATGAAAAGATGAACCAGGGCCCTTACCTCAGAGCACATACAAAAACAATTCAAAGATTATAATAATAATACAACTCAAGGTGGATCAGTGAACTAAATGTGAAAGCTTAAACTATAAAAATATTTACAAAAATACATAGGAGAAAAACTTCCTGACTTTGGGCTACACAGAAGACTTCTTAGATGACACCAAAAACATAATTCCCTAAAAATTTGATAAATTGGACCTCATCAAAACTCAAAACTTTTGCACTTCAAGGACAAAAGATCTGAAAAGACATTTCACCAAAGACATCCAAATGGCAGGAAAAGGGCCTCAACATCACTATTCACTAGACAAATGCAAATCAAAACCACAGGGAGATGAAACTTCACTAGGAAGATGCACCCACTTGAAAGACTATAATCAGAAAGACAGACAATAATAAATGTTGGTGAGCATGGAGGAAACTGGAACCTTCATACACTGCTGATGGGAATAGAAGATGGTGCAAACCCTTTGGAAAGCAGTTTGGCAGTTCCTCAAATGTTAACCAGTTTCCATATGACCTAGCAATTCTATTCCCAGGTACCCACTCAAAAGAAATGAAAACACATTTCCACTCAAAAATGTGTACACAAATATTTAAAGTCGAATTACTCACAACAGCCAGGAAGTGCAAACAACCCAAATGTCTACCAAGTGATAAATGTATCAACAAAATGTTGTATAATCAAACAAGGAAATACCATTCAACTATAAAAGACAGAAGTGCTGATAGATTAGCACTATAGCACGTTATAGTAACACAGACATACCTTGTACCTTAAAACCACACTAAAAGGAAAACACCAACGTAAAAGACCATGCATTCTACGATCCCATTTATAAGAAACTTATCTAAAAAATGCAAATTTGTAGAGATTTGCCTGGAGATAAGGGTAGAAACAGGGATTAAACGTAAATAGCCATGAGGAATCTTACAGAAATGATGAAAATGTTCTAAAACTTAATTATGATGATAGTTATACAACTCAATAAACTTACTAAAAATCATTAAACTGTACATTTTAAACGTATGGATTTTATAAAATATGAATTAGACCTCAACAAAACTAATTAAAAAAACAAAAACTAGGGGAGGACTCCCCTGGCTGTCCAGTGCAGGGTGCTCAGGTTTGTTCCCTGGTCAGGAAACCAGATTCCACAGGCCAAAACTAAGAGTTCACATGTTTCAACAAAAGCTCCCACATTCCACAGCTAAGATCAAAGAACCCATGTGCCACTAAGACTCAGCACAGTTAAATAATAAAAATAAATATTTAGAAACAAAAAAACTTAGGAAGTTGGAGAGTAAGAACACAATAGCTAAGACACTGGCTTTAGACTTGCTCAGTCTGTTGAGATAACCAGGTGTCCTGAAAAGCTAGAAAGTTGATAAAAACATTGGACTGCAGACATCCAATAAAGAAGGATTTTTGGAGTTATCAGAAAAGACACGACAAACGGACTGTTCTACATGTCTTCAACTCTGCTATGCATCAACACCCACCCTGAAAAGATACGCACTTGACTATGCTAATTCTCTATTTTTCCTTTTCTAAGTTCTTCAACAAGTAGTCTATCCATTGTTTTCATTTCCTCTACTTCATACTTTTTAAAATTTTTGTTTTATTTTTGGCTGCACTGGGTCTTCACTGCTGCATGCGGGTGTCTCTAGCGCACTCAGTGGGGGATACTCTTGATTGGGATGCTCAAGCTTCTTCTCACAGCGGCTTCTCCTGTTGCAGACCACAAGCTCTAGGTACTCAGGCTTCAGTAGTTCTGGCTCACAGCCTTAGCTGCTCTATAGCATGTGGACTCTTCCTGGAACAGGGATCGAACCCGTGTTCCCTGCATTGGCACGCAGATTCTCATCCACTGCACCACCTGGGAAGTCCCTGACCTCGTAGTTTTTCAATCTCCTAAAAGGCTCCGTTCCTTCCTTACCTTACCTTATTGTTGAAACTATTCTCTCAACTCACTAACCATACCCTATGTCAAAACTAACACCCCTTTTCTCTGTTACCATTCTTTTTGGTGATCGTTTAGTCACTAAGTCATGTCCAACTGTTGTGACCCGATGGACGATAGCCCTCCAGGCTTCTCTGTCCGTGGGATTTTCAGGCAAGAATACTGGAGCGGGTTGCCATTTTCTTCTCCAGGGGATCTTTCCAACCCAGGAATCAAACCCAGGTCTCCCACACTGCAGGTAGATTCCTTACCAACTGATCTACAAGGGAAGCCGCCCATTCTTCCTAACTCCTCTGAAAAAAAGCTCTGTCAGACTCCCATGCTTGAAATTCATCTCTTAGCTTATACAACCTTATACTATTTCTGGTCCTCTTCCCACTTCCCTGCTTCTGTTTTCTTTACCAAATCCTTTCGCCTCCTACCCCTACTAACATCTTATCAAAATAAGCAAGAACCTATGGACTCAAAAGAGAACTTAGTTTTTATTTCTTCTCTCCTCACAAAATTCATTTATTAACCCCAACCCTCGACAAGTCACAATGGCTTCTCCATCTCCACTAATTGTCCTTAAGGCATTTTTCATGTCTTTGTTCTACTTCCCCAATCAGAAAATAAATTCAGGGCTTCCCTGGTGGCTCAGTGGTCTGCCAGTGCCGGAGACATGGGTTCGACCTCTGACCCGGGAAGATCCCATATGCTGCAGAGCAACCAAGCCAGTGCACCACAGCTGCTGAGCCTGTGCTCTAGAGCCCGGGAGCCACAGCTACCGACCCCATGTGCCACAGACACTGCGACCTGAGCGCCCCGGAGCCCACGCTCTGCAACAAGGCAAGCCACCGAAATAGGAAGCCTGAGCACCGCAACTACAGAGTCGCCCCTGCTCACCGAGACTAAAGAAAAGCCCGAAAAGCAATGAAGACCCAGCAAGGCCAAAAATAAATAAATTCAGAGACTATTAACTTGGCTTTCTTCAATTTTCTAACCACTAAAAGCAATCAATGCATTATTATATATGCAATGAATGAAATTTAATATCAGTTT
The DNA here is from genome assembly GCA_006410615.1 of Neotragus moschatus. Lineage (NCBI taxonomy): Eukaryota > Metazoa > Chordata > Mammalia > Artiodactyla > Bovidae > Neotragus > Neotragus moschatus. The sequence continues at coordinate 2,548,596 of SJYA01002930.1, read as the reverse complement.
CTGACTCATCAAAAAATGACTAGGATCATCATAAGAAGATCCTTGGGAAGACATTTTGATCCAGTTTGAAAATTATATTTTAAACATAATTAGAAAACTAAGAACTTGCTGTGATCTTTTCATATATACATTTAAAGCTGTAATAAAGTTTCCTGGCAGGCATTTATGCCCAGATGACTAATGATATTCAAGCTAAAAATGTTAGAAGTTTTATAAAGTAAATTTAAATTCCTCTAAGTTTCTAAAATTTGAAATCACAAAGCACAAAACTATGTATCTCAAGTAACATCTAGAAACACATGGCTTTAGGCATTCTTTCGCAGACTATTTCCTTTAGTCAAATTTCAGTAGCTTCAAAAAATTAATAATAACTTACCAAATCCCAAAGTCCAACTTGCCCAGATTTGGACCCAGCTGCCACCAAAGTTCTCATTTCCGATGGGTGGATGGCCATTGAGGAAATTGAGCCTTTGGTAACTTTACACACAGTATCTTCACTAATGGCCATGCTCTTTAAATTGACTTTGTAGCTGAGAACATTAAAAATGTAAATTTTAGAAGTAAAACCAAACTCAGTGGTCAAGAAAATAAAAGGTGACTCAAAAAAGAAAAGTCACAATAAATGTGGGAAAATATTCAACTTCCTGGCAATCAAGGAAATCAAATTAAACAACAGGGTACTATTTTTCACTCATAAAAGCAGGCTATAGTTAAACATTCATATATACTAACAGCAGAGTAAATTCATATAAGATTTTCAGAAATTAAAAAAAAAAAAAGATTTTGGAAAACAATTTGGCATGTCCTAAAGGGGAATCCAGATAACCACGATGGTGTGATCACGCACCTAGAGTCAGACATCCTGGAATATAAAGTCAAGCGGGCCATAGGAAGCATCACTACAAAGTTAGTGGAGGTGATGCAATTTCAGTTGAGCTGTTTCAAATCCTGAAAGATGATGCTGTGAAAATGCTGCACTCCATGCCAGCAAATCTGGAAAACTCAGCAGTGGCCACAGGACTGGAAAAGGTCAGTTTTCATTCCAATCCCAAAGAAAGGCAATGCCAAAGAATGCGCCAACTACCACACAATTGCATTCATCTCACACACTAGTAAAGTAATGCTCAAATTTCTCCAAGCTAGGCTTCAGCAATACATGAACCGTGAACTTCCAGATGTTCAAGCTGATTTTAGAAAAGGCACAGGAACCAGAGATCCAATTGCCAACATCCACTGGATCATGGAAAAAGCAAAAGAATACCAGAAAAACATTTATTTCTGCTTTACTGACTATGCCAAAACCTTGACTGTGTGGATCACAACAAACTGTGGAAAATTCTGAAAGAGATGAATAACAGACCGCCTGACCTGCCTCTTGAGAAACCTGTATGCAGGTCAGGAAGCAACAGTTAGAACTGGACATGGAACAACAGACTGGTTCCAAACAGGAAAAGGAGTACATCAAGGTGGTATATTGTCACCCTGCTTATTTAACTTATATCCAGAGTACATCATGCAAAATGCTGCGTTGGAGGAAGCACAAGCTGGAATCAAGATTGCTGGGAGAAATATCAATAACCTCAGATATTCAGATGACACCACCCTTATGGCAGAAAGTGAAGAAGAATTAAAGAGCCTCTTGATGAAAGTGAAAGAGGAGAGTGAAAAAGTTGGCTTAAAATTCAACATTCAGAAAACTAAGATCATGGCATCTGCTCCCATCGCTTCATGGGAAATAGATGGGGAAACAGTGGAAACAGTGGCAGACTTTATTTTGGGGGGCTCCAAAATCACTGCAGATGGTGACTGCAGCCATGATATTAAAAGACGCTTACTTCTTGGAAGGAAAGTTATGCCCAACCTAGACAGCATATTCAAAAGCAGAGACATTACTTTGCCAACAAAGGTCCGTCTAGTCAAGGCTATGCTTTCTCCAGTGGTCATGTATGGATGTGAGAGTTGGATTGTGAAGAAAGCTGAGTGCCAAAGAATTGATGCTTTTGAACTGTGGTGTTGGAGAAGACTCTTGAGAGTCCCTTGGACTGCAAGAAGATCCAACCAATCCATCCTAAAGGAGATCAATCCTGAGTGTTCATTGGAAGGACTGATGTTGAAGCTGAAACTCTAATACTTTGGCACCTGATGCAAAGAAGCTGACTCATTTGAAAAGACTCTGATGCTGGGAAAGATTGAAGGCAGGAGGAGAAGGGGACGGCAGAAGATGAGATGGCTGGATGGCATCACCGACTCAATGGACATGAGTTTGGGTAAACTCCAAGAGTTGGAGATGGATAGGGAGGCCTGGCATGCTGTGGTCCACGGGGTCACAAAGAGTCAGACACAACTGAGCGACTAAACTGAACTGAAAGGCTATGAAAACATTCATAATATTTGACCTCACTTTCAGAATCTATCCTAAGAAAATAATCCACTATCACAATATAAACGTCAACAGATACACATACACAAATACTCTAAACAGAAAACAACTCCAAATACCAAGAGGTTAAGCAAATTTCATCAACTAAATGAAATATTACTCAGTTATTCCATAAATTTAAAGATTCTAGTAAAATCCAACCACAATGTTAATGGAAAAGCATAATGTAAAACCGTATATATATTAAAACATAATGAGGCAAAAATGTATATAATTATACTCATTTATTAAACACTGAACAAATGTATATTATGCACCAGGCACTTTTCTGGTTATTGAGATAAAATCCATGAAGCTTGTGTCCCAGTGGTTTTGTATATAGCAATATTTGAAAGGAAATACACAAAATCAACAGTTGTTAGGGTAGAAACATGATGGATAATTCTTTTCACCTCATTTTCAAATTTCCTCTAATGGTATATAGTCTTTATAATTTAAAGATCTCAGGAAATGTAAAACAAAGGCAAGGGATTTTAACTCACCTTTTAATGTTAGATAATTCCTTCTCAGTGTTTTTACGTCTTGTCTGAAACAACGGGAGAAACCAAAGTACTAAATTAACATATGTACTGAAATTTGCTTAAAAGCTTGGGTTTACCCTCCCAAGTGATACCTTGCTCATTTCTGCCCAAGTCTGCAAAAGTCCTTTGAATAGTTCACTGTCATCATCTCGATTTTCAGGAATCATTTCTAAAGGCCCAGGAGGTATCAAAGGCTGTTATAAAAAATAAGTAAAAAAACTTGGTTGTCACTCTGCCTTAGGACTCAAGCTTGAGTTTTCTCTTTACTTTCAATATCTAAAACAGGGGTGACATATAGTTAGCAATCAAAAACAGTTGTTCAGTGAATGAATGCCAAGTATCCTGTAAAGTAAAAACATGTATTATCTCATTTAATTCTCTTAATAATCCAGTGAATGAGATACCAAATTTCAAAGACAGTGGAATGAAACAGAGAAGGTAATCTGTCCAAAGATACACTGCCCATAAATACAGTTGCTAGGAACTGATTCAGATCAGTTCAATTTCATTACTCAAGTTATTACTCTGTATCATTTTTTTATCTCAGGGATTATAACCCACAAGTCATGAAATCATTTTAATATGTTATAACCAACAGTGTACTTTATTGAATGAGAAAATAATAGACCAGAAAATACAAAAGTACATCATATGTGGTAAGGGTTAAGTATCATTTCACAAAAGGTTTGTTTCAGTTTTGTGTGTGTGTGTGTGTGTGTGTGTGCATGCGTGACACAGAGTGGATTCAATGTAAAGTATTTCTTATCATGGATGCATAGAGGCTTCAAAAAATGAGCTACTCTCTCTGCAGCAACTTAATTTCCAATTAGCTCTCAAAGCACCAGGCTAATGAGTACTATCTTCCAAGCTATAATTAAGCACTTAGATATAAAGTATTTAAAAAGTAGATGCTCCTGAATAAAAAATAATCTTACTCAGACAATAAATTTGGTGAATAAAACTTTCCAGTCACTGACAGCATCAATTAAACTACAATATAGGACCCCCATCATTATTATCACATATTATTATTAATACTACTATTTATTGCTTACTAAGTAATATAATATTCAATATAATGTAAAGACCTTTATCCCTCATAATACCCTTTGTGAGAGGTTTCTGTTATTGTTGCTATTTTAAAAACAGGGAAACTGGGGCTCAGAATGGCTAAGCAATTTACCCACAATCTGACATAGGTAAGTCTGCAGGAATATATAACCCAGTCTTTCATGAGTTTGAAATCTTACTCATTAAACCATATTAGTTAGTTCAGTCGCTCAGCGCGTCCGACTCTGTGACCCCATGAACTGCAGCACGCCAGGCCTCCCTGTCCATCACCCACTCCCAGAGTCCACCCAAACCATGTCCATTGAGTCAGTGATGCCATCCAACCATATTAAACCATGTAACAGTCAAGTATTAAATTAATTGAAGTACAAATTAAACATACTTTACTGACTTTTTACTCTACTTTCAAACACTTCAAATTTTTCAGTATTTTATTGATTTAATATATTGTATTTGCACTCTTTCTTACATTTTCATCTACTTCTAATACTGTCTGGGTTGGGACTGCTGGCAATGGGACTCCTGAAGGATCAACTTTTAGTAATCGCATTGACCTTCTACATCCAGTTCCATTTTCTTTTTTCTTGGGTTTCTTCCTAAGGAATGGAAGGAAAATCATGTTATACTCATAAAAGAGATATATGTATTTATTACTACCAAGGAGATAACTTCTAGTAAAGTATCTCACACATATAGTCAAACACTGCAAAGATATATATACATACCTACACTAATTTTAATTTAAAGTTTGGAAACACGGTAACTATTCACTATGGGGAGGTAAGGGCTATTAAATTAAGACATACATATCTAGTCAACTATCAAGCAGCCATAACAAAGAATGAAATAGATCTCTATGTGCAATGACATGAACCCTAAGATATAAGAAGCAAAAGTGAAGGTACAGTATATGTTGAATATGGTTACATTTGCTTTTTTACAAAATACATACATGTACATCTGTAACTGGTGAGATTACCAATGGAAGAATATCCATGAAAATATTAACAGTGGATTACTCTGGGAAGAAGGGTGGAGAACTAAGGTTCAAACTTACAAAAAAAAAAAAAAAAANGGTACAGTATATGTTGAATATGGTTACATTTGCTTTTTTACAAAATACATACATGTACATCTGTAACTGGTGAGATTACCAATGGAAGAATATCCATGAAAATATTAACAGTGGATTACTCTGGGAAGAAGGGTGGAGAACTAAGGTTCAAACTAAAAAAAAAAAAAAAAAAAAGACTTAACTATTTCATTGCATTTGCTTCTATATAGTTTACTTCGTAAAATCACAGATATCCTACCTTTTATTTATTATTTTTTCATTTTAAAAAGTAGTTCAGAGGCTTCCATGGTGACTCAGTGGTGGGAAATACACATGCCAATGGAGGGACGGAGGTTCAATCCCTGGTTTGGCAAGATTCCACCTGCTATGCAGCAACTAAGCCTGTGTCCTCCAACTATTAAAGCTCGCAGCCTAGAGCCTGTTAATTGCAATTACTGAACTCATGAACCAAGACTACTGAATCCACGCACTCCAAAATACGTGCTCTGTAACAAAGAGAAAAAAAAAAAAAAACCTGTGTACAACAAAGACCCAGCACAGCCAATAAATGAATAAATAATAAATAAAATTAAAATAAAAAACCTCAGAGAGATAAGATGCAGCAATTATGAAATAAAAACAATGCGCTTTTGGACTTCGCTAGAGGTACAGTGGATAAGAATTCCTCCTGACAACACAGGGTATATGGGTTGGATCCCTGCTCAAGGGAGATTTCACACCACAGAGAAACTAAGCCCGTGTGCCACAGCTACTAAGCCCACGTGCCGCAACTACTGGAGCCTGCTTGCCAAAAGTCTAGGCTCCACAACAAGAGAAGCCACCACAAACAGAAGCGTACACACCACAGCGAAGAACAGACCCTACCCACAGCAACTAGAGAAAAGCCTACACAGCAACAAAGACTCAGCACAGCCAGAGTGAATAAACTAAATACAATTATGAAAAAATAAGTATAATAAGCCAAAATTAATTTTAAAAACCAGTTCAGAACTACCCTGGTGATACACTGGTTAAGAATCCATCTGCCAAAAAGGGGGACACGGGTTCCATCCCTGGTCTGGGAAGATTCAACATGCCATGAACAACTAAGCCCACGTGCTGTAACTACTGAAGCTCTCGCTCTAGAGCCTGAGTTCCAACTACTAAGCCCATGTGCCACAGCTCCTGAGCCAGCAAGAGCCCAAATTCTGCAACTACAGAAGCCAATACAGTGATAAGATCACGCACCACAACTAGAGAGTAGCCCCCGCTCTCAGAAACTAGACCCAAAAGAGCCTGGGCAAAGCAACAAACATCCAGCACGGTCAATAAGTAAATAATAAATAAAATAAAAAGTTTCACACAGACAACATGCTGCAATCATGAAATAAAAACAATGTGCTTTTGGACGTCCCTGGTGGTTCAGCGGATAAGAATGTTCCTCCCAACGCAGGGAACATGGGTTCAATCCCGAATCCAGGAAGACTCCAGAGCAACTAAGCCTGTGAGCCACAACTACTGAGCCCCCTTGCCGCAACTACTGAAGCCCACTTACTTAGCGCCCACATGCTTAAATTACTTAGAGTTACAAATTCTAGTTCCAAGGCTGAGACTCCACACTCCCAATATAAGGGGCCAAGGTTCAGTCACTGGTCAGGGAATGAGAAATCACATACCACAACTAAAACATCCCACATGGACAACTAAGACCCAGTGCAGCCAAATAAATAATAAAAATAAAATAAGCATTTTTAAAAACCAAAAGACAAACTCCAGGGAAAACTAGACAGCTACAGATAAAATTATGAAATTAGAACATTTTGTCATACCATATACAAAAATAGACTCAAAATGGATTGAAGATTTTAATATAAGACCTGAAACCATAAAACCTAGAAGAAAACATAGGTAGTATACTCTTTGACAGTGGTCTGAGAAATATTTTTTAGGTATGTCTCCTCAGTTAAGGGCAACAAAGGCAAAAAAATAAAATGCGACTTAATGAAACTTAAAAGCTTTTGCACAGCAAAGGAAACTAACAAAATGAAAATGCAACCAACTGAAAGAAGAAGATTTTTGAAAATATGTACAATAAAGGGTTAATATGTGGGGACTTCCCTAGCCGTCCAGTAGTTGGTTAAGACTCCAAGCTTCCATTGCAAGGGACATAGGTTCAATCCCTTGGGGAACTAAGATCCTGCATGCCATAGGCACAATCAAATGAAAGGGTCAATATCCCAAATATATGAACAGCTTACACAATATATTTTTTAAAAATCTAATTAAACAATGGGCAGAGGATCTGAACAGGCATTTTTTCCAAGGAAGAACTACAGATGCTCAACAAGCATAAATTAGAAGATCAGAACTACCATATGAGCCAGCAATTCCACTTCTAGGTACTTATGCAAAAAAAAATAAAAACACTAATTCAAAAAGATACATGCACCCCCAACATTCATAGCAGCATTTTTTATAACAGCCCAGTTATGAAAGCAACCTAAAGGTCCATCAACAGATGAATGGACACACACACACAGACACACACACACACACACACACACACACACACACACACACACACACACACACACACAGGAATACTACTCAGCCACAAAAAAGAACAAAGTTTTGCCATTTGCAACATGACTGAATCTGGAGGGTAGTATGCTTGATGAAATAAATCAGACAGAAAAAGACAAACACCGTGTGTTATCACTTACATACGGAATCTAAAATATAAAATGAACGAATATAACAAAACAGAAACACACTGACAGATACAGAGAACAAATTAGTGGTTACCAGTAAGTAGAAGAAGAGAGGAGGGGGAATATAAGGGTACAGGAGCAAGAGGTACAAACTACTTTGTAAAAAAAAGCTATAAGCATATATTTATAGCACAGGAAATATAGCCAATATTTTATAATAACTATAAATGGAGTATAATCTATAAGAATTATAAATGACTATGTTGTACACCTGAAACTAATACTGTAAATAAACTATACCTCTATTTTTTAATTAAAAATAAAAATAAATTTTAAAAAAGATATGCAACAGAACAAACAAAAACAAACCAGGGTGGTCCACACAAAAACCTACACATATGTTAATAGGAGCTTTGCTCACAACTTGCCAAACTGGGAAGCAATCAAGATATCCTTCAACAGACCAATGGACAAATAAACTGGGGTATTTCCAGACAACAGAAAATTCAGTTCAGTCAGTCAGTCAGTGTCCGACTCTTTGTGACCCCAATGACTGTAGCACACCAGGCTTCCCTGTCCATCACCAACTCCCAGAGCTTGCTCAAACTCACATCTACCGAGTCAGTGATGCCATCCAACTATCTCATTCTCTGTTGTCCCCTTCTCCTCCTGCCTTCAATCTTTCCCAGCATCAGGATCTTTTCCAGTGAGTCAGTTCTTCGCATCAGGTGGCCAAATCACTGGAGTTTCAGCATCAGCATCAGTCCTCCCAATGAATATCCAGGGTTGATTTCCTTTAGGATTGACTGGTTTAATCTCCTTGCTGTCCAAGGGACTCTCAAGAGTCTTCTCCAATATCACATTTCAAAAGCATCAAATCTTAGTCGCTCAGCTTTCTTCACAGTCCGGCTCTCACATCCATACATGACCACTGGAAAAACCATACCCTTGACTAGATGGACCTTTGTCGGCAAAGTAATGGCTCTGCTTTTCAATATGCTATCTAGGTTGGTCATAACTTTTCTTCCAAGAAGCAAGCATCTTTTAATTTCATAGCTGCAGTCACCATCTGCAGTGATTCTGGAGCCCCCAAAAATAAAGTCTCTCATTGTTTCCACTGTTTCCCCATCTACTGCCATGAAGTGATGAGACCAGATGCCATGATCTTCACTTTTTGGATGTGGAGTTTTAAGCCAGCTTTTTCACTCTCCTCTTTCACTTTCATCAAGAGGCTCTTTAATTCTTCACTTTCTGCCATAAGGGTGGTGTCATCTGCATATGTGAGGTTATTGATATTTCTCCCAACAATCTTGATTCTAGCCTGTGCTTCATTCAGCCCTGCCAGGAGCCAGCGTGAGGAACTCCACCCATGGCAAAGGTCATGAGGAAGGAGGCTTCCGCATATGCAAAGGCGGGATCGAGCCTCAGGAAACCCCCTGTTCCCGAGCATTTACCCCCAAAATCAGTCTGCCTACTTTATTGTTTTATGCTTTCACCTACACCTCTGACTTTACAGGGGGCTCTCCCCCATCATCTCTCTTGGAGAAGGAGTTAACCTCCAGCTCCAGTTAATAAAAATTCCCGGGCATGACAAGAGTGTTTCAACTTACGAACTCCTCTGAAGGTTATCTAGCCTGCCTGTACAGGTTCGTCCGGCCACATGTGATTGTTTACAGCCTCCCAACCGTGAGAGGCACGAGATGGTTTAGACTTACTAAAGGCAGATTCTTTTAGGAAGTTAGAAATTATTAGTATAGTAGGTTGATTAGGAATTATATTGGTGAAGGTTTTTTCATTTGTTGAGCCAATATTTGCTGCTAAAGCTCCATATTCCCTGCCCTTATAATGAATATAACTAGCATATAGGAGAAATAAGTATTAACCTTTAAGATTAATCATGTTAACCTTAGGCTAAGTAAATTCCTTTCTCAATTGTAACCCACTACACGCTCACTCTATAGGAATGCAACTTTATCTGGTACCTTCAGAGGGTGGTGCCTGGTTTAAGAAAAATCACTCCTGGAAAATAAGTTTCTGGTTGACTGACTGTTATCAGAAAGAAAGGTTCATAAAATATTAGCAGGCCCCCTGCCCAGAAGATGATGTAAAACCTCCAAGACCTTTTTTGTATACATTTATATGAAGCACCTGATTTTAATAAAGGTCAGGACTGCTGACCCCTGCGTGACTTTAAAATTTTCCATTTGTCTCTATGTGTGAAAAAGGTATATAAACAAACCTGAAAATAAAGAAAACGGGTCAGTTTCTGGAAAGACTGATTCCCCTGTGTTGTTTTTTCTTGTTCTCTGTTTTTCTGGCTGAATTCCCATCTGGAGCATGGGTGCTCGCCAAGCCTAATTTTGCCTCAGCTTTTAAGCTCCACGTGAGAGGGAGCCCAAGGCGGGGCACCCTCTGATATTCGAGTGGGCACCGGTGGCCTATGTAGGTGGTGCAAGCTTCTTGCCTTGAAGCTTTATTGGTATCCCACGTAAACCAAGTTATTCAGCCTCTTTTTCTCCACTAATTTTCCTCCTACACTATTCCTTCTAATCTCTCTTTATATTTCTAATTAAATAGCTTTTTCCTAGGACGCCAACTCCGTCTCCGCTTCGAATAACCCTGGATCCACCGGGGCTGGACCCCGGCAGAGCCCAGCATCTTGCATTATGTACTCTGCATATAAGTTAAATACANAGACAACAGAAAATTCAGTTCAGTCAGTCAGTCAGTGTCCGACTCTTTGTGACCCCAATGACTGTAGCACACCAGGCTTCCCTGTCCATCACCAACTCCCAGAGCTTGCTCAAACTCACATCTACCGAGTCAGTGATGCCATCCAACTATCTCATTCTCTGTTGTCCCCTTCTCCTCCTGCCTTCAATCTTTCCCAGCATCAGGATCTTTTCCAGTGAGTCAGTTCTTCGCATCAGGTGGCCAAATCACTGGAGTTTCAGCATCAGCATCAGTCCTCCCAATGAATATCCAGGGTTGATTTCCTTTAGGATTGACTGGTTTAATCTCCTTGCTGTCCAAGGGACTCTCAAGAGTCTTCTCCAATATCACATTTCAAAAGCATCAAATCTTAGTCGCTCAGCTTTCTTCACAGTCCGGCTCTCACATCCATACATGACCACTGGAAAAACCATACCCTTGACTAGATGGACCTTTGTCGGCAAAGTAATGGCTCTGCTTTTCAATATGCTATCTAGGTTGGTCATAACTTTTCTTCCAAGAAGCAAGCATCTTTTAATTTCATAGCTGCAGTCACCATCTGCAGTGATTCTGGAGCCCCCAAAAATAAAGTCTCTCATTGTTTCCACTGTTTCCCCATCTACTGCCATGAAGTGATGAGACCAGATGCCATGATCTTCACTTTTTGGATGTGGAGTTTTAAGCCAGCTTTTTCACTCTCCTCTTTCACTTTCATCAAGAGGCTCTTTAATTCTTCACTTTCTGCCATAAGGGTGGTGTCATCTGCATATGTGAGGTTATTGATATTTCTCCCAACAATCTTGATTCTAGCCTGTGCTTCATTCAGCCCTGCCAGGAGCCAGCGTGAGGAACTCCACCCATGGCAAAGGTCATGAGGAAGGAGGCTTCCGCATATGCAAAGGCGGGATCGAGCCTCAGGAAACCCCCTGTTCCCGAGCATTTACCCCCAAAATCAGTCTGCCTACTTTATTGTTTTATGCTTTCACCTACACCTCTGACTTTACAGGGGGCTCTCCCCCATCATCTCTCTTGGAGAAGGAGTTAACCTCCAGCTCCAGTTAATAAAAATTCCCGGGCATGACAAGAGTGTTTCAACTTACGAACTCCTCTGAAGGTTATCTAGCCTGCCTGTACAGGTTCGTCCGGCCACATGTGATTGTTTACAGCCTCCCAACCGTGAGAGGCACGAGATGGTTTAGACTTACTAAAGGCAGATTCTTTTAGGAAGTTAGAAATTATTAGTATAGTAGGTTGATTAGGAATTATATTGGTGAAGGTTTTTTCATTTGTTGAGCCAATATTTGCTGCTAAAGCTCCATATTCCCTGCCCTTATAATGAATATAACTAGCATATAGGAGAAATAAGTATTAACCTTTAAGATTAATCATGTTAACCTTAGGCTAAGTAAATTCCTTTCTCAATTGTAACCCACTACACGCTCACTCTATAGGAATGCAACTTTATCTGGTACCTTCAGAGGGTGGTGCCTGGTTTAAGAAAAATCACTCCTGGAAAATAAGTTTCTGGTTGACTGACTGTTATCAGAAAGAAAGGTTCATAAAATATTAGCAGGCCCCCTGCCCAGAAGATGATGTAAAACCTCCAAGACCTTTTTTGTATACATTTATATGAAGCACCTGATTTTAATAAAGGTCAGGACTGCTGACCCCTGCGTGACTTTAAAATTTTCCATTTGTCTCTATGTGTGAAAAAGGTATATAAACAAACCTGAAAATAAAGAAAACGGGTCAGTTTCTGGAAAGACTGATTCCCCTGTGTTGTTTTTTCTTGTTCTCTGTTTTTCTGGCTGAATTCCCATCTGGAGCATGGGTGCTCGCCAAGCCTAATTTTGCCTCAGCTTTTAAGCTCCACGTGAGAGGGAGCCCAAGGCGGGGCACCCTCTGATATTCGAGTGGGCACCGGTGGCCTATGTAGGTGGTGCAAGCTTCTTGCCTTGAAGCTTTATTGGTATCCCACGTAAACCAAGTTATTCAGCCTCTTTTTCTCCACTAATTTTCCTCCTACACTATTCCTTCTAATCTCTCTTTATATTTCTAATTAAATAGCTTTTTCCTAGGACGCCAACTCCGTCTCCGCTTCGAATAACCCTGGATCCACCGGGGCTGGACCCCGGCAGAGCCCAGCATCTTGCATTATGTACTCTGCATATAAGTTAAATACATAAGGTGACAATACACAGCCTTTACATACTCCTTTTACTATTTGGAACCAGTCTGTTGTTCCATGTCCAGTTCTAACTGTTGCTTCCTGACCTTCATACTGATTTCTCAGGAGGCAGGTAAGGTGATCTGGCATTCCCATCTCTTTCAGAATTTTCCAGTTTGTTGTGATTTATACAGTCAAAGACTTTGGCATAATCAATAAAGCAGAAGCTGATGTTTTTCTGGTATTCTCTTGCTTTTTCGATGATCCAATGATGTTGGTTCCTCTGCCTTTTCCAAATCCAACTTGAACATCTGGAAGTTCACGGTTCATGTACTATTGAAACCTGGCTTGGAGAATTTTGAGTGCTGCTTTGCTAGCATGTGAGATGCGTCCAATTGTGCAGTAGTTTGAACATTCTTTGGCATTGCCTTTCTTGGGCTTGGAATAAAATTGACCTTTTCCAGTCCTGCGGCCACTGCTAAGTTTCCCAAATTTGCTGGCATACTGAGTGCAACACTTTCACAGCATCATCTTTTAAAACTTGAAACAGCTCAACTGGAATTCCATCTATATGGAACTATCATATACATTAACAAAAAAATCCTAGGAGAACAGACTACAATTGCAGCCTGGCTTCCCATTCATCCTCATCATTATTATGATCAGTCAACAGGAACTGAGCACATACTGGGAATTTTAATATGATCTTGAGTAAATAAGATCCAGAGGTAACGCTTTCTTCCCCCCTGGTGAGAGAGGTTCACGATTTAATGAAGCATATGACCTATTTATATGTACTTAAACTGTACTGCTGGGCTTCCTTGGTGGCTCAGACCTGCAATGCGGGAGACCTGGGTTTAGTCCCTGGGTTGGGAAGATCCCCTGAAGGAGGGCAACTAACACCAGTATTCTTGCCTGGAGAATCCTCATGGACAGAGGAGCCCGGTGGGCTACAGTCCATGGGGTCAAAAAGAGTCAGACACAACTGAGAGACTAAGCACAGCACAGCCAACTGTACTGCTATGAAATCTAATATGGAGTCCAAAAATTGGACTGATTTCTTGCCCAAGGCCTTAAAAGGACTGTAACCAGCTCCTTTTAACTTAAATGTTACCACTTTAGGACTCCCTGGTGGCACAGCAGATAAGAACCTGCCTGCCTACACAGGGTACACTTGTTCAATCCCTGGTCCAGGAAGATTCCCCATGCTGTGGAGCAACTAAGCCGGTGCACTGAATCTACTAAAGCCCGAGTGCCCTAGAGCCAGCAAGCCATAGTTACTGAGCCCACACGCTGCCGCTACCGAAGCCCGTGTGCCTAGAGCCTGTGCTCCACAACAGAAGGAGCTACTGCAACGAGAAGCCCGTGCACCACAACTAGAGAGTAGCCCGCAAGCTCTGCAACTAGAGAAAGACCACAGGCAGCAAAGATCCAGTGCAGTCAAAGATAAATAATTTAAAAAATAAATGTTATCACTTTAGCTTAACAACGAAGTATTCATATAAAACAAAACCAAGTATACTTGTTATATACTTAGTTAAATACTGGCTAAACTTACCAAAGATTCCTGAAGCAGTCTTTGGTAGACTTAACATTCATTATTAACTTTCATGAGAGTGAAAGTGCTAGTTGCTCAGTCACATTCAACTCTGTGAACCCATGGACTGTAGCCCACCAGGCTCCCCTCTCCCGGGACTCTCCAGGCAAGAATACTTGAGTGGGTTGCCATTTCCTTCTCCAGGGGATCTTCCTATCCCAGGGATCAAACCCAGGTCTCCTGTATTTCAGGCAGATTCTTTACCATCTGAGCCACCAAGGAATCCCTATGAATTTTCATAGTATTAAAATATTATAGGTAATGTGCCAACTTCAGAGTCCTCTAAATCTTTTGTCAGGAAGATAATGATAGCATCATAAACAGAACTAGAACCTGATATCACATATTACTAAAACTGACATTTATTTCCAAAAGGATTTGACCTATGGTAACTGAGGGATTGGGGGCAGGAGGAGAAGGGGACGACAGAGGATGAGATGGCTGGATGGCATCACTGACTCAGGAGTTGGTGATGGACAGGGAGGCCTGGCGTGCTATGATTCATGGGGTTGCAAAGAGCTGGACATGACTGAGTGATTGAATTGTACTGAACTGAACTGAACTCTGAAAAAAGTGAGAAGACTGGCAGTTGGAGAAAAGTAGGTCTGTCACATTACTTAGTCAATGGCAGTTCCAATGTAATTTAGCCTCAATCTTTTTGCTGAAACGATCTAAATAACAAAAGACTCATAATAAAAATATATATGGAAAAAAAAGAAATGAGCTATTAAGCCATGAAAAAACATGGGGGAAGTTTAAATGCACAGTACTAAGAAAAAGAAGCCAATCTGAATGAGGCTACATACTGTATGATTCTAAGTATCCGACGGCACCCGTCAGCGGCCATCACCAAAAACAATAAATGCTGAAGAGGGTGTGGAGAAAAGGGAACCCTCTTATACTGTTGGTGGGAATGTAAACTGATACAGCCACTATGGAGAACAGAACGGAGGTTCCTTAAAAAACTAAAACTAGGTATTTGCCTGGTGGTCTATGTGCTCCCCATGCAGCAGGTCCACATTCAGTCCTGGTCACAGACCTAGATACCACACGCTGCAACTGACGATCCCACCTGCCACAACTACAACCAGGCACAGCCAAAATATATGACAAAATTTTCTGAAAACCCCTCAACAACAAAGAAAACTTCGTTTATAAATGGGCCAAAGACCTTAACAAACATATCACCAAAGAAGGTACAAGGATGGGAAATAAGCATATGAAAAGATGCCTCACATTATATCTCATCAGAGAAATGCAAATTGAAACAATGAGACCACTACAGCCACATTAGAATAGCCAGAATCCAGAGTTCTGATGACTCCACATGCTGGTAAAGATATATATCAACAGGATCTCTCATTAATTGCTGGTGCAAATATAAAATGACAGTCACCTGGGAAGATAGTTTGGTGGTTTCTTAACAAATTAAGCAATCTCTTCACATACAGTCCAGCCACCGTGCTTCTTGGTATTTACTCAAAGGAGCTGAAAACTCCGCACAGAAGCACACACTCGGTTGTTTCCAGCAGCTTTGTTCGTAACTGCCAAAACTTGGAAACAACCAATAAATAAAGTGTGATGCATGCAGACAACAGACTATTATTCAGCACTAAGAAGCAATGAGCTATTAAGCCACAAGAAGACACGGAGAAAACTCAAATGCAACGAAGCCAACCTGAAAAGGCTACATGCTGTATCATTCCAACTATGTGACATTCTAAAACAGGCAAAACTGTGGAAACAGTAAATTCATCAGTGGTTGTTGGAGGGTAGTTGTGGGGAGGGATGAAAAAGCAGAGCCCAGAGGATTTTCAGCGACATGAAAATACTGTGTATGCTATCTTATGGAGAAGGCAATGGCACCCCACTCCAGTACTCTTGCCTGAAAAAATCCCATGGACAGAGGAGCCTGGTAGGCTATAGTCCACGGGGTCACGAAGAGTCAGACACGACTGAGCGACTTCACTTTCACTTTTCACTTTCATGCATTGGAGAAGGTAATGGCAACCCACTCCAGTGTTCTTGCCTGGAGAATCCCAGGGACAGGGGAGTCTGGTGGGCTGCCGTCTATGGGGTTGCACAGAGTCGGACACAACCAGAGCGACTTAGCAGCAGCAGCAGCAGTAGCAGCAGCATGCTATCTTAATGATGGATACCTGTCATTGCACATTTGTAAAAACCAACAGAAAATACAACACCAACAACAAATCCTAAGATAAACTATGGACTCTAGGTGATTATGATGTGTCAGTGTAGGTTCAACCTTGGTAACCTACAAATGTACCATTCTAATATGTGATGTTTATAATAGAGGAAGCTTCAAACGGGCAGGGGCAGAGAATAAATGGGAGATCTCTGTATCTTCCTCTCTATTTTGCTGTGAACCTAAAACTGTTCTTTAAAAAATTAAGTCTTTAAAAAAAAAAAGAAGTTCATTAAAAAATGTTGGGGAAAGAGAAGCCTCTGAAATTACTTCCAAAAATTCACATGCGTAAATCTCACCAACAGTTCACATTAGTTTAGAAGAATGAATGATAACTACTATTTATTTAAAGTATACTGTGTGGTAGAAACTATACTAAGCATTTAATACCTCATTTAACCTTCAAAAAACAATCCTCAGCATATGGAAAAATTGGGGTTCTAATATATAATCCTCCTAGAGAATCCTCCTCAGAGAGAAGCTCTTCACACATAAACACCAACAGACTTAAGACTGATCAGAGCACCAGTCTTTATAATAAAGGAAATATGAAGACAATTCAACTGTCCATATTCAAGTCAACACAGTGCATTCAGAGAGCAGGAAAAACAGGATAAAGTAAAGCTGCACATAACAACATGAACGAATTTCAAGACATATAAAGATGTAAAAGTGAGCGAAAGAAAATCCCAGAACATAAAAATGGCATATTATATGTTAATATAAAAAACAGGTAAAAATAAAACACTGTATTAATAGTAATGTTATATTAATATACATTCATTGCTGGTAAAACTATAAATAAATGCAAGGAGTGATTATCACAAAATTCAGCATAATGACTGCTACCTCGAGGAGGGCCTTGAAAGGTACTATAAATTTCTGTTGACTGGATGGCAGGTATAAGGATGGATGCTTGAATTATTATTATTTTTTCAATTACATAAATATTCATGTGCTTCTTTGTATGTATATTTAGGAATTTTTAAAAACCCCTCTAGATTGGCATAACATCAACTTTACAGATAAGGAAAGAAAGACTATATAAATTGTCCAAAGTTAATACCACAGTTATAAGTTGCTAAATTGAAACTTGAAATCAAGTTTGCCAAATTTCAAAAGTTATGCTCATTTTTCTATATAACTTCTGCTCTAGCTGCTGGATAGTAATCTTTACGTGACTATTAAGTGCTGGAACTTTGTGACTTAGGTGATTTAGGAAAAAAAAAAATCACTAATCTTTGCTAATAAAATAATATACAAAGGGAAGTAAGATCCCACATGCCACACTCAGCAGCAGCCAAAAATATACAGATGTGTGCAAATATAAAGCTGACAATCAGCTGACAACAGGACGCCTGCGGTTACCTTCCAGTGTCAAACGCTGTTTGCTCCTCTTATAACAATTTTTCACACTTGCAAATACCTGGTCATAATTAAAGGTTCAGGTTTTCTCAAGCTAACTGACCTATACCAGAATCAAATCAATTAAATGATGTTACATTAGCATCCAGTACTAAAAAAATGATCTAATGATGCCAAGATTTTCAGTTTCTTCATTTATACATAAGCATTGTCAAAATGCAGAGAAGAGAACCTAAGGCATCCTGGAGGTCAAATCCTGAAGCTTCCACTTAAAAACTGATTTTTTTTTAACTTTTTTTTGGCCATGCCACATGGGATGTGTGCTATTAGTTCCCCGATCAGGGATCGAACCAGCACCCCCTGCATTGGAAATGAGGAGTTCTTAACCACTGTACGCCTGGGGAAGTCTTTAAGAGCTACTTTGATCTTGAGCAAATTACTTTACCTCTTTGAGTCTGTTTTATATCTCACAAAATTTTTGCCAGAATTAAATGAGATAATACAGGATGTTAGGTCCTACAGACAATATAGGACCTAAAAAATTTTTAGGTCACTGCATTGTATTTCAGAGAAGCAAATGGCAATCCACTCCAGTATTCTTGCCTGGAGACTCCCACAGACAGGAAAGCCTGTGTCCACAGGGTCGCAAAGACTCCAGCACGACTGAAGCAACTTAGCATGCATGTATGCACAGTATTTCACAAATGTGCAGCAAATGTTCCATTCCTTCCTTTATTCTAGGAATGGGAAAGAAAAATAAATAAATAAAGTAGAGGAATCTTTAAAAACAATAGAGTTTTTAGGGAAAAATAAGAACAATTTAGTGGTAAAAAAGATTTCTCTCAGAATTCCCTGGTGGTACAGTGGATAAGAATCCACCTGCCAATGCAGGGGACATGGGTTCGATCCCTCGTCCAAGAAGATTCCACATGCCATAGAGTAACCAAAGCCCGTGTGCCACAACTACTGAAGCCTGTGTGCCTAGCACCTATGCTCCACAAGAGAAGCCACGGCAATGGAAAACTCATGCACTGCACCTAGAGAACAGCCCATGCTTGCCACGATTAGAGAAAGCCCACGTAGCAATGAAGACCCAGTACAACCAAAAAATTATAAATATTTTTTTAAAAAGATTTCCCTCCATTAGCAGCGTAATAAATATAAATAAAATTCAGTTCTCAAGATTTTATTTCCTCTACAGTCCTTTGAAGATGAGAACTTTACAGTTATTAAAAGGTAGTATTCCCTCAGAGATATAAACGATTAAACCAAATTACTGTTTATGATCTGCTGCTTATTGTACTATGTAGAACCATTTTTTCAAATTATAAAACAACTCAGCAATATATCATGGTATAAGAAATGTAAAGCCAATCTTTTACCTTTTGGATTCAGGAGGCTGTCTCTTCTTTATCATTTCGCGCAGCCTCGCAGCTGACTGTAAAATACATATAAAAAAACATAATACATGTAAAAATACTATCTTATAAAAAAAATAATACTGTAACTACATAGCTTACCTTCTAAAAAGAACCTTGAGATGTGACAACTGCTCTTGGCAGTAGACATGAGACAAATACACTATCAATAATAAAGACAATCCCAAGAGAAATGAAAGCATATAACAATATATTTCTACACGACTGTTCCTAACAGCTTTGCAATAGCTCAAAACTGGAGTTAACTCATATATCCATCCATAGTTGGATCAATAAACAAATTGTGATATATGCTTACAATGAAATACTGCTCATCAATAAAAAGAATGAACTATGAATCTATTTCAAAATACAGATGAATTCCCACCTATTTACATTTAGTGAAAGAAGACACATTAAGAAAAGTTCAATTTTATGATCCTACTTGTAAAACATTCTAAAACTTATGTAAATCTCTAGTGACAGAAATAAATCAGTAGTTTCCTGGAAAGGGGACATGGACATTGCACGAATGAAAAACTGTAAAAGGGGCATGAGGATATTTTTAGAGATGACTGATATGTTCATTATCTTTATTGCTTTGTCTGTCTCATCAATGTCTACCCATGTCAAAATGTATCAAGTTGTATATTCTAAATATATATTGATATAATAGTTCATCATATATTAATTATACCTTCAATAATCCTGTCAATTTAAAAAAATAATAATAATAATAAAGACAAGTATATAATACTATCTAAAGTACTGACATTCTGATTCCTGGGACCAGGCTACTAACAAGTTTACATAAGTAAACATTTATTAAATATGCTATTACAAATTTCCAAGTTTAACTTCTACTTCAGGCACCCCTTTGTGGGTGTTTTCCAGAAAAGTTACAGGTTATACTCCCATAAATCAATATTAATTTCTACTAACTAAAGTCAAAATCAGAGATATTTTTGTCTCCATTTCTGATGAATTTTCAACTGTTGGTGAGTGACTCAGCAATTTAGTGCCTTATATAACTCACCCTCCCTCTCCTCAAGATGCAAATACAAACTGAATATTTAGGAATCTGGTACGCATAGAAACTATTTAATAAAGCCAAGGGTTTAATGTATTTTGGGGGGAAACATCACACACCCTCCTGGACAGCTCTTCTCACGCACACAGAAGCTTGACCACAGTGTGAAGACCTTCAGTGTAATTATACCTTTAGTAATAAAGGTTAGAAAACACTAGCATACTTATGGCCATTAACCCTTAAAGCTTCCAATACTAACTATATTCTCTTCTATTCTTTTTTTCAACTTTGGCCGTGCCTCGAGGCGTGTGGAGTCTTAGCTCCCTGACCAGGGACAGAAAGGCGTGAGGGGAAGCTTCCAATTACAGCTTTAATACAAGTTTAAAAAAAAAAAATTCCTGGAATCAATAAAATACAGTAAACTGTATTAAGTGTAAATCTTGCTAATTTTACCCTCCCTCATTTGACACTATGAAACCTGATACTATGAGTATTCTATTGACCTACTAGCAAGAGGAATAGTATCTCAGTTTAGATTAGAAACTTCAAACAAACCTCAGACAACTGAAGAGAAGCAAAAAAGTTTGCATTTTCTGATATGTTCTTCAGTCTCTTCCTTTCGTATGGTGACAGTTCTGAAAAATCATCCTATAAAATCACACCAGAAAGATTCTGTTATTTACATAATCCACAGCAGAAATACCTCACAAAACTAGTTGTATTCTCCACCTGTATATGTTCCTTCAAATTGCACCTACTATGGTTATTTTATGTTATCTTAACGAACAACACATAAACTTTGCTGCACTGGATACTGAGACAAAGAGTTTGGGTTTGGGATAATTGCAGGATATATGCATCGCTTCCCAATTAAATAACAAGCGATCTGATATCAGAAGTCAAGTAGGATAGCCTAATAGCACATTACTTTCTACTGGCCCTTAAGTGTATTGTTTCACAAAGTGATCTTTTTATTAAGCAAAACAAGAAAGAACTCAAAACCAGAAATTTTTAAATTCACTGAGATGATTAAAGAAATTCAATAAAAAAAGAGAATCACATGAGCAGGAAAGACAGTTTTAAACTAGAGAATCTTGGAGGTCCAATATCCAACTAATAGTTACTGTAGGGGGGAAAGGAGCAGAGAAAACAGAGAAGAGAAAATCATTACAGAAATAACACAAGAAAGCTTCTCAAAACTGAAGAAATGAGTTTCCAGATTAAAAGGGCCCAATGTGTGTACAACACAATGAATGAAAACAAGACTCAAGCCCAGGCATATCATCACAAAATTTCTCAATACCTGAAGATGAGTGAAATAAAGAGAAGATCCCAAAAGTTTGCAGAGGGAAAAACAGACCACAAAGAACCAAGAATGATAACTTCACAATATCCAGGAAGCTAGAAGACAAAGGAAGAATACGTTAAAAATGTTAAGGAAAAGCTATTTTCAACTTACAATTCTAAATCCAATAATGCCAACAATCAAAGGTAAAGCATAAAGACTTTTTCAGACATGCAAACAATCTGTCAGGCTGCCCAGGTGGTGTAAGTAGTGAAGAATCCACCTTCCAATGCAGCAGATGCAAGAGACCCAGGTTCAGTCCTTGGGCTGGGAAGGTCACCGGGAGAAGGAAAAGGCACCCCACTCCAGTATCCTTACCTGAAAAACTCCCATGGACAGAGGAGACTGGCAGGCTACAGTCCATGGGGTTGCAAAGAGTCAGACATGACTGAGCACTTACCAGCAGAAAACTATCTGTCATACACCAGCTTTTAGCACGTTTCTATAAGCTGCACTTCATCAAAATTAGACAATAAACCAAGAAAAATAAAGACAGGATCCGGGCTACAGAAGTCCAACACAGGAGAGAGAAAAAAGAAATTTAAAGAAAAACAGTTAAGAGAAGGCCAATAAAGGGAAAACAGTCCAGAATGATGGAGGGTCCCAGAAAACATTTCATGGATTATATACATACATACATACATATATATAATATATATAAAGCCATTAGAATTCATTGATTTATACTGAGAAAAATTTTACAACTGAGGTAAAGCTTGGATTCTATGTAATATGGAAGGTAAAACATGGGAAGGAGAAGACGGCAAACGTGTGTAAACTTAATCTTCTATATTAAGTCAATAGGCAATGTGGGGGAGAAAAGCTAAAACGCCCTAAAGTATGATTTGTCTGTTGAGCAGTAATCACACAAATAGGTATGTAACAGGAAATTGCTGGCCGTTTTGATTTGGTTCTGTGTATACATACATGTGTTTGCACATGGAATTGGGGCTTCCCCACTGGTTCAGTGGTAAAGAATCCACCTGCAACGCAGAAGAGGCGGCTTCAATTCCTGGGTCAGGAATATGCCCTGGAGAAGCAAACGGCAACCCACTCCAGTATTCTTGCCTGGGAAATCCCATGGACAGAGGAGCCTGGTGGGCTGCAGTCCATGGGGTCACAAAGAGCTGGACATGACACTGCGACTAAACAACCACCACATATGGAATTACCTTTGTGTGAAACTAAGATCATGGCATCCAGTCCCAACACTTCATGGCAAACAGATGGTGAAAAAAGTGGAAACAGTGACAGATTTTATTTTCTTAGGCTCTAAAATCACTGTGGATGGTGACTATAACCATGNGCTGGACATGACACTGCGACTAAACAACCACCACATATGGAATTACCTTTGTGTGAAACTAAGATCATGGCATCCAGTCCCAACACTTCATGGCAAACAGATGGTGAAAAAAGTGGAAACAGTGACAGATTTTATTTTCTTAGGCTCTAAAATCACTGTGGATGGTGACTATAACCATGAAATTAAAAGACGCTTGCTCCTTGGAAGAAAAGCTATGATAAACCTAGACATTGTATTAAAAAGCAGAGACATTACTTTGCCAACAAAGGTCCATATCGTAAAAGCTATGGTTTTTCCAGTAGTCATGTACGGACCATAAAGAAGGCTGAGCACTGAAAACTTGATGCTTTCAAACTGTGGTGCTGGAGAAGACCCTTGAGAGTCCTTTGGACTGCAAGGAGATCGATCCAGTCCATTCTAAAGGAAATCAACTCTGAATATTCACTGGAAAGACTGATGCTGAAGCTCCAATACTTAGGCCACTTGATGCAAAGAGCTGACTCACTGGAAAAGACCCTGATTCTGGCAAAGACTGAAGACAGGAAGAGAAGCAGGCAGCACAGAATGAGATGGTTAAATAGCACATCACTGACTCAATGGACATGAGTCTGAGCAAACTTCAGGAGACAGTTAAGGACAGAGAATCCTAGCATGCTGCAGTTCATGGGGTTCCAGAGAGTTGGACATGAACAAATGAACAACAAATATATATACACACACACAGAATTATGACTTACTATGACTTAAACAGGTATGTACATGTATCAATTTGACCAAAACGAAGCTTTTTCTCACACATAATAGTGACAGCAAAGATGAATGGTTATTTTGTCACTGCCTTGAACAATGCCTCTCAGAGGAAAACGTTACCACCATCATCATCAGGGACTTCCTAAGAATCTATCTTAAAATGCTGCATTTGGAGATCAAAGGAACAAAATTTAAACGATTCTAATTACCACAGGAAAAAATAAGAAAATTTATTAAGAAAAATCAGACTTTTTTTGAGGTATGCATCATTTAAACTATTCTCATCCATTACCTGCCCCTCCAGAACTTGCAACATCAAAGAACAAGCAAAGAATATCAAAGTGGGCTCTCAAAGTAAATATATTATAGGAAATAGAAATGTTTTTAACCCCATTAACGTTTTACCTTCAGAGACACTTGAGCAGTTACCACATGTATAACATAAGAGGGAAAATGCTACCTTTAGAAAACAAAAGAAGAAAAATAACTTGAATTTAAAATGTGCTTGATGTCAAAAATTTACCAGCTGTACGAACACATATGTAATGTTATCCAAATGATAAAAGTGTAGAGATGAAAAACAGATCAGTGGTTGCCAGGGGTTAAGGCTGGTGAGAAGGGCCGTGGGCTTAACTGTAACTGGGTAGTCTAAAGGAGATCTTTGCAGAGATGGAACAGTTCTGTATCATGATTGTGGTTGTGGTTACATGAATCTACACATGTGATAAAATGATATAGAACGGGACATACACCTAGTACCAATATGAACTTCCTGGTTTTGATACTGCAATGTAGTTATTTAGGATGTACTCACTGGGGGAAATTTCCTGGTTGCCTAGTGACTAGGACTCTGCACTGTCACTGCACTGGTTCAATTCATGGCCAGGGAACTAAGATGCGACAAGCTGTGTGGCACAGCCAAAAAAGTTAATTAATTGATAAAAAATAAAATAAGATGTACTCATTGGGGAAAAACTGGGTGGTAAACTTCCAAACACATTCTATGAGGCCACCATCACTCTAATACAGAAACCTGGCAAAGATGCCACAAAAAAAGAAAACTACAGGCCAATATCACTGATGAATATAGATGCAAAANCATATATATGGAATTTAGAAACATGGTAATGATAACCCTGTGTGTGAGACAGCAAAAGAGACACAGATGTATAGAATGGACTTTGGGACTTTGAGGGAGAGGGAGAGGGTGGGAAGATTTGGGAGAATGGCACTGAAACATATATACTATCATGTAAGAAACGAATCATTAGTCTATGTTCGATACAGGATACAGGATGCTTAGGACTGGTGCATGGGGATGATCCAAAGAGTTGATATGGGGTGGGAGGTGGGGGGTTGGGTTCAAGATTGGGAACTCATGTACACCTGAGACAGAAATAAATTAATTAATTAATTAAAAATAAAGAAAATAAAAGAAGTATAAAGCCAAAAAATAAAAAATATAAAAAATAAAAATAAAAAGCAAAGACATCACTTTGCTGACAAAGAAAAAAAAAAAAAAGAAAAGAAAAACTGAGTGAAGGGTAAACGAGACCACTCTGTACTATTTTGGCAAATTCCTATGAATCTGTTAAGCACTTCAAAATAAAAAATTTTAAAAATATACGTTTCTCAGCTGACATCATACTTAACAGTGAAAGACTGAAAGCTTTTCCCCTAAACTCAGGAACAAGATACATATGTCTGCTCTCACCACTTCTATTCAACACTGTACTGGAAGTTCTAGCCAGGGCAATTGGGCAAAAAAGGAAATAAAAGACATCCAGATTGGAAAGGAAGAAATATAACAACATTTACACTCAATGACATGATCTTATATGTAGAAAATCTTAAAGAATCCACACGCAAAAAAATGAGAGTAAATAATCTCAGCAAAGTTGTGAGATACAAGATCAATATACAAAAATAAGTTGTTTCTGTACATAAGCAATGAACAATCAGAAAATGAAATTAAGAAAAAAATACCGTAATAGTATCAAAAAGAATAATATATTTTGGGGACTTCCCTGGTGGTCCAGCGGTTGGGTGTCTGCCTGCCAAACAGTCGTGGGTTCCATCCCTCATCCAGGAAGATTCCACAGGCTGCAGGGCAACTAAGCTCTCAAGATACAAGAAAGGTAGCCACTGCAATGAGAAGCCCATGCACCACAACTACACACAGCCAACAAAGTCCCAGTGCAGCCACAAATATATATTAAAAAATTTATAAAGAATATACTTTGACACAAATTTAACCAAAGAAGTGAAAGACTTGTGCATAGAAAATTATAAAACACTGAAAGAAATTAAAGAAAATCTAAATAAGGTGGAAGACAGCTCATGTTCATAGAGTGAAATACTTATTATTTTTAAAATGGCAATATTCCCCAAACTGATCTACAGATTCAGTACAATCTCTGTCAAAATTTTAAATGTCATTTTTGCAGATATGGATAAGCTGATCCTAAAATTGATACGGAAATGAAAGGAACACATAATAGCCAAACCATCTTGAAAAGAATCAAGTTATAAGACTCACACTTCCTGATTTCAAAACTTAGTACAAAGCTACAGTACTTTGGCCACCAGATGCAAAGAGCTGACTCATTGGAAAAGACCCTGATGCTGGAAAAGATTGAGAGCAAGAGGAGAACAGGGTGACAGAGGATGAGAAGTTGGATGGCATCACTGACTCAATGGATATGAGTCTGAGCAAACTCAGGGAGAAAGTGTTTGACAGAAAAGCCTGGTGTGCTGCAGCTCATGAGGTCGCAAAGAGTCGGACAAAACTTAGCGACTAAAGAACATTAACAGTATTTAAAAGAGTGTGGTACTGGCATTCGGATAGGCAGATAGATCAACTGAATAAATCTGAGTCTAGAAATAAATCTATACACCTATGGTGAATTTATTTTCATTAAGGAAGTCCAGACCATTCAATGGGAAAGAAGAGTTTTGACAACAAATTGCTCTAGGACAAACGTATATCCACATGCAAAAGTATGAATTTGGATCCCTATCTCATGTCATATATAAAAATTAACTCAAAATGGATCAAAGACTTAAATTTAAAAGCCAGAACTACAAAACTCAGAAGAAAATGTATGTGTAAATCTCCATCAACCTGGATTTGGCAATGGTTTCTTAGATATGACATCAAAGCATGAGCAACAAAAGAAGAAATAAACTGGACTCAGATTAAAACTATGGATAACATCTCTAACAATTAAATTTAAGGACTTCCCTGGTGGTCCAGGGGTTGGGAGTCTGTCTGCTAGTACAGGGGATATGGGCTCGATCCTTAGTTCAAGAGGATCCCCATGCCATGGAGCAACCAGATCCACGCAACACAACTACGAAAGCCTGTGTGCCTAGAGCCGACGCCCCACAAGAGAAACCACAATGAGAAGCCCACACACAACAAAGAGTAGTCCCCATATGCAACAACCAGAGAAAGCCCACACACAGCAACGAAGACCAAAAACACATAGAGAGGCCAAAAATAAGTTTTTAAAAATTTAAATTAAAATTCAAAGCATTTGTACAAAAGACATTGTCAAGAAAGTGAAAACAAAGTCCCAAAATGGGAGAAAATATTTGCAAATAATAGACCTAGTAAAGATCCAGAGTCTAGAATACATAAAGAACTTTTACAATTCAACAATAAAAAGACAAAAAAAAAAAAAGACAACTTAATTCTTTTTTAATTTTTTAACTGAAGGATAATTGCTTTACAGAATTTTGTGGTTTCCTGCCATACATCAACAATAATCAGCCATAGGTACATCCACGTCCCCTCCCTCTTGTACCTTCCTCCCACCCCACGCTTCAGCCTGTCACAGAGTCCGTTTGCCTTCCGAGTCACACAGCAAATTCCCATTGGCTATCTTTTTTATGTATGGTATCGTAAATTTCCATGNTTGTGGTTTCCTGCCATACATCAACAATAATCAGCCATAGGTACATCCACGTCCCCTCCCTCTTGTACCTTCCTCCCACCCCACGCTTCAGCCTGTCACAGAGTCCGTTTGCCTTCCGAGTCACACAGCAAATTCCCATTGGCTATCTTTTTTATGTATGGTATCGTAAATTTCCATGTTGCTCTTTCCATACATCTCACCTTCTCCTCCTCCCCTCCCCCAACGTCCACAGGTGTTTTCTCTGTCTGTTCCTCCATTGCTGCCCTGAAAATAAATTCATCAATGCCATCTTGCTAGATTCCATATACAGGCGTCAGTATACAATATTTGTATTTCTCTTTCTGACTTACTTCACTCTGTATAATAGGTTCTAGGTTCATCCACCTCTTTAGAACTGACTCAAATGCACACGATCTAATTTTTTAAATCGACAAAGGACTTAAATAGACATTTTTCCAAAGTACAAATTTCAAGTATCCACATCTAAAGATGTTCAACATCATTAGTCATTAGAAAAATGCAGATCAAAACCACAATGAACTACCACTTCACATCCACTAGTAAGGCTATAACCAAAATAGTTAAGGGCATTACGTTAAGTGAAATTAACGGTCAAAAAAAAGACAAACACTGTATGATTCCACTTATATATGGTACCTAGTAGGCAAATCCATAGAGACAGAAAGAAGACTGGTTAAGGGCTGAAGAGGTGGGGAATGAGGAGTTTTTTAATGGGTATGGGCACATGTGCTAAGTTGCTTTAGTCGTGTCTGATCCCTTGCAACATTATGGACTGTAGCCCACCAGGCTCCTCTGTCCCTGGGGATTCCCCGGGCAAGAGTACTGGAATGGGTTGCCATGCTCTTCTCCAGGGGATCTTCCCAACCCAGGGATCAAACCTGCGTTTCTTACGTCTCCTGCATTGGCAGGCAGGTTCTTCACCACTAATGGCACCTGGGAAACGCTTATGAGTATAGTTTCAGTTCTGCAAGATGAAAAGAGTTCTGGTTTTACAACCATGTACATTTACATAACACTACTGAACTGTACACTTAAAAATGGCAAAGAGGTAAATTCTACATTGTGCATTTTACGTCAATTAAAAATTTTAAATGTTACAAAAGACAAGGATTGCTGAAGGTATACAGAGATTGGATTTTTTTATATATATACACTGCATTGGTTATGTAAAAATGGGGCAGTCACTTTGGAAAACAATTTGACAATGCCTCAAAAAGCTAAACACAGTTACCCTATTTCACTCCAAGGTATGTGTGTACCCAAGAGAATGGAAAACAACACATAAAATCTCATAAGTAAATGCTCATGGCAGCATTATTCTTAACAGCAAAAAAAAGTGAAAACAACTCAAATGTCCATCAACTGACGGATGCATAAACAAAATGTGGTATATCCATACAATGGAACAGTATTTAGCCATGAAAGGAAATGAAGTACCGACACATGCTACATGAATGAACCTTGAAAAGATGCTAAATGAAAGAAGCCAGACCAGAAAAGCCATATATTGTATAATTCCACTTATATGAAATGTCCAGAATAGGCAAATATAGAGACACAGAAAGTAGATAACTGGTTTTCCAAGGCTGAGAGAGGGAGGGGTAGGGGTTTATAATCACTACTGACAGGTATGCAGTTTCTTTTTGGAGTGATAAAAATTTATGAAATTGGATAGTGATAATGGCTACACAGCTTCATGCATATATACAAAAAACAATGAATCATATACTTTAGTATATGTTATGGGAATTCTGTCTTAATAAGGAAATAAATATATGCTTGATGACAGAAACCAGATATGTACATAGTCTCAAAGTATCTTCCTCAAAGCATTCAGTAATTACCAAGGGAAAAATACTAAGTTTACACTGGAAAATCCTGGCAGACACCACTGTAGCTAAATGAAGTAAAATATCAACAACATCATGTACACTCTAATATGATACACTGAGGAGGGCACCTTCTCTTCTGTGGTATCCTTCCCCAAAATGCAAAATCTTAATCTGATCATGAGAAAATAGCAGATAAACCCAAACTGAGGGCTTCCCAGGTGGCTAAGTGGTAAAGAATCTACTGCCAAAGCAGAAGACCTGGGTTCAATCCCTGGGTCAGGAAGATCCCTTGGAAAAGGAAATGGCAACCCACCCCAGTAATTCTTGCCTGGGAAATCCCATGGACAGAAGAGGCTGACAGGCTACAGTCCATGGGGTCACAAAGGGCCAGACACAACCTACTGACTTAACAACAACACAAACTGAGGGACACTATACGTCACTTTATGTCTGATGTGACAAAAGCCATCCTTCATTTAGAAAGAAATAAGCTTATAAACTAAATACTGTTCCTAAAGCATGGTACCATAAGTTTTTACGATAATTAAACGATAATTAATCAAACGATAATTAATGAAAGGGAAGAGAAAACAAGAATGAAATGTTCTAAATAATTAATGAAAGGGAAGAGAAAACAAGAATGAAATGTTCTAAATAATTAATGAAAGGGAAGAGAAAAGAATGAAATGTTCTAAAAAAGATGTGAGATCTTTCAGCTTGTCATAAGAAAACATATGCTGAGCGTTTATGAGTCTGTCTGACTATCTCCAGTATGCACTATCTCATGTTCTAATTTCTGACCCTATTTGTTGCTGTTGTTTAGTTGCTAAACCGTGTCTGATTCATTGGAGACCCCATAGACTGTAGCCCTCCAGGCTTCTCTGTCCAAGGGATTTTCCAGGCAAGAATACTGA
Source organism: Neotragus moschatus (assembly GCA_006410615.1). Lineage (NCBI taxonomy): Eukaryota > Metazoa > Chordata > Mammalia > Artiodactyla > Bovidae > Neotragus > Neotragus moschatus. The sequence continues at coordinate 2,518,216 of SJYA01002930.1, read as the reverse complement.
AGTGGATTGCCATTTCCTTCTCCAGGGGATCTTCCCGACCCAGGTATTGAACCCGAGTGGCCTGCATTGGCAGGCAGATTCTCTACCGCTGAGCCATAGGGAGAAGCCCTATTTATTTTACATGAAAACAAAATCTGCTTTATATTAAGCCACAAATACTCAGAATCTTAGAGTCTAAGAGGCAAAACAAACAATCCAGTCCACTGCCTCTCCAAGTGCAGTCCTAGACCAGTCTCTAGGAAGCTATTTTACACATTCAAATTCAACACTCACTCAAAACTTCTGAATCAGAAACAGGTGGCGCAGCCCTGCAATAGGGTTTTAACAAGCTCCCCAGGTAATTCTAATACAGGCTAAAGTTTGAGACCTACCAATCTTATCTAATTCCCTCATCATAGAAGTGACTTGCTTAAAGGTACAAGGTTTCTTAAGAGTGGCCACGCCTAAAACCTAGGCTTCCACCCCCCAGGCCAATGCATTTGACTTAGCCCACACTGTCCCACCACAGGTCCTAGTTCACTGCAACGCCGCCTCGATTATCCTATCTCCCTTTCCCTACCATCATTTTCTGTTCCAGTTCCATCTACTTCTTAGCATGTGACAGGGTCATAAAACTTGTCACTTTAAATGAGGTACAACATTCCTGGTAGGCAATAAGAGCCAAAAGAATTAGATGCTTAATTCCTTAAACTGATTCGAACTATCATTTCAAACAGAATTAGTGTTTTTCATGTATCTTCTCTACTCCACCGTTTGTCTCCTTTAAAGTAATTAAGGGAATTATTCAGCACATCAAAGCAGTAAATTAATGGCGGTTTTCCCACCTTAACATCAAGAGTTACTCAAGTATCAGATGTCCTTTACAAGTCAACTTCTTCTGGTATACTATGCATAAACATATAAAGGCAAGCAAGACACCATTAAGTAGGAGTAAGCTCAAAAATAAGTGCAGCAAACAGAAACAAAGAGAAGCAAAGTCAATCCTCTCCTTCACAAATCAAAACCAAGAGCCCCCACCAAAAAAGAAAAACAAGAGCCAAATAAAACCAAGGAAATTATCTGTTGTACATTTAAAAAATAAAATTTCACTTAAATATAAATTAGATAATAAAATAATCTGTTTAAGCTAAAGAGGCCCTTGATAACCGTAGCTTAACAAAACTCCAAATTTTTAAACGTGAAAATTTGAATAAGCTAGTAATTAGATCCTCACCAGGCCTGGTGTGGTGTCTTCATCGCTGTCTCCTTCCTGGCTGCTTTCTGTATCAGGGCTGAGAACCACTGTATCTGAAGGGCTCTTGTACTGCCACTTGCTTTCAGCGTGAACATCCAAGAAGGATTTTTGCAGAGTGGATTCTTCCTTGGAAGATGTGGCTTCCATCTTTGAAGTTAAAATCTTTTTGCAAGTTTTCTTTATTTCAGCTTTCTTAGATTTCTTACATGTCACTTCATTGTTAGAATTCTTATCTAATAGGGATTTGGGGCGCTCAAGTTGGCCTGTATTGTAGTTACTGAGTGAAAAGGGGACAAGATACACCTTAGCTATTTTTCCTAAAACTGTAGTCTGTACCGGTCTCAGGGATATATCAGCGATGTTTCGGTTTTCCTTATATTCATTCACCTATTCAGGTCAATAAAGGAAAACAGTATTAAAATTTCAGGTCCTGAGCCTTTACTTACCCTTTACAACCCCACAGACTACAGCCCACCAGGCTCCTCAATCCATGGGTTTCCCTAGGCAAGACCACTGGAGTGGGTTGCCATGCCCTCCTCCAGGGTTATTTTCCCAATTCAGGGATTGAACCCACTTCTCTTCTTCTCCCCCATTCTCAGGCAGGTTCTTTAGCACTAGCACCACCTGGGAAGTCCCACAGATCTGCGTAAATAAGTCTAATTCCTATTTCATAATAACAACATAAATCCCAGCTGACAGTCTGTAAGGAAATTTTTTTCCCTCCAAAATCTAGATACCTATTTCATTAATCTAAATAGAATTATTATACTGGGCACTGACCCATAAGTCTGCCAGACCAATAATAAAAATGACTACAATTTGTTATTGAGGAAACTGAGTAACTGGAATTGTTCCAAGAGTGAGAAACTGACCAAAACGACAGCAAAAACCAACGCAGACTTCCTGATTCCAGCATGACACTATTTCTGGGGTTACTGACAGGCATCTTCCTTGGGGCTAAGGGCCCAGTTTGCACAGAGGAAAACCAGAACAGGCATCTCCGCTTATCTTTTGAAGCAACACCCGGAAAAACCCAAAACCCGTTACACTGAGGGATGCCCCAAAGAGCAGGAAATAGTTTTGCAGCGAGGCGGTGCCGGTTGGCAAGCCCTCCCCGGCCTACGCCAGGCATATCCCTCACGAAGAATGAGGCAGCAACACACCCGAAAGGGACAAGCCGTTTCTCACATTCACCTGAAGTCGCTGTCTGGAGCCCCCCTTCTGCTCAGCCTCCGCACGGGACCCAGACATCTTTCCGCAGCGTGGCCGCTGGCGTCTTCCCGCCAAGACTGCGGCGAGAGGCGGGGAAGAGTGGAGATGGGAGGGGCGAGGAGGAGCCCCGCGCCCGGGAGGCTCGGCCGGCGAAGGCGGGCGCTGATCCCAGCCGACGGGAGGGGCACGGGGCACGGGGCACATTTTCCTCTAGGTACGCAAGCTTGCCAGCCTCGCCCCAAACTCAAATTCTTTAGGGAAGCGAAGGGACCGAATCGCCATTTTTACCTTGGATCCCGGTGGTTTTTGACGCTGCGGATGCCTGTATCTTACTTTGAAAAACACTTGCGCTTCTCCTAAAGAAAAACCACCTCGCCTAGCAATGTGAGCCTGGAAAAGATTCAGGGGCATTTAGTTGCCAGATGACCTAGAGAAGAAATAAAATCAACCTGCAGGCTTTACCTCGACCCGACGGTTCCTTATGATCCCTCCACCAGAAAATTATGCCCTATGGCTATCGTATTCTCCTAGGAAGGGAAGTATTTTGATTCCACCCTGCCCCTAAGAGCTGATAAGGTGGTTTAAACTTTACCCACCAGTTAACTAAGATTCTGCTGCTAAATCACTTCAGTCGTGTCCGACTCTGTGTGACCCCATAGACGGCAGCCTACCAGGCTCCCCCGTCCCTGGGATTCTCCAGGCAAGCACACTAGAGTGGGTTGCCATTTCCTTCTCCAATGCATGGAAGTGAAAAGTGAAAGTGAAATCGCTCAGTCGTGTCCGACCCTCAGCGATCCCATGGACTGCAGGCTCCTCTGTCCATGGGATTTTCCAGGCAAGAGTGCTGGAGTAGGGTGCCATTGCTTTCTCCGAACTAAGATTCTAGTGATGGCCTTAAAAAAACCCAAGGACGGGGGAAAGTTTTAAATAACTTTTGTATCACAAAGCACCATAAATAAGATTTTAGGACACTGTATTTCTTATAGTCATTGCCATATTAAAAGTTGTCTTGTTGTCGTTGTTTTCTATTTTCTGGGATGCCAAGAGCAGAAAGAATTGCCTTCCCATCAGATTTACTCCCTCGGGATAGCATAGTTTTGGAGCTGATAAATTTACAATACAAATTTCTATCAACTCTATTTTTACAGTCCTTTGTAGCTCAAAACTTGTGTCGTGTACTGTTCTTTGATTGAGACTTGCCCAATTTTATTTCTTCTCCCAGCTGAGGCCCAATTGTAGAACAGGGGAAACCACTTGGGAAGTAATGCTACTAACAGTACCTTCATAAGTTCCCTTCAACAATTTTCACTCCTAGACTCAAAAATTACTGATAAAATAACTTTTCACAGCGCCTGATATATGCCATATTTCTGGACTTCAAGACTTTGCTCACACTGTCCCTTCTCTCCCTACACAGCAATTATAAAATATTTTCTACAGTGTTCTTCCAACTAGCCTTTTTTTTTTTTTTTTAACACGATCCACCTAGAAAATTGGGGCAATTTGTTCCTATTCTATAAACCCTTTCAGTCGGACGCTCAGTAGCGTCCGACTCTGCGACCCCATGAATTGCAGCACGCCAGGCCTCCCATTAAGATTTACTAAATAAAATTCAAGTTCCTGGAGGACATGAGCCTTTTAACAATAGTCCATACTCCTTAGAGAGATCTAAGTGGTGTAAACACAAGTGCTTAATAATTACTTACGGACTCATATACAAACATTCCAGCCAGGAATATGTTATAATAGGCAGTCTCCAGAAATGGACAGAACTGGAACGCTTAATTGTGTTCGGATTTCAGACATTATTCTAAGCCGCTTGGGGGATTTTTTTTTTTCTTGCCACTGGCCTAAATTACCACCACTTGCCCTCAAGTGACCAAAAAATACCTCTCCACAATCCGCTCAGCCTCATCAACTGAGCTAATCAAGTGCTGTTAACGGGATTTCTATTCCGATTAAACTCTGAGCTTTCAAATTTGACAATCTTTACAAACTGCAGTTCATTATCTCTGAGTTTCATTATCCATCACTACCCTGTAATACTCGGGTTTAGACCAACCTAACAAACAAAACCTTTACTTGAGACTTTCCTCGTCGCAGGGTCTTAACAGCAAATCCCAGTGGAACCAACTTCCCGCCGGGAAGACGCGTACAAACACTGCGAGGCTGAGAACGCCGGGGCAGCCTATGGACATGCGCAGTAACAGACTCCACCTTCTAGTCGTAGGCGTCTGGAGGTCCTCCACAATCCCACAATCCTCTGGTCGCACACTTCCGGTTTTTCTAGCTCAGCCGAAGGTGGTGTTTCTATCAGTCGCGCAGCAGTTTCCAGTGGTCCTAGGAGGAGAGGATTTTATCTGTTCGTTGACGTTGTAGCTGTTCACTTTGAAATCAGTCGAGTTTCGGGAGTCACCGCCGCTGTCGTCAACATGTCGGTCCCAAGCTCACTCATGAAACAACCGCCCATTCAGTCAACGGCTGGGGCCGTCCCGGTTCGCAATGAGAAAGGTACTGTGTTGAGCGGTTTTCCAGTCGGATCTAATCTCTTTCGTCAGCATATTCCAAACTTACCCCGGGCCCACCGCCTTATCCCCAGCGATCCGTAAGACCCTGCCCCTATTTCTTCGACTTTCCCCGTCAAACTCGGATCCGATCGTGTTTCTACTTAGAACTCATCTCTTTTGTAGAACCTGTGTGCTCTCTCCTCCACCAATAAGTTAAGCTAATATAGTGAATGCCTGCTATTTGCATGGCGTTGTGTGGCATACATTTTGTTCTCTATCGTCTGTTTATGGTGCTTTTATAACTCGTATCATTTTAATTACGTGTCCACCTCCGTCTACTACATCTTAAGTCAATAACCTACTTGAGGCAGGAACTCTGTCTTAAAACTTTTTATCCCTTTCAGCCATCGCAGTGACTGTATTTGTTAAATTGAATACAAAATGGTGTAAAACGGTGGTGTCAGGAACTCATAGTATGTAGATGTGAGACATGCAAAAAGAGGCACATTCTGAACAAGTTTATGGTCTTTCCCACCTATAAAACCTGTCACATAGGTGATATAAACGAAATGCTTTGAGAGGACAGAGAAGGAATAATCTCTTCAGATTGGAATATTTAATTCGGTCTTTAAAGGATGGGTAGGATTCTAATGAGTGCAGATGGATGAAGGAAAACTGTACTTGTTTGGGGAGTCAGACTGAAAGTCCCGAGTTTTTTCAGTAAAGTATTTGGAAAATAATGTCAGTTCTTTTTTATCTTTTAAATATACAGTATCTATCTTTGTGCATTCTGCCTTTTGTTGTTGTTGTTGTTTTTCTTAAGTCAACATGACTTTGGAGAAGTGTCCTTTGGAAACATGAAGATCTTAGTCGTTCACTTTAACTACTTGTTGTTTAGTCGCTAAGTCCTGTCTGACTCTAGGACTCCATGGGCCTGTAGCGCACCAGGTTCCTCTGTCCTTGGGATTTCCTAGGCAAGATTACTGGAGTGGGTTGCCATTTCCTTCTCCAGGGGATCTTCCCGACCCAGGGATCGAACCTGGGTCTCCNTGAAGATCTTAGTCGTTCACTTTAACTACTTGTTGTTTAGTCGCTAAGTCCTGTCTGACTCTAGGACTCCATGGGCCTGTAGCGCACCAGGTTCCTCTGTCCTTGGGATTTCCTAGGCAAGATTACTGGAGTGGGTTGCCATTTCCTTCTCCAGGGGATCTTCCCGACCCAGGGATCGAACCTGGGTCTCCTGCATTGGCAGGTGGATTCTTAACCTCTGAGCCACCAGGGAAGCCCCTTTAACTGCTTATAAGTTCCATTGTATAATTAAACCACAGTTTGGTCCCTGTTGAGGGACATTTAGTTGTTGTTTTGTTACTTTTTTCCCTTTTACAAATAGTGCTTAAACATGTCTCTTTAGTGCACTTGTGTAAAAATTTCTACTAGGGTCGTGTGAATCTACATTGACACATCATTTATCATTCAGTCGGTCGTTGACATTAAGATTCCATCTGATGTACATTCTATGGATTTGGACAAATGTGAGAAGGAAATGGCAACCCACGCCAGTGTCCTTGCCTGGAGAATCCCAGGGACGGGGGAGCCTGGTGGGCTGCCATCTCTGGGGTCGCACAGAGTTGGACACAACTGAAGCGACTTAGCAGCAGTAGCAGCAGTATAGGGATATATCTCCATCGTTATGGTATCATACAGTATTTTCACTTAGTAATATGCATTTTAAGTTTCCTGCATGTATTTTCATGGCTTGATAGCTCTTTTTGTTTTGTTGTTGCTGAGTAATATTCTGTCATCTGCATGTACCATAGTTTACTTATCCATTCACCTCGTGAAGGACACCTTGGTTGCTTACACCTTTTGGCAGTTATGAACAAAGCTACGATAAATATCCATGTGCAGGCTTTTGTGTTTTGCACCTTTGTATAAATACCGAAGAGCATAAATTAGATCATATGGTAAGAGTATGCTTAGTTTTGCATGAAACCACCAAACTGTCTTCCAAAGTGGTTGTGCCATTTTGCATTCCCACCAACAATAAATCAGAGATCCTGTTGCTCCACATTCTTACCAGCATTTGGTATTGTCAGAGCTCTAGATTCCGGCCATTCTGTGCGTAGCAACATCGCATTGTACTTTTTTCCTAATTTGCATTCCCTGAAGACATATAAGGGCTTCCCAGGTGGCTCAGTGGGTTAAAAAAATACTGCCAATAAAGAAGACAAAGCTTTGATTCCTGGGTGAGGAAGATGCCCTGGAGGAGGAAATGGCAACTCACTCCAGTATTCTTGCCTGGAGAATCCCCGTGGACAGAGGGTGGGCTACAGTCCATGGGGTCGCAGAGAGTCGGACATGACTAAGCCACAGAGCATGCCCGGAGACATAAAATGTGGACTATCTTTTCACATACTTATCTGCCGTCTGTATATCTTCTTTGGCAAGGTGTCTGTTAAGGTCTTCTACCTCACCTTATTCTTCAGAATTGTCTTGGCTCTTTTTGACCTCCTCTTCTTCCGTATAATTTTAGAATCAGCCTGGGGACTGCTTTTAATGAAATTACATTTATAGAGCACACATTTATTGATTTACTTGGGCACAGTTGCCATCTTCTCATCTTGGAACATGATACATTTCTTCATTTATTTTGATCTTTTATATCTTTAAAACAATTATATTTTTCCTCCTATAGCCTCACACATCACTTGTTGAATTTACTCCTTTTTAATTCTTAACTTTTATCTCTTTCTTTTCTTATTGCCCTGAAACCATAATACAGTGTTGATCAGAAGGTATGATAGGGACAACCTAAAGATGCCTACTGTTTTTTAAAGGAGTGCCTCTAATATTTTATCATCACGTATAATGTTTGCTGTATCTGTTGTTAAGGTTATGTCCCTATAACTTAGAGGGGCTTCTTGGTTAGTTTTTATGTTGCCTGTACCTATGTTTGTAAGTGAAGTCCACCTAAAGTTTTCCCTTGAACTGTCCAGCTTGGTTATCCAGGTTGTACTCCTCTTAGAAAATGTGTTGCTTAGTTTTCACTGTTTTTCTGCTCATTGGAATTGTTGGTATTTGTAAAAGACAGATAATCTACTCTTGCAGGTTTGGTAGCACAGAAGTTAAAAGAAAAGGTAGAAATAAAGATTAGAAGATGGAGTTATGTGGTAATAGATATATAAAGACTGCCAGAGAAATATCTTGAGGAACTAAAAGAATGACTGAACACTATTTTAATTTTATATTCCCACTTAAGTCACCCTTACTGTGTGCTGGGTACTGTTACAAATAATTCACTTAAGCATGTAGTTAAGGTGGATGTAGTGTCCCTGTTAGGAGGGACTTTGTATTGTTTGACTGCCCACCCTTCCTCCACTCATTGTACCCAAGCTGAACCTCATTATCATTAGTGTTGGTGTTCACAGGAGCACCTTCTCATGACTTGGCCTTTGTAGGAAAAAGATGTAGCTGAATAGATGGTGGGTCAAGCCCCCTTCTCCTGCTTAGACGTGGTTTGCCAGGAATACAGGGCTTTTTTACCTGGAAAGGCCAAGGGTTGAAGGACATTGGGAAAGAGATGACTGAAACTTAAGTTCTGTTTCTTACCTAGGTGAGATTTCGATGGAAAAAGTGAAGGTAAAACGTTATGTGTCGGGAAAGAGGCCAGACTATGCCCCTATGGAGTCCTCAGATGAGGAGGATGAAGAGTTTCAGTTCATTAAGAAAGCCAAAGAACAAGAAGCAGAGCCCGAGGAACAGGAGGAGGATTCATCCAGTGACCCTCGGCTGCGGCGTTTGCAGAACCGCATTAGTGAAGATGTGGAGGAGAGGTAATGGCGAGGGTTATGTCGTCCTGGGCGTGAACCCAGCAATAACTGCTAATGCTTGAGTCACACTTTCTGTGCACCAGGCACTGTTCCTGGTATATTACTTTAACTAATTGTTGTAATCCACATAATGATTTTATGAGGGTATGATTATCCCCATTTTTACAAGCCAGGAAACTAAAGCAGAGTGGGGTTTGGAAAATGACTCATTAAGGGGATTGAAAGCACAGATCACTGGTTGGTTTGTTGAGGGGTCTTTTTCACACAGAGATGTTTTCTAAAATTTGAGAAATTGATCTTTTCCAGGTAGTTATTCTAAAAGCTAATGAGGAGAAATGATACTGATAAAGTAGGAGAAAAGGACTGATGAGTGGTCTCATGTCAGAAAGGGACCCCTTCCAACGAGGAATTTTGTGTATTTTGTATTGACTGAGACATTACCTTACAGAGTAGCCAGAGGTTCCCAACTTTCACAGTTCACATTGTCTCAGGAGTTTTTTCACAGAGCCTCTGAGCCCAAACAATTCCATTTATTTTATTAAGTAGTTAGAGCCAAATGATTTAATAAATATTTATGTCCTAGCAACTTAGTACTTAAAAACTTTAATACCTATAAAAGAAAAAACATTTTTATTTCATGTTTACATAACCACAGTTACTTACTTTTGGGGTTTGTGTGCCTCTCGGGCACTAACAACTTCTCAAACCTTAGAGTCACATTGGCACAGTCACTCATTTCCTGTTCTATATTGACTTTCATGCAGAACTTGCTTTTTATCACAGCAGCCCAAAAGAAGTTTTATAAAGTCACGATACCATTGAAAGGAAATATAATGTGATCTGCTGTTGGGGAAATTCAAGTACTTTGAGCTTTACAATACATCCCAGTGCACCCATCTAAGCTTGGTACAGTGCCCCAGGGTGCCTCAGCATACATATAATGTTTTAGGTATTTCTTCTGACACTTTGAGTTAGTTTCTTTAATCTGCACCTGTTTCCTCATCTCAAGTCTTCAGTATTAATAAAAGGAAACATAACGTCCTGGTGCTCTGTGACTAAGGAAATGTCCTTTTTGTGAGGTTGGTATTACAGTCGGACACTGTCTTTCAGATTGGCTCGACATCGGAAAATAGTGGAACCTGAAGTGGTTGGAGAAAGTGACTCCGAAGTAGAAGGAGATCCTTGGCGCATGGAACGAGAAGATAGCAGTGAAGAAGAAGAAGAAGAGATTGATGAAGAGGTATGATTAAGGAAAGCGGGAAGTTCTTTCTGGGTGGAAGAAGAAATTAGGGCCAGTGCTGCTTTGTTGAGGCCTTAGAAAAGCACAAGGTATCTGCTTTTGGCAGAAGTCTGATCCAGTGTTCCCTACTTGTTTTGGATAGGATTGAAATAGAGTGGTACTAAGTTCCATATACTCAACCAGAATTTGTTGAGCTTGATGAGGTAAGAGTAAAAAGCCACTGCAGAGCACAGGCCGTTTGGCTGACCTGCTTGGACCTGTAACTTGATAGGAAATAGAACGGCGCCGCGGCATGATGCGCCAAAGAGCACAGGAGAGAAAAAATGAAGAGCTGGAAGTCATGGAGGTGGAGGACGAGGGACGCTCTGGGGAGGAGTCCGAATCAGAGTCTGAGTATGAGGAGTACACAGACAGTGAGGATGAGATGGAGCCTCGCCTTAAGCCAGTCTTCATTCGGAAGTAAGTATGCCACAAACCAGGCCTGAATCCACATAATTACTGCTTTCCAGGTCTGAAGACGGAAGCCTCTTTTCTCTTTCATGCTCTTCTGAAATGTAGGCACTAAGTAAAAGTCTTCTGTCTGGTGCCCCAGTTGAACAGAGTGTTTGCTGAGGAGTATCTTGGTGTTGGGCTTTCCAAGTGGCTCAGTGGGTGAAGAACCCACCTGCCATTACAGGAGCCATGGATTCAATCCCTGGGTTGGGAAGATCCCCTGGAGGAGGGCATGGTAACCCACTCCAGTATTCTTGCTGAAGAATCCCATGGACAAAGGCGCCTGGCAGGTTACAGTCCATGGGGTCGCAAGGAGTCAGACACAAGTGAAGCGACTGAGCACGCACACACACATCTTGGTGGCAGTCTGAGTTAGTTTTCATATCTCCTTTCCTACTTAAAGAAAACACACCTGCCAAGGTCTTATATTATTTTAAATACAAAATCAAGCTTAAGAGCAAATTCCTATTCCTTTCCTAATGGCTAGACATCCTACAGTCCAGCAGATTTCTTGATATTTAGGCAGTTCAAAGATGATGGAATTTTGATGTTCTAAAGACCAGAAATGATTCCCACTTTTAGCTCTTTGCAAATAAGAGAGCCAGAGACCATTCGGCTTTGTCTGGTTTGAATGAGACTTGATTTAGGGAACAAGGAGCACTACTCTAAGGACTTTGGGCAATTAACAGGACCTCTGTGCTACAGGAAGGACCGGGTGACGGTTCAAGAACGTGAGGCTGAAGCATTGAAACAGAAGGAGCTGGAGCAAGAGGCCAAACACATGGCTGAGGAGAGACGCAAGTACACACTCAAGGTGCTGGGCGTGGCTGTGAGGATTGAGTGTGAGGAGCTGTGTGTTTCGGTCTGTCTGAGGGAGAATAAGGAAGTTCAACAGTTGAATTGTTCTCCCTGTCCAGATTGTAGAGGAGGAAACCAAGAAAGAGCTGGAGGAGAACAAGCGGTCTCTGGCTGCCCTGGATGCCCTCAATACTGATGATGAAAATGATGAGGAGGAATATGAGGCCTGGAAAGTTCGGGAATTAAAGAGAATCAAGAGGGACAGAGAAGACAGAGAAGCGTGAGTAATAGGATGAGCTCAGAGCTTAATACCACTGGGTGGTCATATTCCTAGTAGGGTAGCTCTTAGGCTCCACACCTACTGTGAGTTCCATTCTACCTTTCTTTAGGGTTCCTAGAGCTAGGTGTGTTCCCCATAAGTGGAATGTGGCTTATTATAATAAAATCAGGGAAGAGAAACACATTTTGTCAGTGTTTCTCCACGATAAGAGTGCAGCTGATACTCCCTTTAGTAGTTTCCTAATAGACACAAACTAGTTACTAGCTATAATGAGTTTTCTGTTGTTGCGTAACAACCCAACCCAAAAGTAAGTGACTTAAAACAATTATTTATTTCTCACAATTTTGAAGGTTGCTATGCAGTTCCTCTACCACTCAGTTAGACCAAAATCATGTTGGAGCTGCCCCACCCATTCCTAAAACCTACTAGGAATGCTTTTTTTTTTTTTTTTTGAAGAAAAGGGACCTATGACTCTCCACCCCCCAAAAAAAGGTTAAAACTGCTGCAATCTAGTTAATGATGGTGACTCTTGGTTTGTGATATGTAAGCACATTATTTTAAAAATACCAGTCAAGTCTTACACAGAATTAAATTGATTTTTTTTTTTAAACAAAGAAGGCTCTTCAGGGAAGGGAAATTCGTAATGTTATAAAATCAAGCAGTAGTAGTATGTCTGAACCTCAAAAAGACTAGAATCAACTTTCAGAAGTTTGTAGTACCTGGTCTTGTGAGCATAATGAAGACTACCTGACCTTTTTATTTATTAAACTTCTGATCTTAACCTAACAGATAGTAACTAGAATCATGAAGATAAATAATGCTTGAAAGGAGGTGGGACTGTGTCATATTCAGATAACTGGGTCTTTATGAAACTAATTAATAGTTTTCATTCTCTGAACAGACTGGAGAAGGAGAAAGCAGAAATTGAACGAATGAGAAACCTAACTGAGGAAGAGAGGCGAGCCGAGCTTCGGGCAAATGGCAAAGTCATTACCAACAAAGCTGTTAAGGGCAAATATAAGTTCCTACAGAAGTATTATCACCGGGGTGCCTTCTTCATGGTAAGAAGTGAAAAGAGACTGGAATAACCCCCTCCCATTTTCCTAGTCCTGGGATGTTACTTCCACTTACCAATAGTCAGCTTTCTCATTTGCTTTTTGCCTGTGAAGAATATAAAACCAAACAGAGGAAAGCATTCAGAGAAGGTGATGGCACCCCACTCCAGTACTCTGGCCTGAAAAATCCCATGGACGGAGGAGCCTGGGCTGCAGTCCATGGGGTCGCTAAGAGTCAGACACGACTGAGCGACTTCACTTTCACTTTTCGCTTTCATGCATTGGAGAAGGAAATGGCAACCCACTCCAGTGTTCTTGCCTGAGAATCCCAGAGACGGGGGAGCTTGGTGGGCTGCCATCTATAGGGTTGCACAGAGTCGGACACAACTGAAGTGACTTAGCAGCAGCAGCAGAGAAAAGCATTGGCAGCAGGATTTCAGAAATGGCAGCAACTGTTCCCTTTTGGCGTCAGCTCTCAGGAGGAAATGATGTAACAGCAGAATTGAGGAACTGAAAGAGAGAATGATCTATACTAGACTAGACTATTTAGGTCCCCCAAATCACTTAGATATAATTTTTCATAGCTGAGTGATTTTGGTTATGAGAAAACCAAGCTCTGCAAAGAGCTTTACATTAACTCATGTTTGGCTGATTTAAGTTTAATTCACTTCCTTCTCAGCGGACAGAAAGTGACTAAATTTGACCCAAAAGTTGTTAGTTATCTAATCATTATTTGTAATGCCATGATCTTTGTTCTTTATATAAAAACCAAAGTCAAAACAGCAGTCTGTTAACCCTATATAAAATGAAAAGGACTGCTTCCAAATTATTTGGATTAGCACTAGTGATAATTCCTTAATAGAGAGCAGGAAAGGAAATGGGAGAATTGATGACATTTATTACTCCAATGACATGTGGTTTGTTAAATTATTTCCTGATATTAAAGAAGTTTGTATTAAAAAGTAACCTAGCTTTTTCAGATGCTGTTTAGCAAACCTTAAGTATCTCCACTGCAGCTAAATTCCTGCCTTTTGCTATAGATACCAGTAAAATTTTAAAACTTTGAAAAAAATTTTAAATAAAGATTCCTTATTCTTCTACCACCAGAATCAGTCTATCTAGTCAGCAGGAAATATTTGCTTATTATGTAGTTTTCCAGCCCACGTAGCTTTCTAGGTAGGAGTCAGTGGAGATTATTAATTCTTAGATTGCTTCAAAGTCATAAAATATCATTGCTTTAGCATTTCAACAGTTTTAATAATCAAGCTCCTTAGAAAACCAGTGCATTCCTAAGATAGATAAGGAAAGGTTTATGTGAAAGTCTTTTGGTGCACATACTGAAATATCAGCTCTTCTCATCTGGACAAGGAGGGTGAAGTGGAAATGGCTGAGAGATTAAATGAGGGACTTTCGGGCTCTAACAAGGAGAAAAGTTCGGTCTCATGCAAGGCCTACCTTTAAATTGGCCTTTCAAGAGCTGATAGGAAGAGTGTATACCAAAACTGTTATTCAGCTCTTCCATGAAACTTTCCTTAAGATGGTATTGTTTTAATTCTTTTGGTACATATGTTTATGGTCTGTATCATAAACATTATAGTTGTATTTATATGTTGGTTTGAAACTATTCTGTAGTTTTATACAGTTCATTAAGTAAACCTTTTGAGCATTTAGTGTATGAAGGGTAGTACTATTTAACACAGCCATGGCTCCTTGCCCTTAGAAGGCTTACAATCTAATAATAGAGTTAAAGCAAATACATACTGTAACATAAGGAAGAATGAACATACTAAAGGACTTCTGAAGAGAGAGGTGTTATATTTGGTAGGATTGAAAAGGATATCAAGGAGATGACATGTAAGATGTATAGACTTTCTGACATTCAGTGGTAGGAAGATAGTCCATGTAAAGGAGCCAGAAGAAATGGAGGCAGAAAGTATCATCTGTAAAGGCAAAGAGTACATTAAGGCTATGTAGCATTTGGCCCGACTAGTACTCAGGTGGAGAAGGCAATGGCAAGCCACTCCAGTACTCTTGCCTGGAAAATCCCATGGACGGAGGAGCCTAGAAGGCTGCAGTCCATGGGGTCGCTGAAGGTCAGACACGACTGAAGTGACTTAGCAGTAGCAGCAGTACACAGAGGAATTATGCTTATTTAATAAAAGAGAGAACCTCTGAAAGTTTTTGAGCACAACAAAGGTATATTGAGGGTTGTATGTATAAGGTTGATTGCAGGAAAAAACTGTAATAACCAAAGTAATGAGAATCTAGAGAGAATGTTGGTCCTATTACAGGAGTTAAGTCAGGAAGAGGCTGATTTGGAAAATTTCAGGAATCTGGTTTTTACTTTAGTTGTGAGTTTGAAATCCCAACAATATCTAAGATATATATTGGGCAGTAGAAGANAAGGTCAGACACGACTGAAGTGACTTAGCAGTAGCAGCAGTACACAGAGGAATTATGCTTATTTAATAAAAGAGAGAACCTCTGAAAGTTTTTGAGCACAACAAAGGTATATTGAGGGTTGTATGTATAAGGTTGATTGCAGGAAAAAACTGTAATAACCAAAGTAATGAGAATCTAGAGAGAATGTTGGTCCTATTACAGGAGTTAAGTCAGGAAGAGGCTGATTTGGAAAATTTCAGGAATCTGGTTTTTACTTTAGTTGTGAGTTTGAAATCCCAACAATATCTAAGATATATATTGGGCAGTAGAAGAATCAGGATTGGAGATTTGAGAGGCCTGTATGAAGCTGAAATCATGTGAGTGAATGAACATATTGAGTGAAAATAATATAGCCAACCTTTAGGAAACAGCTACATTTAAGAAGGAAAAAGACAACACAAAGGAAAAAAAGGAGTATCATCTCCTCAACTTGATGTAAGCTTTTGGTTCAGTAGGTTTAATGCCCTCTGGTTTCTTTTTATCCTTTATTGTAAAATTTAATGAATTTGTAGTTTGAGGGACTTCCCTGATGGTCCAGTGGTTACAACTCTGCACTTAAACTGCAAGGTGGGGTATGGGTTTGATCCCTGGTCAGGGAACTAAGCTCCCATATGCTGCCCAAATTAATAAAAATAATAATTTTAAATGGTTTAAGAAATAAGAGATACGTGAGAAATAAAACTACAAGATTGATGACTCTTTTTTATAGGATGAGGACGAAGAAGTATACAAGAGAGATTTCAGCGCACCTACCCTGGAGGATCATTTCAACAAAACCATTCTTCCCAAAGTCATGCAGGTATGGGCAACCTTAATGACATGAGAGAAAAGTAACATCTTGAGGCTGGACCATGATAAATCTGGTGGTATAACTCATCATCTATCCATGCAGGTCAAGAACTTTGGACGCTCTGGTCGTACCAAATACACCCACCTTGTGGATCAAGACACCACCTCCTTTGACTCAGCATGGGGCCAAGAGAGTGCCCAGAATACAAAGTTCTTTAAACAAAAGGCAGCCGGAGTACGAGATGTATTTGAACGGCCATCTGCCAAGAAGCGGAAAACTACTTAGAGTTCAGCTACTTATTCTTGCAGCTGTGGGACACAAGGAGAAATCTCAGCATCTGGTCCTTGATTTGTTACTACTATTCACATGGCCCCTGTATGCAGCCTGCTGAACCTACTGCCATACCTGTGGCACTGGGCAAACCCAGTCAATGAAAGTGCTTTGTGAGGTTTGGACTCATGCTGAGAAGCCTGCAAAAAAAGCACTGTCCAGGTAGGATTAGAGGCTCCCACTTAGGACTATTTCTGAGAAATCTTGAATGTCATTACTGTTCTGGCTTCCCATATTCAACTGGGACTGTTCCAAGTTTCTTTTACCAGCTCTGAGCTTGGGTTAGAAACATGGATGGGCATGTAAGAGGACAATGTATTATTTCTACCTTACAGGAAATCTAAAGTCATTGAAAACCTGTTTTGCATTTTTGGGTAAATTTTTCTAGGCAAACATACTTTTTGATCCATTTATATGCAAGTGTCAAGAAATAAAAAAATCATACATCAAGAGGTTTTTTAGCATATCAGAAATGTGAAAATATCTATTAACTAGGGTAAAAGACAGCAGGGAATTGTCAGGCAAAGGATGTTTCACATTTTAATCATACCCTTTCATCTCAGGAACAAGCACAGATGCTAGATAAGCTATATTGGCACCGAGATTTTTTCCCTGAGCAAATATGTGATTGTCATTGCTGTCTAAATTGTAGCTGTATATAGATCAAAACAGGACACACAAAACACAGAATCCAAGCAGCACACCAGTACCCACTTGCCCAGCTCATGTACCAAGGAGGGCACAGTGCTCTTGAGCTGCAAGGTAGTGACATCATGCTGGCCATCACTGGCAGAGTTAAATTTTTCATTTAATATGTACTACATAACCACCCTGCATATGGTAGAATATTAGGAGGCCTAGGGGTTATAAAGAATGACATTTAACCAGTGAGAAGACTTATCTCTATATTGCATTTAAAAATGAGAAGGGCAAGGTCTTTTCACAATCTTTAAATGCCCCACCAGGAGAATCATTCATAAATCCCTAAATCCTAGGATAAAAATTATGAGTGCAAATAATTACTATGAAGTAATAAATACAAAGATGTACTGTTGTATGTGCCAGGAGACACAATCTAAGAATTAAAATGAAAGTCAGAACTACTCACCTGCTCATCACTTCTTAAAACAATGTATCAGATATGTATCGTTTTACAGCTGAGGAAACAAGCTTAGCAAGGGTGACTTGGCCAAACTTGATCAACTTTTAAACTGCTTTCTCTCTACATTAGAAAATGGAATCTTCAGGTGTAAGTGCTGTGGTTCAGAATTAAAATCTTTTCATAAATTAATTCTAAGACATAACCTTTGATAATTTCTTATTGAAGTTACCATGTTCCCACCTCTGTACCTAAACTGTAACTCACAGTGGCTTATGAACTGGATTGGTGACTTATATCTGTATATATATAGTGGCTCCTAGACAGGTGTTGGCCTTTCAGCTATTGGTGAGGTACCCTAGAGACACATGCCATGGGGTAAACTTTATTGAGCCAATTAGTGCACCTTGAATATTGCTGAGAATTAGTCATATAAATGAGCCTGGTCTGCTATCTAACATCTGAACACGAGGTACTCTTCTACACTGATCCTCAACATAGGTTCATTAAGGGTTCTACTCCAAGATGTAAACTTCCCACAGTAAAATAAAGTATGTTGTTATACTTGGTCCAAAATGATAAAACTGCAACTTAAAAAAAAAAAAGACATCTTTATTGAAATAAGTTAATCCAGTGGGTCTGAGAAAACCCAAATCAGTTGGTTAGGGCAATAAGAGCTTCCACCACGTTGCCCATGTGTTCCCTCAAGCTCCGTTCTGCTGCAGCTCGGGAGATCTCCATCTCTGTCATCTGCAGGGAAAGGATCAATGATTTTACCGAAGCCGCCTGGGCAATAAGGTGCCAGCAAAACGTGCAGACTCCACTTGTTTCAGGAAACAAAAGACATATTCCCCACCCACACAGTAGTTAGGCATTACTACTCACTATCAGCTCCAGATCTTCCTTCTTGATGGTGACTTTTGCCAGTTCCTTCTCCCTGAAAATATTCAAGTACGTTAGTCCTCACTTTCTACCTCCACCATAAACTCCCAGAAAGGATCATTCCCAGTTGTGCCTTACAAATAAATGACTTGATAAACACTGTTGACTGATAATACAAAAGGACTCCCCCTCGCCTAACATCCCATCCCACCCCATCCCTGGAATATTTATAGCAGGCAGGTGTTGCCAGGACGTCTTTCTTTCCACCAACAAAACAGTAAGTTATAAATCTTAGGTCTGCAGAAACTGGTGATAGACAGTACGAAGTACAAAAGCCTAACGATAGCTTTTTTCTTTCTGGGGTAGAGTGGGGCGGGTAGGTAAGACTTACCGCTCCTGTTTGGCTTTCTGTTCCCTGGACCGTCTATCTCCAATCACAGACATGGCCTATGGGAAAGACAGATCAAGTTGCTGCTCTGCTACTCACAATTCCTAACAATCTAAAATACCAGTAACGAGTGAGGTGTGGATTCACAATGACGAGCGTACAAGGAACCCGGGCCTACGTTTAGTTGAATTCTGTGCACCTGAGACCCATTTTAANCAAGTAGGTACTTCTCTGTGCATGACAACTTGTCCAGCCATTTCTCACGTGTACTTCAGATCCAGATGCCCTCAGGGCTGTGTGCCCATCTGTTTGGCCACTCTCACTGCCCAGTGCTGAGCGGCTCTGGGGCTGTATACCGCGTATGTGCAGGAACTGCCACCTTCCACCTGCTGCAGGCTGTGCTGCTGATCGACCTCCACTCCCGCACCAGCCTAAGAGCACAGCTACATAATAGGTGTGTATTCTTTGGGTGGGGAGAGGGGAGAGGACAGGGAGGGAAGTAGACACAAGCTGAGCAAAGGAAATTTCCAGATGAAGTCATAGCACTGTAAAAAGACAGAGAACAGGTTTAAGTCCCTGCTTCCACTATACTTGCTGTGTAACCACAAGCCACACACTTACCCTCTTTGATCTAGTTTTCTGAAATGGAGGTAAGAGTGGAGTTACTATGTGCAAACCCTCTGTCAACTCTAGAACACTGTCCAGATGTCATTCAGGTATCAAGGGCAGAATTTGGAATAGGCTGTGATCAGCTGTCAGTTCCTCCCTTCCTCTACTTAGTCTCTTTTCTTCCCTTTCCTATAGTTCTCCTTTCTCCTTTGCCTATTCTTCTGAGACATTCTCTTTCCCTCTTAACCAGTTTCTGGCTCCTCAAGCTGCTGTTCCTGCTAGGTCTCTGTGCTGTTGCCTTCTGCATCCCTGATGAGCATCTCTTTCCAGGTATGTTCTATTTCATCCTGATCAGCAGGTGTACGTTAAAAGATGTTCTAAGAAAACAATCTTCCCTGGCAGTCCAAATGCTTCCAACGCAAGAGATACGCATTTGATCCCTGTTTGGGGAACTAAACCCAAAAGCCTTGTGGCACAACCAAAAAAAAAGGCAGGAAGAGGACCAGGAGTAATGATACAATCGGTTACATTTCCCTACTGGTGCCTCACTTGCAGCCTGGCATTACATTGGCATATGTGGCGGCTTCACATTCATCCTGCTGCAGTTGGTGCTTATTACTGCCTTTGCTCATTCCTGGAACAAGAACTGGTAAGGCGCGCATAACCCTGAAGGCTTCCTGGGAAATCTGACATTACTAAACCCAGTCAGGTTGGGCAGAGGACATGACAGGTTAATGATCTGAAAACTTCCAACTAAGCAGTATGGAAAAACTCAGGAGTATGATGGCTATAGGCCAGGTGGGATAGGCAAGTCTCACCAGTCTTCAAGGAGAGGGGGAATAGCTGATAATGGGTAAAAACAAGAGTTGGAGCCCCAAGCCACTACCCACCTCCCACCCTTAGGCAAACAGGTGCAGCCCAAGACTGCCGCTGGTTCCTGGCTGTGCTGATGACCACCCTAGGATTCTACAGCATGGCGGGTGCAGCAGCCGTGCTCCTGTTCCACCACTACACACACCCAGCTGGCTGCCTGCTCAACAAGATGCTGCTTAGTCTGCACCTTTGTTTCTGTGGCCTCCTCTCCTTCCTCTCCATCGCTCCCTGCAACCGCCTCAGTGGGTACATGCCTTACAGCATAAAAGATTTGGGGCGCCTTTAGAATAGCAAACTCCACCATCCTCAGTCACTTCAGTCTTCTCTCTCTACAACCCCTTTGCAACTCTATGGACCACAGCCCACCAGGCTCCTCTGTCCATGAAATTTTCCCATGGCAGACAACCATGGAGCCACTGGGGAAACCCAGATAGCAAATTTCATTTGCCTCCCTAATCTCAACCATTCTGCTTCCTCCAAAGGGAGGGGAGACAGAAGCACAGATGAGGATAGTAGAGGAAACTAGTACCCAGTAGGCTAAAGCAATGATTTCCGTTCTCCCCAGAGCAACCTCGCTCTGGCCTTCTACAAGCCTCTATCATCAGCTGCTATATCATGTACCTGACATTCTCTGCACTATCCAGCCGTCCTCCAGAGACGGGTAAGGAAAGGACCTGGATTCTTAACAAGGTTTACCCATGCTAAAACCTTTTTCGCTCCTGCCAAATACCTAGCTCTTTGTTCTCATCATCTTTCTCTTCTGTTGCCTTGCCCTTTCTCAGTAATCCTTCAAGGACAGAATCACACTCTGTGCCTGCCTGGCCCGAGTAAAATGGAATCCCACACACCAGATACTTCTTTGGCAATGATGAGTGCTGGCATCATGTATGCTTGCGTGCTTTTTGCTTGGTGCGTAAAAGTGTCAAGGGAAAGGTGTGAGACGGGAGGATGCTCACAAGGACAGGGATGGTTAGGAGATAAGTCTGGGGCCGTCGTTTATTTAAACTTTAAAGGAAGGTAAGAGGAAAGCTCCCCATGAACAAAAACAATTTCTAAGAATAGCACCCGTCAGATGATCTGTATGAGACGAAGTGGACAGGGGAAATTACTTGAGAACTTTTATAAGCACAAAAGATTTCAGGGCCCTAACATGAAAAAATTTAAAATTTGGGGGGGAAAGGGGCTTTGGGAGATCACTACCCTCCTGAGTTACTAATATGGACCATCTGGCAGTAAATGCCATCAGGTAACCTTCCTGCTATTTGTATCAACTTGAGAACTGTCTCTTCTCAGCAACGAGGCTTCTTACCTGGCTGAGGTATTTGGGCCCTTGTGGATCGTCAAGGTTTACAGCTATGAGTTCCAGGTGAGGATGGATAGCTCAATATCCCCAATACCCCAACCCCCTTCACACACAGCAACACACACACACACATCCTATCATCCTCTACCCAAAATGCTCAGATTCTAGCTGCTGTTACCTTTTATTGAGTACCCACAATATGCTACGCACTGTGCTAGATACTTTACATACACAATCTCATTTAATTTAATCCTCACAACAACCCTGTGAGGTAGGTGTTTGCTCCATTTTACAAATGGAGAAATTGAGGCACAGAAGGTTAAACATCTTACCAAAGTTCCCATAGCCAGTCATATACTGGAGCTAGAATTTGAACCCAGGTGTGCCTCCACTTGTCACACCACACCCATCTTTTTAAAGAGGAGTTTCCTGTACTATTTCCCAGACATTCTTTTTCCAAAACATGCTGCCTTTCATCTTACAGAAGCCCTCACTCTGCTTCTGCTGCCCTGAAACAGTGGCGCCAGAGGAAGGCAAGTGTCAAGTGAGGATCCGTAAGTGTAGATTTTTGCAGAAGGCCAAGGAGTGCAAATGCCTTCATGAAAGAGGCTGGGGAAGGGAAGAGGTGTTCCAACAGCTCTGCCACCAGCAGTTTTCTCTCTCTCCAGGGCCAAGCGGTGTGGCTGCGAGACCAGCTGACCAAGAGACCTCTCCAGCGCCTCCAGTGCAAGTCCAGCAGCTTTCCTACAGCTATTCTGCTTTCCACTTCGTCTTCTTCCTTGCATCACTTTATGTCATGGTTACCCTCACCAACTGGTTCAGGTAGGATGGAGGGGGGCCTGGGATCTCTTCTGAAAACCTAGTTGTTTTAGGGAAAAGAGCACTTCAAGGCCAGTCCTGAGTTCTCCCTAGACACACGAGTCTACCATATTCTTTGGTGGGGCAGTAGGATAGCTTTAAGCTCTTGAGTCACAGCCCCGCAGACTCTGTAACCAGAGACTTTGGTTCCACAGCTATGAGGGAGCAGAGCTGGAAAAGACCTTTATCACAGGTAGCTGGGCTACCTTCTGGGTCAAGGTTGCCTCATGCTGGGCCTGTGTACTCCTCTATCTGGGGCTGCTACTCACGCCATCCTGTTGGTCCCCAGCCCCGGACCCCAAGGATCCTATCTTCAGGCGACACTGTCATCGTGTGAGTATTGCCAAATGACAAATATCCAACCTAGGTATTTTATCAAACTGGAGTTCCCTTGAATGTGTACCCCTAGTCTTAACTCACAGGGGCTGTCCAGCCCAGCAGATTCCTCAAAGACACAATGGGAAGTTACCTCCCTTTAGTTGAAATCAGTAGTATGTCTGACTTGAAAAAAGTGGCCACACACACCCTAATACCATGGGCAGAGTATCTGACTCACTGGAGCAACCATTACTTCTTCAACTCAGCTCAAGAGCCTGATTCCAAGTCAGCAGCTCNACAATGGGAAGTTACCTCCCTTTAGTTGAAATCAGTAGTATGTCTGACTTGAAAAAAGTGGCCACACACACCCTAATACCATGGGCAGAGTATCTGACTCACTGGAGCAACCATTACTTCTTCAACTCAGCTCAAGAGCCTGATTCCAAGTCAGCAGCTCAGGAATCACTGCTAACCCTGCAGACAGTGTGGCACCAGCTTGTTCCTGGCTCTCATGGTAGAGGGGGGCAAGGAAAGACCAAAGGGGACCAAAGACTTACTTGGCGCTGCCTTTGGCGATAAAAAGGAAAACAGGAGTCCACCCCTGGGTACAGGGATGTAAGAAGCCCAGAACCCTAGAACCAGGATATAGGAAGAAAGGCACCCAGAGACTACCCAAGTTTTAATCGTGATGTTGAGGTCAAAGGAAACGGGAAGACAAAATCTACCCTCATTCCATGAGGAATGACAGAAGAGACTGTGAACACTTGAGACCAGCTAACCCTGGGAACTCCGTCAACAGCAGGGTCTGGGCCAACTTTCAAGCATAGGAACAAACTGAGGAAGAATGAGGAAGAGGGAGCGTAGTTTAGGTCTTGCAGCCTTCCTTCTCAGGACCTCAACTCCATCCTTAGGATGATGTTCCAGGTCTGAATGGGGGACAAAAACCACAAAAAAGAAGTCCCTACAGCTCTTCCTCTACCACACACCCAATACCTGTCTGTCTGTTGCAGTACAATAAAGAATTTTCCTGTGATGTTTAAACTTAACCTACATATTCACAACCTTTTAGAGTATGAAATTCCCTTCCCTTTTGGTGGGAAAGGGCAGCCATTCCTCCATCCCCGTCCCCCCAAATCCCCAGTCAAACCAGGCGCTCAAGGAATTACAAAGCTACTTTTAATACTTTGGGGTGAGCCCCACAGGAATAAAAAACACTGGGAAAGGGTAACCCNATTGCTGAAGCCTGGCTTGGAGAATTTTGAGCATTACTTTATTAGCATGTGAGATGAGTGCAATTGTGCAGTAGTTTGAACATTCTTCGGCATTGCCTTTCTTTGGGATTGGAATGAAAACTGACCTTTTCCAGTCCTATGGCCACTGCTGAGTTTTCCAAATTTCCTGACATATTGAGTGCAGCACTTTCATAGCATCATCTTTCAGGATTTAGAATAGCT
Source organism: Neotragus moschatus (assembly GCA_006410615.1). Classification (NCBI taxonomy): domain Eukaryota; kingdom Metazoa; phylum Chordata; class Mammalia; order Artiodactyla; family Bovidae; genus Neotragus; species Neotragus moschatus. Next base: position 2,494,222 of record SJYA01002930.1, on the reverse strand, counting down.
CAACTGGAATTCCATGAATGATTGTAGCGGAAACTGAAACCAATAACAGGGGCATGCCTCCCCGTCTCTTATTTTTGCTCTGTTTTCTCAGATCCAGATCTCTCGACATGATAGCAAATGGCTACAAATGGTTCCTACCCTCAAGTTTCACACCATGTCCAAGAGAAGTTCTGAGTCTCTTCCTTTAAATTCAGTGTTTAAAACCCCAGGTCAGAGCTCTGATGGTTTAGGTGCCTACCTTTGTGGTGGAGAGGTGGTTGTGAAGCATAATGAGAGCAGCCCCCAGCAGAACCATTTGGTTCTGCTAACCATTTGGTTAGTATGGGGAAGGAACAGGTTTATCAAAGAAAGAGAGTTTGCTCCCCAGAAAAGGAGGGTGCTAGACAGATAAAAAGATGTCCATTACCTCAGGGCACAGGAGATAGTCATTTGGACTGAAATGGTGTCAGCAGAAATGGCAAGAATGTGGAGCTTCAAAACATATTTTTGGAGAAATTGCTCTGGTGATCCAAGAGGCTAAGACTCTGAACTCACAACCTAGATCCTACATGCTACAGCTAAGAGTTTGCTTGACATACCAGAAGATCCCATGTGCCACAATGCAGATCAAAGATCCCATGTGCCACAACTAAGACCCGTTGGAGCCAAATGAATAAATAAAAGAAAATATTGATATATATATATATTTGGAGATTCAGTTAGAGAAGAAGATACTATCGATTCCTGGGTTCATTCATATTCTTCATGGAATTCTCCAAGCAAGAATACTGGAGTGGGTAGCCAGTTCCCTTCTCCAGATCTTCCCGACTTAGAGATCAAACGCAGGTCTCCTGCATTGCAGGCAGATTCTTTATCATCTGAGCCAGTAGGGCAGCCCAACACTTTAGTGGAGGAGACTTAACAATTTACAAGTAACCAAACCAAACAATATGAAATTATAGCTTACTTTAGGTGTTAAAAGAGAAACAAAAGTGTAAGGACAAAGAATAATGGGAAAAACCCACTCTATGTTGACTTTTTTTTTTTTTGGCTGTGCCACGCAGCTTGTGACATCTTAGTTTCCCAACCAGGGATCAAACCTGGGGCCTCTACAGTTAGAGCATGGAGTCCTAACCACTTAACCACCAAGGAATTCCCTGTGGTCACTTTTAAACTGAGGCCTGGAGCCAGTTGTAGGGAAAGTAGAAGAGGGTTCCAGCCGTGTAGCTGAATCCCTAACATTTCTAACATATCACCTTTAACAAGGAAGAGCAATAGTTTTAGGAACTTCTTTCCTTCCTCCCTAAGTTCCAAGGGTGGAACTGGATCACTAGGTCAATCAAAGTAAATTCATCACTCTTAGCTTTGATTAGCTCAGGAATCCCTCCCTAAACCCTGCATGGTATTCATCTGGTGACAGTTATTGGTTCGGGAGTTAGCATGTTACCTAAATAGGTCTGATCAGAGTGAAGTGATCTGCTAGGTTTAGCAGAGCCCTCTGGGACTCCCAAAGATGGAAGCCTTTCCATTCCTCATTTCTTGTAGGCAAGACTCCAGCCTCCATGTTTGGAACACTTGATAATTGAGGGAGGAGAAGCCAAGAAACCACCTGAGGCAAGATTAAAGGGACTGGAGAAGCTCATAAGATTAGGAGATTGAGGGGCTTCCCTGGTGGCTCAGTGGTAAAAGAATCCGCATGCCGATGCAGGAGACACAGGTTCAATCCCTGATCCAGGAAGATCCCACGTGCCTCGGAACAACTAGTTCACCACAACTATTGAGCCTGTGCTCCAGAGCCTGGGAGTTGCAACTACTGAGTCCACCTGCTGAAACTAGCCCCTAGAGCCCTGCCTCACTAGAGAAAAGCCCACCCAGTAATGAAGACCCAGCACAATCAACAATAAATAGATTTTTTAAAAAAGATTAGGAGATCAACCACCTGAGAGGATATTAAAGGAGCCCTGCTCACACCCTAATCTTGTCAGACCCCACCTTCGACCCACTGTTTTAACAACTTCTCTGGGGTGGAGACACAGTTTTTCAAGAGAGAAGCCCAGTGCCTCAATAAGGCTATCCTTTTCTGCTTCATCCAAAACTCTGTGTCCTATTAAAGGGACTTATATAGTCAAGAAATACAAGAGAGGAAAAAAAGATCTACAAAATCAACCCCAAAACTCTGTCTGCAACATTTGTTTTTGTTGTTGTTACCGTTTTTTAAGTCGCTCAGTCATGTGTGACTCTTTTGCAGCCCCTTGTGGCCTGCCAGGCTCCTCTGCCCATAGGATTTCCCACGCAAGATTACTGGAGTGGGTTGCCATTTCTTTCTCCAAAGGATCTTCCTGACCTAGCGTCTCCTGCATTGCAGGGGAATTTTTTACTACCGAACCATGAGGGAAGCCCTGTCTCAAGGATCTGATTTGCCACCAGTGTACAGAGAGGCCTAGCTTTTGGTAACAAGACCAAAGGGAGGGACTTTTTTTCCACTGTGGAGCTGTTTCTCATTGACTTGAATAAGGATTCATTCACACAGGCCTTAACTGCTTTTGGCTTCTTTGACTTTGAAGCACAATACTTAAGTTGAAGCAAGGTGAGTGGCAGAAGGAAATTGGGTCCTTGATGATGCTCTTGGGCCACTGAATAAATCAACTGTAACATTTGTTCTCTCTCTGAGCTTCCTGCTATGAAAACCACCGTATTTGTTTTTTGAGTAAAGTGTCTTGAGTCGGATTTCTGTTACTTCCTCCAAATACTTTTTAAGCAATATATAAACAATAGAAATAGCATATGCCAAGGCCCTGAGATGGGGAAAAGCTTGAATAACTAGATTAATTGGAGGGATCACACAATGAAATGATCCAGTAAATTTATTGTAAAATGTAACCAATCCTCTCCATGCATACTACTAGTTAGATTTTAGTGCCTTGGAGAGATGAGGATCGGCAAGCACTGAAGAAAACACTCAACATAAAAATAGGCCAAAGCAAAACAGAAACAGAAAGTAAGCTTTCAGAGGATCAGAAACAATTCTAGGAACCAAAAAAAAAGGGAGTTGGGGGAGGAGACTATAATTAGTATCCTTAGAAATGAAGAGGATATTGAACAAAAACAGGGGAGCTGGGGGTGGGGGGCGGAGAACATTCAGAGAATAAACAGCTCTTGGAAATTAAAAATATGATAGAAGAGTTGGAAGATAAAAGTTGAAGAAATAGTCCAGAAAATTAGGCAAAAAAGCAGTCTCGTAAAGCTTAAGGATCCCTTCTAAAAAAAGGTTTAAAATACAACAATGGGGGACTTCCATGGTGGTCCAGTGGTTAAAAATCCACCTGCCAGTGGTGGGGACATGGGTTCAATACCTGCTCCGAGAAGATTCCACATGCTGTGGAGCAACTAAAGCTGTGCTCCACAACTACTGAGCACCCTAGAGCCTGTGATCTGCAACAAGAAAAGCCATCCCAACCAGAAGCCCACGCACAACTAAAGAGAAGCCCCCACTCTTCACAACTAGAGAAAGCCCCAGGGCAGCAGTGAAGACGGAGCACAGCCAAAAATAAAATAAATAAAATATTTTTTAAAATACACCCAAGGTATCGGTACATCCATATTCATAGCAGCATTATTCACAATAGCCGAACAATAAGAAGCAACCCAGATGTCCATTGACAGATTAATGGTTATAGAAAATGGGGGATATACATACAACGGAATCGTATTCAGCCTTAAAAAGGAAGGAAATCCTGACAAATGCTACAACATGGATGAACCTCAAAGACAGTATGCAAAGTGAAACAAGCCAGTCACAAAAAGACAAATACTATATGACTGCACTTATGAGGTATCTAGAGTAGTCACATTCAGTGAAACAGGAAGGAGAAGGGACTTTCTGTTGGTGGGAACTGGGAGGAGGGGGAAATGAAGAGTTCTTGTTTAACAAGTACAGAGTTGCAGTTTTACAAGGTGAAAAGCGTTCTGAAGGTTGGTTGCACAGCAATGTGCAAGCTCTGTACAACTAACATGGTGTGTGCGCTCAGTTGCTAAGTCATGTCCAACTCTTTGCGACCCCATGGACTGTACCTTGCCAGGCTCCTCTGTCCATAGGATACTCCAATCAAAAATACTGGAGTGGGTTGCCATTTCCTCCTCCAGGGGATCTTCCTGACCCAGGGATCAAACCTGTGTCTCCAGGGTCTCCTGAATTGACATGTAGTTTCTTTACCACTGAGCCACTTAGGAAGCCCTACTACTAACACTACTGTACTATTAACACTGCTGAGCTGTACATTTAAAAATGGGGAAGATGGCAAATTTTATTATGTGTATTTTGCCACAATTAAAATAAAAAATGAAGACTACATGGGATCATAAATGGTATAATTGATTATATTCATTATAGTTATCAAAATATTAAAATGCTTCTGGTATAGTAACTGCATTTTTATCAATGCATAATATAAAAGATCGAGGCAAGAAGAATTGTAATGGTAATAACAACTGTAATTATAAGGTGGTGATGAGCGCAAATGGGGTTTAGCTATCACTCCAATAAATGTGATATGAAATTAAAATACCTCTCATTTCTCTTTGTGAGAACATCATTACTGCCAGTACAGGTGGTTTGTGCCTGCATTCATAACTGAAAGAAATGTTACATTTTATTAGGGTTAGTGAAAATAAAGTGTGTAATTTTCCCCTTCCCAAGCTCACAGAATTCCTGAGTGCTATGGTCTGCAGACGCAATTTTAGAACCTCTGCTCCGTGACCCTGGGTAAGCTTCTCTAAACTTCAGTTTTCTTTTCAGTCCTTAGTATTGAGCACATTCCTAACTCACTCACCCTTTTAGGCAATTATTTCACACTCTGTTTATCCCTCAACTCCTATTGCTTCTCCTTCATCCTCATACTCTTTCTCAGTTGCTTCCTGCTTCACTGAGAAGACAGAAGCAATCAGAAGAGCCCTGCCCTAGACTTTCTCCACACCTACCAGTCCTTTTTGTTTATAATTTTATTTATTATTTTAATATTTGCCTGCACTGGGTCTTCGTTGATTTGCACGGGCTTTCTCCAATTGCAATGAGCGGGGGCTGCTCTTCGTGGCGGTGCCTGGGGCTCTCATTGCAGTGGCTTCTCTTGCTGCGAGAGCACAGGCTCTAGGAACTTGAGCTTCAGTCGTTGTAGCACACAGGCTCAGTAGTTGCCCCAAGGGACATGAAATCTTCCCAGACCAGGGACTGAACCCATGTCCCCTGCATTGGCAGGCAGATTTTTATGCACTGTGCCACCAGGGAAATCCAGACCTCTACCAATCTTTTGCACCTGCACCTGCCTTCTCTGTCCATGTGGCCTTCTCCTATAGATGACCCATCCATGCTCCTTTGGAAAGCCAATCTTGAATAGATCCCACCGCCTCTATTCGACTCAAGAACCCCACTTCAGCAACCCTTTTCTCTTTCCTACATCTTCAAAGTTTGGAGGATATTCCCCAAATAATTCCCACCGGCATAAAAATGTGCACTTTCTCCCACCATAAGCCTTTCTCTTGATCCTATTTCCCCTAACAATTGACTCCCTATTTTTTTGCTCTATATTTAGCAAAGCTTAAGTTCCTTCTATCCTCTGTAGAGGCCTTATCCACCATTCTCTTTCAACCTTCTCCAGTCAGGCTTTCACCTTACCACTTCACCAGAACTGCTCTTATGAAGGTTACCAGTGAATCCACATGGCTAAACCCAGTGGTCAATTCTTTTTTTCTTCTGTAATGGTTGAAATATAATTCACATATCATACAATTAACCCATTTGAAGAGTACGTGCAATTTTATGGGTTTTAGTATCATCCACAGATGTATGCAACCACCACTAGTGTCAATTTTAAAATATTTTCATCACAATGGTCAGTTCTTAATCTTCATTTCACTTGGCCTGTCTGTAGCATTCTAAAAAAATGATTTCTTATTTATTTGGCCACACCAGGTCTTAGTTGTAGCACTTGGGATCTTTAGTTATGGCACGTAGGATCTAGTTCCCCGGCCAGGGATCAACCCGGAGCCCCTAGCACTGAGAGTTCGGAGTCTTAGCCACTGGACCACCAGGGAAGTCTCTATCTATGGCATTTGACACAGTTCTCTTTCTTTGAAACATGGTTTACACTTGGCTTTCAGAACATCACACTCTCTTTTCCCTCCTTTCTCCCTGCCTTTCTATCGCCTTTACTTTTCTTCCCCCTGACTTATTTCTAGAGACTGGAGTACCCTAGGGTGTTGTCCTTTNGCTCCTCTGTCCATAGGATACTCCAATCAAAAATACTGGAGTGGGTTGCCATTTCCTCCTCCAGGGGATCTTCCTGACCCAGGGATCAAACCTGTGTCTCCAGGGTCTCCTGAATTGACATGTAGTTTCTTTACCACTGAGCCACTTAGGAAGCCCTACTACTAACACTACTGTACTATTAACACTGCTGAGCTGTACATTTAAAAATGGGGAAGATGGCAAATTTTATTATGTGTATTTTGCCACAATTAAAATAAAAAATGAAGACTACATGGGATCATAAATGGTATAATTGATTATATTCATTATAGTTATCAAAATATTAAAATGCTTCTGGTATAGTAACTGCATTTTTATCAATGCATAATATAAAAGATCGAGGCAAGAAGAATTGTAATGGTAATAACAACTGTAATTATAAGGTGGTGATGAGCGCAAATGGGGTTTAGCTATCACTCTAATAAATGTGATATGAAATTAAAATACCTCTCATTTCTCTTTGTGAGAACATCATTACTGCCAGTACAGGTGGTTTGTGCCTGCATTCATAACTGAAAGAAATGTTACATTTTATTAGGGTTAGTGAAAATAAAGTGTGTAATTTTCCCCTTCCCAAGCTCACAGAATTCCTGAGTGCTATGGTCTGCAGACGCAATTTTAGAACCTCTGCTCCGTGACCCTGGGTAAGCTTCTCTAAACTTCAGTTTTCTTTTCAGTCCTTAGTATTGAGCACATTCCTAACTCACTCACCCTTTTAGGCAATTATTTCACACTCTGTTTATCCCTCAACTCCTATTGCTTCTCCTTCATCCTCATACTCTTTCTCAGTTGCTTCCTGCTTCACTGAGAAGACAGAAGCAATCAGAAGAGCCCTGCCCTAGACTTTCTCCACACCTACCAGTCCTTTTTGTTTATAATTTTATTTATTATTTTAATATTTGCCTGCACTGGGTCTTCGTTGATTTGCACGGGCTTTCTCCAATTGCAATGAGCGGGGGCTGCTCTTCGTGGCGGTGCCTGGGGCTCTCATTGCAGTGGCTTCTCTTGCTGCGAGAGCACAGGCTCTAGGAACTTGAGCTTCAGTCGTTGTAGCACACAGGCTCAGTAGTTGCCCCAAGGGACATGAAATCTTCCCAGACCAGGGACTGAACCCATGTCCCCTGCATTGGCAGGCAGATTTTTATGCACTGTGCCACCAGGGAAATCCAGACCTCTACCAATCTTTTGCACCTGCACCTGCCTTCTCTGTCCATGTGGCCTTCTCCTATAGATGACCCATCCATGCTCCTTTGGAAAGCCAATCTTGAATAGATCCCACCGCCTCTATTCGACTCAAGAACCCCACTTCAGCAACCCTTTTCTCTTTCCTACATCTTCAAAGTTTGGAGGATATTCCCCAAATAATTCCCACCGGCATAAAAATGTGCACTTTCTCCCACCATAAGCCTTTCTCTTGATCCTATTTCCCCTAACAATTGACTCCCTATTTTTTTGCTCTATATTTAGCAAAGCTTAAGTTCCTTCTATCCTCTGTAGAGGCCTTATCCACCATTCTCTTTCAACCTTCTCCAGTCAGGCTTTCACCTTACCACTTCACCAGAACTGCTCTTATGAAGGTTACCAGTGAATCCACATGGCTAAACCCAGTGGTCAATTCTTTTTTTCTTCTGTAATGGTTGAAATATAATTCACATATCATACAATTAACCCATTTGAAGAGTACGTGCAATTTTATGGGTTTTAGTATCATCCACAGATGTATGCAACCACCACTAGTGTCAATTTTAAAATATTTTCATCACAATGGTCAGTTCTTAATCTTCATTTCACTTGGCCTGTCTGTAGCATTCTAAAAAAATGATTTCTTATTTATTTGGCCACACCAGGTCTTAGTTGTAGCACTTGGGATCTTTAGTTATGGCACGTAGGATCTAGTTCCCCGGCCAGGGATCAACCCGGAGCCCCTAGCACTGAGAGTTCGGAGTCTTAGCCACTGGACCACCAGGGAAGTCTCTATCTATGGCATTTGACACAGTTCTCTTTCTTTGAAACATGGTTTACACTTGGCTTTCAGAACATCACACTCTCTTTTCCCTCCTTTCTCCCTGCCTTTCTATCGCCTTTACTTTTCTTCCCCCTGACTTATTTCTAGAGACTGGAGTACCCTAGGGTGTTGTCCTTTAGTCTCATCTCTGTCTTCTTGGATGAGTAATCCTGTCCTATGGTTTTAAATATCAGGTTGGTGAAAACGTAATTGTGGTTTTCAATTGTGAATTTTAAATCGCTATAACTAGGCTCCAAACACATCTTTATTGATCAAAATAGGAACCATTACAATCAACACATTTTTGTCAATGAAAAATAAGTTGGTGTATTCTGTAGCATAAAGATACGTGCTTCAGGATTTGAGGAACTTTAGGAAAGCATTTTCTGCCTCCTTGCTGGTTGTGGAAGCATTTTCTCCACAAAAAAGTTGTGGTAGTTGGTTGGCAAGAGGTCAGTTGAATATGGTGGATGAGGCAAAACTCTGTACCCCAATTTGTTCAACTTTTGAAGCCTGTGAGGCATGTGGTCAGGCATTGCTGTGGAGGAGAACTGGGCCCTTTCTGTTGACCAATGCCAGCTGCAGGTGTTGCAGCTTTCGCTGCATCTCATCGATTTGCTGAACATACTTTACAGATATAGCCGTTCTGCTGGGATTCAGAAAGCTCTCGTGCATTGGACTGGCAACAGACCACTAAGCAATGACCAAGACCTTTTCTGGTGCAAGTTTGGCTTTGGGAGGTGCTTTGGGGCTTCTTCCAGGTCCGACCACTGCGTTGGTCACTGCCAGTTGTTGTTTGGCGTATACAATCCACTTTTCGTTGCACATCACAATCCGATCAAGAAATGGTTTGTTGTTGCTAAATAGAATAAGAGAAGACGATACTTCAAAATGATGATTTTTTAATTTTCTTTCAGCTCATGAGGCACACACTTATCGGGCTTTTTCACCTTTCCAGTTTGTCTCAAATGCCAAATGACTGTAGAATGGTCGACATTGAGTTCTTGAGCGACTTCTCATGTAGTTGTAAGAGGATCAGCTTCAGTGAGTCTCTCAGTTGGTGGTTCCAATATCAAATAGTGAAGTTCAACAATGCAAAACTGCAATTACTTTTACACCAGCCTAATAGCATTTATCTGTTTAAGGCTACCAAGTTTACATCTCTAGGCCAGTCATCCCTCACCATCTCCAAGCTTATTTATACAACTTCATGCTCCACACCCCCATGTGGATTCTAGCAGACAACTCAACGTGTCCAGAACTAACTCTATTCCACCAGCAATGTTTCCTACCTCAGTTGATGACAATTTCATCCTTCTAGTTGTTCTGGCCCAAAATCCCAGCTATTCTTGATGCCATTTCTCTAACGCATATCACATTCAATCCATCAGGCAATCCTGTCGGCTCTACCCTCAGTATATCCAGAACCCTATCCCTTCTCCCACCTTTGGTCCTGGTGCAAGTTGCCACCATCTCTAGCTTGGATTACTGCAGTAGTCTCCTAACAGGTCATACTGCTTTTATCCTTGTCCCCTACAGTCTATTCTTAACAGCAGCCACAGTGAGCCTTTAAAAATAGAAGTGATTTCATGTGATTCCTCTGCTCAAAACCCTACTTTGACTCCTCATTTCACTCCAGGTAAAAACCAAAGTCCTTACAGTGGCCCACAAGGACCTACCCCTTCTTACTTCCCTGACTTCATCTCTCACTACTCTCTTCCTCAGTTACCTTGTTCCTGTTACACTGGCCTCAGCTATTCCTCACACTATCCACACATACTCCTGACTTACAGAGTTTGCACTGGCTAGTTAGTTCCTGTGCCTAGAAAACAGTTCTTCCAGCTATGTAGCTTGGCCAGTCCCTTCACTTCCTTTAAGACATTGCTCCCACTAAAAAAAAAAAAAAGGTGGCTGTGTTGCGGGTGAATTCCTTAGTGATCCAGTGGTTTCACTGCTGAGGGCCTGGGTTCAAAACCTGGTTGCGGAACTAAGATTCTGCAAGCCACACAGCATGGCCATTAAAAAAAAAAGAAAGAAAAAAAAAGACATTGCTCTAATTTCCTTTTCTCCAGAAGGTCTTCTTGGATCATCTTACTTAATATACAGTCAGCTCTCCCCACCCTCCTCTTCTCCCTCCTCCATTTCCAAACCTTCTACCTTTTACCTTGCTCGATCTTCCTTTTTTTTTTTTTTTTTTACTATAGCTCTTCTTACCTTTTAACATATACTATATTTTTGTTTTGTTTTTACTTAAAAATTAAAAAAAATTTTTTTATCTTTTTTTCTAATATTCACCTTATTTCTTATGTTTATTTCTTTGATGCATATCTAGTGTCTCCTTCCCCTCTAGGATATAAACTCTCCTAAAACAAGAATCTGTTCATTGACGTATCCCAAGGATCTAGTACAGCATCAGGGACAGAGTAAGTGCTCAGTAAATATTTGTTGAATGAATAAATGAAAAATGTGGATAATGATACTCACTCTAAAAAGTTACTGTAGGGATTAAGTAACATACCGAGATCCTGACACACTGTTAGATCCCCACCTCCCTTCTCTCTTCCTCAAATGTCTTCCCTCGTTGCCTCTTAGAGCATTGCTGCTTCTCTCCTCTTTGGACATTTTAACCATTATACTTACTCCTTTGAGTTTAAATCCAGGAAAATCCAACAAAAGGTCACAGATATCATCTGAGAATCAAAAGGAACCTGGGAAACCAGCTCTACCCACTGCCACAACTGTTTATCAAATTAGGAAATTGTTACCCAGAGAAGCAGACAGCCTGAGGAGAGGGCTAGGTCAATGTTTCGTTGTTGAAGTTAGATTTAAAAATCAACTTAAAAAAAATAATAATAAAAATTAAAAAAGACAAAAATCAACTTTAGGGAGTTCCCTGGTAGTCATGACTCTGAGCTTTCACTTAAAAAAAGAAAGAAAGAAACCAAGCAACTTTATTGAGGTATATTTACTGCCATTAAAATAGATACATTTTAAGTGTACAATTTGATGAGTTTTCACAAATGTAAGGGCATTAAGGTCATCAGGGATTTAGCAGAGGTATCCTGGCCAGGAAAGAGAACACCACCAGGGCTTTTGGGAAATAGGGCCAATTGGAAACATAAAGGGCCGACAGGAGATTGTTGGTGATGGGGTTTCACTGCAGCAGGATCTGAACCTCGGATGTCTGGCAACTTCGCGGCACCTCTTGGTCCTCCCGAGGGAGTGAGCCAGCTCTCTTTCACACCAGTCTCCACCAATCTCCCATGTACAGGCCACAAGGGGAGACCTGGAACTGAGTTCTGTCTCTTGCCTGTCCTGCAACTCCCCTGCCATCAACCACTGCCCGCATCTCTGCCGATCGATGGGGAGCGCTCCAGCTTGAGAAGTCAAGCTTCTTTCCTGCCGCCACACCCACCTGGCCCGATTTCCTCTTCATTCTTAGTTAGAAGTCGGTTTCGGATCAGCAGCAGTACTGCTGGCTGGGAAAAGCCAAAGGGCTACGCCAGGTGCTGGCCTCGGGAATCGCCCCTCGGGTCTGCCCTCCTCTGGTTCCTTGGGGCTCTTGGCGTGATGAGCTGGCCCCGCCCAGCAACCAGTCGCTATCTCTCGCCCTTCTGCACCTAAAACCCTCTAGGGGGTTGCAGGTTCGGCTTCACTTAGAGACTGCAGCTCTTGAGTTCAGGTTAGGTAGAAATGAGGAGTTCAGGCAGGAATGGGGACTCGGGTGAGGCGTCTGAAGCTGGCCGCAGACTCTCTCCGGAACTGGGAGAGCCTCTTCCGAAAGCCCAAAGAGGTGCCCGCCCATCCAAGAAAAAACCGCTGGGGTTGGTGCTGCTAACATCTGGGGGAGAGCGAAGTGCCACCCGCTGCGACTGGGAAATCCCTGGGGTGGCGCCGGCTGTGGGTGGGGCCGGGGGTGGGGTCCTGGCGGAGGGCGGGGCCTACCTGGGCGCCAGGGTGTGCCAGCCTAGCCCTGCACAGCCGAGGTGGTAGTGGCCCGGGTCTGTGGCTCGCGCTCTACCTGCCCCTGAACCTCGCAGCTATGGAGGGACCTCAGGAGCTTCTGAGTGGGAAGCTCCAGCTCTGCTTCACCCCGGCTGCCCGGACCAGCCTCCTACTGCTCAGGCTCAGCGACGCAGCGCTGCGAGCGCTGCAAGAGTGCCATCAGCAACAGGTAGGCTGGCCCGGGCCCCATCCTCTCTATCCCCTGCCTGTCCGGAGGTCGAGTCTCAGCCGGCGACTCTGGCGAAGGAACCTGGGGGTGGAGAGCAGCATCCTTGGGCTCTGGCCTCCCCAACTCTCCAAGTGAATGAAGCCCGCTAGGCAAGTCCCCCCACCCCGGGCTCCCGACGCCGGATCCTGGGGCCGCCGTTTCTGCTGCTCTTGGCTCAAGTCTGTACTCTGCCCGCAGGTTCGGCCAGTGATTGCTTTCCAAGGCAGCCGAGGGGTAAGCGCGGGTCTGGGGTGTGTGGAGGTGAAGTGCAGGGAGAACAGACTTGGGCTTCACGAAGGGATCGTCAGGGGGGAGGCTGAGAGCCGTCACGGTCTGATGAAGTTTCGAGAACTGAACCCAAAATGGGGGAAATCGGGGCTGCTGGGGTTGGTCCCAAGAGGCTGCAGTTGAAGAGACTGCGGCGACTTAACCTCCTGAGGAACTCAGGCCCAGCTGCACCTCGTGTGCTAACGAGTCCCATGGGACCCATCTTCAGTCTTCGGCTGGCTCAGGGAGGAGGAACTGACTTTCATGGGGTTTACTGTCTCCTTTCACCCACAGTACCTGAGGCTCCCAGGTCCCCACTGGTCCTGCCTCTTTTCCTTCATAGTGTCTCAGTGTGGCCAGGAGGGCCCTGGTGGTCCAGGCTTGGACCTTGTGTGCCAGCGCCTAGGCAGGTAAGGAAAATGGGTAGCAAGTAAGAATTTGTGGTAGGTCAGGGAAGGGGATGTCCACAGTTCCTTAAAAGTTCTCCACCCTCCTGTTTTATGTGGTGGTGTTGTTTTTTTAACCACCTTTTCCCAGGTCTGGGCCTAACCGCCTCCACTGCCTGGGTCCACTCAGGGAGCGCCTCACAATTTGGGCAGCTATGGATTCTATCCCAGCTCCATCTTCAGTTCAGAGACACAACAGAACTGAAGATGCCAGGGATCGTGAGAGCTGGCAGAATGTGGGAGACTATCCTGAAGGAGACACAATTTCACAGTCACAGATGGCACTAGAAGAGGTGAGGCCAGAAAGTGCAGGGAGTTAGGATAAGGTGGGGCAAAGCCTGAAGCCTAGGGAGCCATGTGCCCCTGCCACTTTCCCTGCCAGGTGCCAGACCCACTGGCAAGCCGCCAAGGACAGTCCCTCCCAGGATCCTCGAGGGAACACGTGGCACAGTGGGAAGTGAGGTACTTGGGGCAGGGTGGGACTAACCCAGGACGCTCTGGTATTCTTCTCTAGTCGCCACTCTAAATGCTGTGTTAAGAGATTGAGCCCTACTTTCTGCCCTGGGCTTGACCTCTCCTATTCCCTCTCCTAGGAACCAGACCCGTCTTCCAGACAGAGATCCTGATCAGGCACTGCCTCCCTCTGCTAGCCAGAAACACATGGACAAGGTAAGTTGCAATAGCAAGGGTTTTTCTAAGTGTTGTGTCCAATGAGGCTAACATTTTAAAACTGAGAGCTTATCATTTTCATGCTCCCAGAGCTCATTACATGGAAGTAATTTTTGAGAGAAGGGCAGAATAGGAGGCTTCTGGATTACTGTTTATGTTCCTGAGATATGTTCCCAACAGAAACGTTCAGCACCTGCAGCTATGGTAGAATTAAAACAAAAGAGGCTCAGAACTCTAGTTCCAAGTCCCCTACAAGGACTGCCCAGTCAGGACTTACAGGAGGAAGATTGGGAGCAAGAAGATAAAGATGAAGACATGGGTCCCGGGCTGGAACACAGTCCCTCAGTTCAAGCAGGTGAGTGAGTTAAAGAGAGGGTGAAACTGCCATAGTGGGGAGGGGGAAAAAAAAGAAAGCATTATCATCACCTTCATGTCTTGTTTCCTTTCTAGATTCTGAATCCCCAAGCCCTGAAGAAGTACCAGATTACCTCCTGTGAGTCCCTTGCCATTTCCAATTTTATCAAGCCTTATGCATTTATCACACCTTGTGGATTCCTGGGAGCTGGAAGCTTCGGGGGTCCATGATACCGATGGTGACAACACTCTGCTCCTGGCAGGCAATACAGGACCATCCACAGTGCAGAACAGCAACATGCCTACGAGCAGGACTTTGAGACAGATTATGCCGAATACCGCATCCTGCATGCTCGTGTTGGGGCTGCAAGCCAAAGGTTCATAGAGCTGGCAGCTGAGATGAACAGTGTTCAGCGAGGAACTCCAGAACACAAGGTAAGAACTGGATGAACCCAGGCTGGCTTTCAAGTTCTACTGGCCATAAACTCTCTGCTAATTGCCCATAAGTGTGTTTGTTCAATGACCAAAGTGAGAAGCAAGTCTGTTTTGAGAGAAAAATTAGTTTGCCTAATTTGGTAGAATGAGAAGTTACTTTAGTCCCTAAGAGAGCTGGAGATTTTTTTCTCAAGGTTAAACTTGGTGCTATCATTTTCTGTTTCAGGTGCTGGAAGAAAAGATAGTCCAGGAATATAAAAAGTTCAGGAGGGTAAGACTGGGCCTGGGAATGGTAGCAAGAAGGCAGAATTGATTTTTTTTTTTTTGACATGGGCGCTTTTCCTCTGCAGCGGTACCCAGGTTACAGGGAAGAGAAGCGCCGCTGTGAGTACTTGCATCAGAAACTGTCCCACATCAAAGGTCTCATCTTGGAGTTTGAGGAAAAGAAAAGAGGCAGCTGAAGCTGGCACATGGCTCTTTACCCTAGTGTGATATGAAAGAAAAAAGCAGCTATTAACTAAGAGGACAGTTGTCTGCTCTTCGTATTGCTGAGTCCATAATGGCAAGTAGGAGAGCTGCTCTGGGTTCTTAAGATTGGTTCTCATTATTACCATATTTAAATTTTTAGGGCATGGGCACAGTGCCAAGACTCCACAGCTGTGCCCAGGAGTTATCCAGTAACTGAAAACTAGGCAAAGTAGCAGAGGCTTGGCTTCTCCACCTTTAGTTCAGCCAAGTCATTTTCAAATCCTGAGAAATGACACCGTTTCCAAGACAAGAGACCTTGAGAACATTAGAATTTACCTGGTAGCCTCCCTGAAAAAACCTTTGGTAATAAAGCTAAAGGAACTTGTAATACAACAGGCCATAATGGGAAAGGGCTTGGGTGTTACCCATGTACTAGAAGTGAATTCTTTTACAGACATGGCTAAAAAAATTAAAACTGATTGCTTCTATGTCAAGTTTCATGTTTTCCTTAAATCCTCCAAGGTAGTGGTTCTCACCCTTGCTTGTGTATATGAACCACTTCCGGGGCTCGCTACAAAATTAGATCCTTAGATCCCACCCCAGGTCTTTTTAAAAATAGATATATTTTATTATTTGGCTGAGCTGAGTCTTGGTTGTGGCATGTGAACTCTCAGTTGTAGCATGTGGAACCTAGTTCCCTGAATAGGGAGATCAAACCTGGGCCCTCGGAATTAGGAACGTTAGTAAACGCTCTTTCTCCAAACACGGAGGATAAGGATCACCTACAACTAGGGCTCCTATCTAGAATTATCCAGTAACTCAAAACTATAACTGTAGATAGGATTTGGATTTACCCAAAAAAAAAGGAAGAGGGAAATGGTTCAATTCTTTTGCCAGTCCTATCCTTTTTGTTCCTCACTGCTGCATAAGAAAGTGGATATTTCACTCACAACCAAGAAGGACACTGCCTTTCCCGTTTCCACTGGAGAAGGAAGTTAACAACCACACCCTGGGCTTTGGGGGAGAGAGCTGAACCCAGCAGTGTCAGCAATTCCTAAAACAGCTTGAATGAACCCCAACCTGGTGCCACACCCACACAGGGCATTTCTGGGCAGAGAATAGCCCCTGGGAGGTATAAACATGCTCAGCTGCATGGCAAGGATAAATAGCAACCCAATCTTAGGGCATGGGAGGCCAGCAACAGCCCAACAAGAAAGGTCCTTCAACCTGTTCTAATCATCAGGCTAGGGTCCTGTGCAATAAACACTTAAGGATAGAAGGAGATGAAATTTTGAAATGATTTGCAGGTGATTAACTATGGACCAAGTGCAGACAGCTGTACGGACCATCATGACAGTTATTTGCCCTAAATATAACTATTTAATGAAAATCTAAAATATGGTTCTAGCTACATTCCAAATGCTCAACAGCAATAGGTATTAGGCAATGAAGATTATAGAACACTTCCATCATAGCATAAAGTTCTACTGGACAGTGCTGTCTAGAGAACCTTCGGTTCCCCACCTCATAGAGAAAAGACAGTATAAAGGGGGCGCATTTATTGTCACTGTTCCAAATGTACAAAAAAAATTAGAAAATAACCCCCAACTCAATTCCCCCCACCCCCACGACATTCCCCTCAACACAAATAATTTTTCCCAAAACCACAAACATAAACTGGTTCTGGTATTTTCATAAACAGTGCAGCTAAGAAACAGTTTAGAGAAAATTTAACAGGACTCAGATTATAACCATTCTGCTCTCTCAGCCCTGAGAGGCAGTAATTCCATACGGGTCCCAGTCCTCCCCATTGGTTTTCCCATCTCTGGTGGAAAAGTCCTTTGACAAAGTGGTATGATGTTTGGCTGCTGCTTTAGAGGTCCTCCTGTGCCTTCTTCTTCTTCTTGGGTTTTTCTTCTTGAATTACAGGGGGGTTTGTAGCCTCTCGCTTTAGATAGCTAATAAAATCACTTAATTCACGGCCACCCTGAAAACAGAAAGATAACTCTGAAAATTTAACCTTTTAAAAAACTGTGGATTTTCTCCCCCTTCAATAAGGAAGCCTTTTGTATTTTAAAAAGCACATTAGCAACCTTTTTGACCATGAGAGTTGAGTTTCCACTTATATAAACTCAGTTAAAGAACTGGATCTGTATGTGTGTGTCTGTATTTGTGGGGAGATGAGACAATGCACTTACTTCATATTTCTTTGGATTCTGCTTCTTGTTGGCTGGAGAGAAGTAGATGGTAGGAAAACTGGAAGAAGAAGAAAGAGCTGATGAAATTTCAGAGTAACTCTAATGTACACTTCCCTAGTAACTGTTTCTAGGAATAACTTTTCTTCATGATTTCTAATCTGACCAGATACTATTGTCCATCAGTGACGAAGTTACATCCTATTAGAACACAGGAATATAAAAGCTCACAAAGTCTGGGGCAGTCATGAGGGCCCATGCTGCAGAAACTTTAAGTCAGGAAGGCACTGGTGGTTCCGTGTTCAACTGGAATATGAGGACTCTCCAAACCATGCCCAATATAAAAATGGTTTACAAGCTCATTTTTTCCTATCAATTGCCTAAGCACTATTACTAGCTTTTAATCTACTTACCCCCTGACTTCATATGGAGAAGGCACATCGTTGGCTGTAGCATCCATCTTGGCTATGACAATATTTGGATCTTTTCTGAGCTGTTAATAAAAAGGTTAGGTCTTTAAGTCTCAAGTTTTCAGTGAAGAGGGACCCGGTCAATTTAGGACTTAAAACCATTAACAGCTGGATAGGGATTTTTTGCTGAGATAGAAAGAGTAGTGATACTTTCACCAGTATCAGACTTCCCATAAACTTCCCTTTTCTCTCTTGGTTCCTACATATTAAGACTATATACAGACACCTGCAAAATTACCTGGCCTAAGGAAGACATCAGCTAAGACAAGTGATTTAAGATGGAGGAATATAATGAATTCATATAAGCCATTACCAAATTCAGAAGCCAAGGTACTTTTAATCATAATCTAGATTGAGTCTGAGGAGCAGAAAGTTAAAGCAGGTATCTAAGGCACTGAGTAGGCTCACAGTGCAGTCAGGAGACAGCACACAGGAGACAGCTGAAAGAAAATCCACCAGTGCCTAAGTTCTGAACTAATTAGGGTAACTATTAATCAATAGCCAATGCTAACTTCCAACTCAAATTCAACTGTACAATATACTTCACACTTACCTTCTCTCCCAGTTCTTTATACTTAGGCTCCAGATTCTTACAGTGACCACACCAAGGAGCATAAAACTCAATCAGCACATCTTTATCTTCATTATTCACTATTTCATCAAAATTCTCTGCTACCACTACCTGGAAAACACAGAAGATTCTCTAGTTGGTAAGGCCAGTTGAACACACTCATGAGCTGTATTTGTTCCTGGACTCAACCCCTCTCAAATTGGTTGTGTTGCCACTGAAAATACATTATTGAAACTCAACTTGCACTTACAGGCTTTATTAAGATATTACCATTCCCCAGAAAGCAACTCACTCCCATGTCTGTCACCTGTCAGACTAATTTCAAGAAGTCACAGGAAACAAGTGCTACCCACCTCTTCCTTAAAAGAATCTTAGAGCAACAATCTTACAACTACTCTTAGGGGTCAGCTTGTTCTGTCCCAAAGAGTCACCGAGCCCTAATACAAATATCATAAAATTCCCCTATTAAGCATTATGAGCTCTGCCAATGCTTAATTTATGATGAGAGAAGTAAGGACAAACAAAAACAGAAACTCAATAGCCAACCTCGTCTTCACTTAGACCCAGCATTTTGGAAACAAAAAAACGAGGAGAGGCAGCTGTGTAGGGGTTTGAGGACGCTGTGAGCACCTCACCTTTACAGGCCCATCATTGCTCTCTGGGATAGGCTCAGACTTCAGGTATCTCTTCAGGTTGCCGTCAAAGTAATCCTCCAGGAATCTCTCAAGAGCCTTGCCATCACGCCTGATATTAGAAAGACAAAGGTGAGCTTGTTAACATACTCCCACCAATGAGAGAACTAAAGGCAATTTTTAGAGAAGTTTCCACTTTAGCTTAATTGTTTCTGTTTTAGCTTAAGTTTCACCCCTAGGAAGTAACTGGAAGTTAAAAAAAAAAAAGGGGGGGGGGAGTCCTCATTTCTCAACATGCAGAACTACAGACTGAATGAGAAACCACCACCTTCTTGAATTTCTAGTGTGTTCTTTGTGGACTCTGAAAGGTCAGAGAAAGAAGAACACATTGGTCCTTCTGGAAATTCAATTCTGCAAAAGAACCAGGTCTTACTTTGTTGCTCTGAAGAACAGTGCCTATTTATGGTATCTTGTTTTACTGGCTTCACTCACAGGAAAATTTTCTCTTGTTTTAATCTCCCGAAGTCTCAGAAGGTGATGGTCAAAACTGTCTGGTTTTGTCTTAAGATGTCTCCAATTTCCTGAGTTTACTTTAGGCCAATGTGGTATTCCAAGAACAAAGACATTCTGTAGGGATGGGAGGGGACTGGTTTGGTCTGAAATTACATCAGTCTCAAAGAGGCTATCTAGTGTTCTCTATTTACTATATTTAATGGCAGGGTGGAAATAGTCATGTAAGAATTCCAAGCTGCCATCTTTTTTGCTTTTCAAAATTTATTAAGAATCATGATCCTTAAAATATCTATAACTAATTAACTGAGAAAAATGACAGTCATGGGTCTTAACCTAGCTTCACATTCCAATGTTCTTTATACATCCTCAGTAGTGTCAAAGGCTTTAACAGTGTCTTTGCAGAATCAAATCCCAAATCCACGCTAACTTGTAACTCACGAGAACTCCTCCTGCATGACAAACTTCTCTCCTTTTGCGGTTCTGACAGCAACAACAGGAATCTCTCCAGTAGTGCTTTCCAAGCCAAAATCTGAAAGTTCATGGCTAAAGGTTTTGCGGCTAGCTACAGCAAAATGGAGTTTCTTTCCAGCATCCAGGAATTTCTTTGCCACCATCATCACTCTGTGGGAAACAAGGGAGATTTATGCCAAGAGTACACCAGGATGGTAAATCACTTCTGAAAGCAAGAAAGTAGAAAGCAACATTTAAGAGTCCCTGCTGCCCTGTGGAATCAGTCTGAACTTGCACTCTTGTGCACTGACATGGGATTATGGTGTACTCCAATGTCCTACTGAACTTCACTGTCAAACCAGTGATGTCCAGGCAAACAGTCCATTCCCACTGAATGCTGCCATATTATATAATATAAAATACTTCAGGCATTAATAACTAATCAGAATGAAAATCCCTAAGGACAAAGTGCACTGAGGGTCTCAATGGGCAACAAGGCACAATGTGTTAAAGGACATTTTAGATGGCATCTGCATCTTTTCTGGGAGGGCAGGAATCAGCTGTGTCATAAGGCAAAGGAACACCTGTGGAAGATATGCCCAATAGTTTTTGGAAATAGTTTACTTGTCCTTATAGCCTCAAATGATCACACACGGTAACAGGATAGTTAGAAGAAACTGTTTATGTACTGCGTAAACGTGTCTAAAAAGGGGAAAATTATTCTTATTACCTGTTTCTCCAGTAGTTGGAACCTTTAGCATTCTTTTCGTAGTCCACATCATAGTAAGCGATAAGTAAATCCTTGCCCTGTAGTAAATCTTTATTGTCCTCTGTCATGTGCGGGCAGATACCAAAACTGAAATAACAGAATCCATTATCAAATTTGGCAGGTTTTTATCTGTGTTATGAAATTAACATTAAATAACTGATAGTATGCCTAATAACAAAGATTAAAAAAAAAAAAAAACTAAAATGAAGCCAAGAAATGCCAAAAAAACGCATAAAGATGTACTCACATGTTTTCCTGAATAAATCTTTTAATCTTCCCACTGGTCATTTTCTGTTCTGTATATGCCACAGTCTTGTCTTCAAACTTGTTCGTCAGATGGGAAGGACGAAACAAGGTGATACCCCTTAAAAAAGAGAAATTAGTAGGTAGACAGCAGAAGAACCATCTCCCATCTTTTATTATTTAAAGTTCAAACTATCTACAACATGATCCTCCCATCAACGCTAAGGAGCTTACCACTTTCATCTCAAGTGCAATAATTGGTTTTAATGAACCTAGGTTGGAAAGTTGGGAGACCTTAGTTCTAATTCTTGTTCTACCAACTAACTTCAAAGATCTTGGGCCAGCTATCAGTTTAACTCTTCAGCACTTCAGCTTTTATATCAGTACAAAAGAGGTTAGAGTAGACAACTTCCAAGCCTTTAAAAACAAACAAAAAAAAGTACCCAACTTACTCCAAAGCCCTAATATGTACAAATAAGAAAAAGTAGAACTTGCTCTTATTGGAAGCTACCTTGCCCTGACACTCTCCTTGAAAATTCAACTTTCCCATACAGTAAGAAAATTACTTCAATACAGAAAATATAGTTAAGATCCCTTCCAGTTATAGAAATTCTATAGGTATAATTCTATATGATTATAGATAATGTTTAGGTTGAGTTCATTAGAAATGTTTTGGTTTTAGATTTTTCTATCCCAGTAAACCCAGTTTATGTAATTTTCCCTTGCTGGTAATACTTTGCCTCTCTCCCTAAGCCAAGTTTCCCTCATTCCACTGAACATTTGAAGGAGATTCCTTTTTACTTTCTAGCCTTTTATTCCGCTAACACCGAACCCCAATTTGGTTCTGAGTCACAGATTTGTATCTAATACAAACATTCCCAGAAAATATCACTGTTCTAACCATTAATATCTTGCCTCTTGCTTTTGCTTCTCCTTCATGCATTCCTCCTCTCCATACTATACACACCCATATACAGTTATATCATTTGTTTTGGGCTAGGTGTCACCACCTTTAAGTCCTTATAGCCCCCTCTCAACTCTTCCAACGTTAACTATGAACTTTATATCAATTTAAAAACACAGGTATTTTCATAGCATATAGGGAAACTACATAGCAAAAAAGGACCTCATACAAACATGCTGGGCAACCAAGAATCTAAATCTAAGAATTTTACTTTTTAAAGCAGCGTTGGAAAAAAAATAAATAAATAAAGCAGCGTTGGCCTCTTGATGAAAGTGAAAGAGGAGAGTGAAAAAGTTGGCTTAAAGCTCAACATTCAGAAAACTAANGGGGCAGGAGGAGAAGGGGATGACAGAGGATGAGATGGCTGGATGGCATCACCGACTCGATGGACATGAGTTTGGGTGAATTCCAGGAGCTGGTGATGGACAGGGATGCCTGGTGTGCTGCAATTCATGGGGTCGCAAAGAGTCAGACACGACTGAGCGACTGAACTGACTGACTGAGCAAGTTTCAGAGCAGCTGCTGTCAAAAAATTGAAATCAGTTCCAGATGTGATCTTTAATGATGATATGGCATTGAGGTACACATGAAGGCCTTAGGCCACCCTTCTTATAAGGTCTCCTAAAGAAGACTTTTGATCAGAGGCTGATCGCCACCTTTAATGGCAAGTGTGAGAGGCGGACACGGTGAACAAATCTAAGGTTAACAAGCTGATATGTGGTGTGGTTAATGAGCATAGAGCCTCATGGCAAAGCCCAACAACTTTGCAGCCAGACCGTCTAGCAGCAAAGGTTCTATCCTAGTTCCACCACATACAGCGTGTGAAGCTTAACCTCCTTATGTGCCGCCCTTAGACTCTCTTGACTGCTTCGCCATCCCTCCCCCTTCAAATCTCCACTATATGAGTGCCAGTGACTTTTCCTCTGAAACACAGAATTCATCACACTACTCTCTAGCTCAAAGTCTTTCAACGGCTCTCAAATGTCTAAAAGATGAAATCTACATTTTTCTGTATGTCACTTAGGTCTTCTCTAATTTGGTGTCTGCTGACCTCTCCAACCTTACCTTGCATGATGACCTCATCTATGAACAATACTTCAGCAGGAATCCAGGTTCCAGCACACCTAGGTTATTTCACATCTCGAGGCCTTCCCTCCTGCTGCTCTAGATGGAAGAATCTTTGTCCCCCACCATAACCTGCCCAGAAAAATTTATCTTTCAAGATACACCTCAAGAGTCCCTTTCTCTATGAAGTTTTTTTTCCCCTGATACTACTCCTGATCCCTCCTATGTACTTCTGGTACTCTGCATAATTTCTATCAGAATACCTGTAATGCTCACTGACACTTGTATTTTTAAATATATTTACTATCTCCTGCTACTAGATGCCCCTCAAGGACAGCACCAGTTTCCAGAACTTAGCTTACTGCCTAATATGTGCTCAGTAAAGCTTTTGGAAAAACTAGGCTTAAAAACCATAAGTTCAGTCCAGTCCAGTCATTAGGACTCCACCTTCCAAGGCAGGGGGCTAGGTTTGATCCCTGATTGGGAAACTAAGATCCCATATGCCATGAGGCATGGCCAAAAGATTTTTAAACACCCTAAAAAAAAAAAAAAAAAGAAACTAAAAACACCACCAGTTCACACAATAGTACTTGGTCAAGGTGCATGTCTACGAGGGCATTCAAGTCAGTTACTTACTCGCCATCATCATCGTATTTGTTCACCAGAGATTCAACACTGGTGTGTGCAAACCGGTAGTTATCCCTCAAGTTGCTGGCTGCTTTTAGAAACTCGGAGTGAGCCTCACTGAATAAATCCTTGAAAAAACCTACACAGAGAACATCAAACACATGGAAGAAACAGTAAGTGCTGAGACATATTCAAAACTTTAAAACTCCTCTATGCTTCAAAGCCTTTATTATGGATAAGCAAAGCAAGATTGGAAGGATCAGTTCTGCTTTGCCATGACTACTGAGGATATTCAACGAAATATTTAGGATAACAATTCTTTCTCTACCCTTAAAAAAAAAGTTCTTGAGGAAGCGGAGGGAGAAAATTTGTCAGGGTTCAAGTCTTAATTCTAGTTTTCCACAGTTGAAAAACTTGAGCATATTGCTTAACTCCTTAAAGCTTCAGGGACTATGTTAGGTGTCAGAGGAGTAAATAAGGCAGTATATAAAAATAAACTGTAAATTAATTCACTATATTTTTTCTATGTCTTATATCTAAGCTTGAGTGCCCTAGACCCCATGCTCTGCAGCAAGAGAAGATACTGCAATGAGAAGTCCTTGCGCCATAACCAGAGAGTAGCCCCTGCAACTAGTCTGCACAGCAACAAAGACGGAGAACAGCCTAAATAAATAAAACACACATACATACACAGAATGAGTAAAATCCGGATGAGAAGTGACTTTTAGTCAAACTTCAAATGATAAACCATCCTCTACTGCCAGAAAGTCAGTTTTACTACAATAACAAGGAGATTAAGAGAAGCACAAGGCTGTATGTTTAAATTTAAGTCAAATGTATTACACAACACATTTAAAGCAAAACAAAGAACACTCAAGATGTAGAATGTGTTTAACTGGTGCAAGTTATTTTAAAAACAATGAGATATGATATCTGAAAAAGCAAAGATTGCTGTAAAAATACACAGAAAGCCAGCAATTCAGTCTTAAATTGTAAAGTCTTCTACAACTGTGAAAGTAGCAGCTACAGAAGTTTATCATCTACCTATTCCCTCCCCCTCCCCCTTTAAAACCCCATTTTCAGTCTTATTATTTGAGTTAAATCTCAGGAGTTTAAGAAGTAACAGGAAAAACTAAAGCTATTCCTATTTTAGTTCTTTGCATTAAATCTTTACATTTGTAAGGATCCCAAGCCACTCAAATAAAAACCACTTTTCCCCCATATTACATTAATAGTAACACTGACCTAGTTTTGCGAGTTGTCTTTTAACTGCCCAGAAGGCTTCCTAAACAGTTTTAACTTGATTGTTTACCCAGACTTAGAGGACTTTTGAAACCATGTTGACGATTCTGTGGCACAATCGAACTTGCTACTTACCCACCACAGAAGCATCTTTATCACTAATGAACTTTTCAAATTCTTCCTCAGACTTGAGAGGAACTGAAGCTGGTCCAGCCTGTTTCTTCAGGTGGCTGACAATTCCATCTTAAAAGACAAAAGATTATAGCAACACAAATTTATAATTTTTGAAAAGTAACCAACCAGTCACATGATTTAAAGTTGGAAAAGTTAAAAAACATAAACGATGACGTTTTCCTCCTGTCCCTAGTTACCCAGTTTCCTCCGCACAGGATAACACGTCAGTTTTTATATATCCCTCCGGACATACGTTTTTGCTCCTCTAAAGGCAGCATCCACATATGCTGTTCTGTATTTTGTTTTTGCCATTTGATACAATTTAGAGATAATTACATCAGTAGACATAAAGAGTTATCCCAATCTTCTTTACTGCCACATAGTATTTCACTATATAGATGTAACATAATTTATTTAACCAGCCACAATTGATGAACGTTTGTTTCCAATTTCTTGCTGCGATGATACTGCCATAAACAAGCCTGTACTAATGTCCTTTTACACATGGTTGAGTGTATCTGTAGGGTAACTTCCTAAAAGTGGATTCACTGGGTCAGAAAGAGGACATGCATTTATAACTGTTCAACTGGCTCCCAAAGAGACGGTACTTTTTTATATCCCTACCAGTAATGTAGTGAAGTGTTTACAACATCAGTGATGCCCTGTGCACGCTGTTCTCTGTCCCCGTCTCTCAGATAACCACCTGGCTTCCTTCCTCACTTCCTCCTTTAGGTCTTCACTCAAAATGTCATCTTCTCGTGGTAGAGTAGGTGAGAATCCACCTGCCAATGCAGGGGACAAGGGTTTGGTTCCTTGTCCGGGAAGATCCCACATGCTGAGGCGCAAGTAAGCCCAGGCACCTCAACTGCTAAAGCCTGCATGCTTGAGGGCCAAGAGCCGCAGCTACTGAGCCCCTGCGCGTAGGGCCCCGCGCTCACGCCGTGCGCCACAGCTAGAGAGGCACCCCAGCACTGGGTAGAAAAAGCCTGTGTGCAGCAACCAGAAGGTAAAGGAACACATTCTAAAAATAGGTACAGTGAATTAGGTAACAATTGTTTGGCCTGCAAGGGGACAGTAATTACCATATCACCACATAAATTATTATAAAGAACTTTACCTCAAGGGTATGATGAAAAGTGTTACTTTTTTCCCTGAGTATTTAAAATTCTCCGAGAGGTATAATGGGAGTGCTGAGCAACCAGTTTACTACTGATCTCCTGGAGCTTACAACATAAGTGAACCTCCAACTAAATCTCCAAATAAGTAAGCAATTTAACATATCAGATAGTAGGACTTTCCTGGTAGCGCAGTGGGTAAGCCTCCGGCTCGCAATGCAGGGAGTTCGACCCCTGGTTGGGGAACTAGATCCCGCATGCATCCTGCAACTCAGAAGTCCACGAGTTGCAACTAAGATCCAGCACAGCTCACAAATTAATTAAACAAAGATTATTAAAATATATGTTATCAGATGGTAACCAGTGTTATGCAGAGAATCAAGAGGCTGTTAAGTGTATCACTGGCTGGCTACCTTAGGCTTGGTAGTCTGGTAGAAAGAGAATTTGGTGGGGCATGGCATACCACCCAGTTTGTGAAATCTTAGTTCCCCGACCAGGGATTAAACCCAGGTCCCAGCAGTGAAAGCACCAGTGTACCACCAGGCAATTCCCTGTAAAGTGAAATTTAAGCCAGGATCTGAATGACAAAAAGAATCAAGCCATGCAAACATGGGGGAAGCTCATCTCAGACTGTGAACACAACCAGGACAAAGATCCTAAAGTGAAACAGTCTTGAGGTGACATTCGAGTTAGGCAGGGGCCATCCTGTGTAGAGCTTTGTGTACAAGTAACAATCATACAGGCTGAAAAATTCCACATCACCTAAAATGCCCAAACTGAGCGAACCTTCCTCTTAGCTGTTAAAATATGCCCAGTTAATTGTTAAGACTCAGGATAAAACTGTCCAAAATATATTTTCTCATCCATTATGGGCCCTACCACCAGGGCCAGACCACCTACCTCCCAAATCTCTGCTGTCATCCTTGCTAATCACATTCCAGCCACAAGATCGTTCTGTCCCTTGAACACATCAAGCTCAGTGATGTCTTAGGGCCTTTTTGCACCTGTTTTCCCTCTGCCTGGAACGTTCTGGTCCACATATTCTCATGGCTAGCTCCTTCTGAGCAATCAGCTCAAAGGTTACCTCCCTAACCACCGTTATAATAATGTGGTACTCCCACCCCCAATCACTATCACACCATACAGTGTTTTCTCCTTTTTAATGCTCTTATAACTGAATTTATCTTATCCATATAGGTTACTGGTGTGTATAATAATATAGCATACACACTGACTACTCACGGAATCTCATACAAGTGGAATGACACAGTATTTGTCTTTTTGTGACTGGCTTATCTCACTTAGCATGTTTTCAAGCTTCACCATGTCACAGCACATCAGAACTGAGTAATATTCCATTGTATTATATACAATTTATATATAATTCTTCCAGACTCTGCTTTTAATTCTTTTAAGTATATACACAGAAGTGGAACTGGTGGATCATACAGTAATTGTATTTTTATTTTTTTCGGAACCGCTATGCCGTTTTCAATAGTGGCTGCATGCACTATTTTATGTCAAGTTCACATCAACATTGCACAAGAGTTCCAATTTCGCCACATCCTTGCCAACACTTTTCTTTTTCAGTAGCAGTTATCCTGATGGATGTGATGTGGTTATCTATGTATGATATTTTTAAACCTGTGTGCTGCCTTCATTGCCCAGAATGTAAGCATCATAAGAGTGAGGACCATGGCTGCTTTATTCATCAATAAACTCTGGGCACCATACTATAGTATCTGGCACCGAGTCAGTACTCAATAAATATTTGTCGAATAAAAAAATGCCTGGTAAACCTTATAAATCAACCTCAAGTATTTTCTATATTACTTACATAATCTATTCAGTTAGCGAAGTCTTTTGTCAAGTGTCCAAAATTGACTTCTTAGATGAGGAATTTTTAAGTATTTTGTATAGAAAATGTCATGTTTCCACTATACAGAACAGAGGATCCAAAGAGTTCCAGCTTCCAAAATGTAATTCAGGTTCCTTACCGGCAGTCCTAGGCCCATCATAGGCACCTGATTCTTCACCATCTCTAAATATCTTCAGGGTTGGATATCCACTCACTCCATATTTATTACAGGTGTTCGTGTTGGCAGTACAATCCACCTAAAGATGAAAATACACGAACCATTTGTTATCCAAAAGTCTGCTGCAGGCTCTTCCCACATTCCCAAAACATGAAGAGTGGTCAAATCAAAATATCAAGCAATTCTTGACACACATCCCACAGACACTAGATTTTAAAGGCAGATAGGTGTTGGTCTAGCTACATCAGAACCACCTAACAGGAACTAAAATTTAGACTCCTAGGCCTCATATAAAACGCACAAATGACTATTTAAATTCTACCCTGGGAGTCTCTATTACTGAAGCTCAGAAAAGTAATGTGTCTACAGTAACCTAGGCTACAGCTACATGAGGCAGAACAAAATCATGACAGAAACGCTTTTTCTTTTTAAAATTAATTTACTTTTTATTGAAAGATAATTCCTTTACAGAATTTTGCTGTTTTCTGTCAAACCTCAACATGAATCAGCCATAGGTATACATATATCCCCTCCCTTTTGAACCTCCCTCCCATCTCCCTCCCCACCCCACCCCTCTAGGTTGATACAGAGCCCCTGTTCGAGTTTCCTGAGCCATACAGCCAATTCCTGTTGGCTATCCATTTTACATATGGTAATGTAAAAAAATATGGAACGCTTCATGAATCTGGACGTCATCCTCACACAGGGGCCACGCTAATCTTTTCTGTTTCGCTCCAATTTTAGTATATGTACTGCTGAAGTGAGCACTGAACTCTTTTTCTATGGCAAGTTGCCATAGAGCATCAGGATTAAAAGTAGCTTTCAGGAATTCCCCGATTATCCAGCGGCTAAGAGTCCATGCTCCCAATGCTGGGGGCCTGGGTTCGATCCCTTGTCAGTGAACTAGATCCGACATGCTGCAACTAAAACCCAGTGCAGCCAAAGTAATTAAAAAAAAAAAAAATCAGTTTTCAAAAACAGCCCTATATAGGTAGGTATGAATTATTTACTTGAGGCTGGTAAGATATGAACTTTTAGACTGGAGCAACTAGGAGTTTATGATACAACAATGACAAAATTCTGGAAGCATTACTTCGACTGTGAAAGCAAACACTAAGCTCACAGTTGACCAGTTACTCCCTTAACATCCTCTTGCCATCTTCCTATTCCCATCGCTGTGACTAGCATATAGTAGTTTAGGGAACTCACTTACTCAATGATAATTTTCCTCTAACCTTGTCTACTGTAATTTTACTCTCCGTATTTGCCCCTTCTTATTTACCATATATCTTACTTTTTTCTTACACCAGTATTTCCCTTAGTTTCACCACTTTTAATCTTTCAAAACCATAGTCAATAGTCAGTTGTGTATTTGCCCAGAACCTCGTTTTCTCTCTTCTTAGTAATTATGAACAAAGAAAATCAATGTTAATTGTTAACCAATTACTATTTAAAATACTGTTTCCTTTAATGAAGAATTTGCCTATACTCACCTTTGCTAATGGGACTATTCCTTTTAATCTGGTAGCTGCAGCTTCATACTCTGGGGCAAGCTTTTTGCAGTGTCCACACCTATGTAAATACATTAAAGAAAAAGATGACATATCCTATAAGTTTGTTAATTTTGTTTCTCTAGGAAGGACTATCAAATTATACTACTACTTTTGACTAACAGCTGCTTCCAAAAGAAAACACGTCATCTGAACAACATCCAGCACTGATAAGGTCAATCAGATCTCTCAGAAGTAAAGGTACCTATTATCTCAAGCCTGTGATCTACTCTATAGGACTGACTCAGTCCAGAACAGCATCTATCTTCTCAATTAAAAATGCAGTGGGAGTGGTGGGATAAACTGGGAATCTGGAATTCACATATACACAATACTATATGGTAAATAACAGCTTACCGTATGGCACAGGGAACTATATTCAGTATCTTGTAACAACCTATAATGGGAAAGAATCTAAAAGATGTACCTAAGAAGCCAACCTGGTTTTTATGGCTACACAGTTCACCTGACTATAACAGCTCATGAGGATAAAGCATTACGTCAATTAGGGTATTTTCCCAGAGGGCCATCATAACACCTGCTCCTCTGCCCAGAAGCCCTACCAATCCCCTCGGCACACACTGTACTTGCAACGTGGGGAACACTGTATCAGTGCACAACTAGCACCACTATATATCCTCTCTTCAAAACCCAACAGGTTGCAGAGGGATCCCTTAGAGAAGGTGTGTAGCTCTTCAACCTCTCCACAGACAGCAAAAATAGAATTAGAGGGCTGACTGTCTCCCCCCACCCCCCAAGTGGCCAGATGCTGGCAAGAGGGCTGTGACTGAACCTCCCAAGTGCCTGAGACCCTCCAAAGGCACTGGGATGACCGCCAGGCACTCTGGTCACAAGACCAGCTCCCCCTTTTCTCCACGTGGGTAGGCATTTGACTTATGAGGCTTGATTTTCATTAAATGTGTTTTTAAGAAGTTTGTGTGTGTTTTTTTTTTAATAGAATTAGAAAACATACAGAAGGAAACAAGGAAGAAATTTGAGTTGACATATTTCACAGCCAAAAGTCACACAATTTACTAAGGGATGAATAAGTAACTCTGAAACACTTTGCCCCCCAAAACTTGTTTAAACCAAAATAAAGAATTTATATTCTTCAAGGTCCATAGAAATCCTACTCAAAAATAATCATCAGAAAGCTGACACAGAAAAAGAGTAATATTAAAAAAAACTATAACATTAGATGTTGCTTAGGGTAGCTAACGGAGAAGGCAATGGCAAGCCACTCTAGTACTCTGGCCTGGACAATCCCATGGACGGAGGAGCCTGGTGGGCTGCAGTCCATGGGGTCACTAAGAGTTGGACACGACTGAGCGACTTCACTTTCACACACTGGAGAAGGAAATGGCAACCCACTCCAGTGTTCTTGCCTGGAGAATCCCAGGGACGAGGGAGCCTGGTCACCTGCTGTCTATGGGGACACAGAGTTGGACATGACTGAAGTGACTTAGCAGCAGCAGGTTTGCTGAATAATTGATGCTTTTGAACTGTGGTGTTGGAGAAGGCTCTTGGAGAATCCCTTTGACTGCAAGGAGATGAAACCAGTTAATCCTAAAGGACATCAACCCTGAATATTCATTGGAATGACTGATGCTGAAGCTCCAATACTTTGACCACCTGATGAGAAGAACTGACTCACTGGAAAAGACCCTGATGCTGGGAAAGACTGAAGGCAAGAGAAGGGGACAACAGAGGATGAGATGGTTAGATGGCATCACCGACTCAAAGGACATGAGTGTGAGGAANTCATTGGAATGACTGATGCTGAAGCTCCAATACTTTGACCACCTGATGAGAAGAACTGACTCACTGGAAAAGACCCTGATGCTGGGAAAGACTGAAGGCAAGAGAAGGGGACAACAGAGGATGAGATGGTTAGATGGCATCACCGACTCAAAGGACATGAGTGTGAGGAAGCTCTGGGAGTTGGTGAAGGACAGGGAAGCCTGAAGTGCTGCAGTCCATGGGGTTGCAAAGAGTCAGACATGACTGAGTGACTGAACAGAACTGGGGTCACAGACACATTTACTAAAAGTATAGAAGAACCAAATGATAAAAACCAAATTCAGGACAAGGGAGTGTGTAACCTGGGGAAAGGGCACACAGGAGACTTCAACTGTATTCGCTTTATTTTTCAGACTGGGCAGGTGGTGAATTAATGGTATTCCTTATACTATATTTCACAGATGCACGTTTGACTGCATTAGAACATCAGAAACTGGGATAAGTCTTGCAATCACATCATGGTTTCAGTGGTAGCATTTCTCACTTTGTGAGATATAAAATACGGTATTACTCATTATATCCTCTGTATTCCATAATATATTAAAAAATTCATGCACGTGGGTTGTAACAAAATACACAAATCCCAACTGATTTAATAAAATAACCAAATTAAGCTGAGAAATCTAGGCTTCTGGGAACATAATACGGGTGCAAAGGTTAAAAATGAATGTGTGTTAAGGAACTGATCTGGGTCTTAAAGATTTGAGGCTTCATACAGGACAGGATAGGGTACTTTACAGAAGGGAATAGTAGAGCAAAAGTACAATTACTAGTAAGAATGATTCATTCAAGAGAACTTGAATGAAGGGCTTTTTCTTTTTGATAAGAGATAATAAATGTGTTATATGTATTAAGAGATTTCTGTTGAATACATATGTAGTAATTGTCCAAAAAGAATNTGGGTGGGGGGGGTTGCAGTTCATGGGGTCGCAAAATGGGACCCCCACCGAGTTCAGCTGAGTGACTGAACACACACACATGTAACCATACCCTCCAAAGAGTAGGAAGCTGAGAAAATTTTAAGGGTGGAAAATTCAGGGGAGATTAGTTTAGTTGCAGCTTTAAAAAGTTACACCAAACTTGATAAAGACTTAATAAATAAAGCTCTGAATCCAGGAGATAGAACTATGTCACTCGTTTTTAGGCCTAGGATAGCTAGTAGCCCTGGCTGGCCTGGATGTTTCTACCAAAGACACTTAAAACCTTAAAGGTTGAACCTGTAACTTATCTTGGGCATGAACAGTATTGGTTATAAGCAATAGGTTAGCTCTTACTTCAAACTAGTATTAGTTGCTGTGTGAAGGAACAGCAAGGTAAGCCCTCAGTGCTGTGGGGGGGTCCGTTACTTAACAAGTGTTTCTGCCCCCCAACCCTACCTGCTCTTGATACTCCCAAAGATTTCTTTTTATGTTTATCCACTGTCCCTTTTTTATTTTTGATGTAGATTCTTCCCGTCAGAAGAAACTTATGTTGGGAGATCAACACCAGCTTGTACGCTTCTCCATAAAACCTCGTCATGTAGAACGGATTACACATGCCCAGAGGCTAATGAGCACCCTTCGAGTGCGATGCAGCGAGTGGCCACCTCTTTCCTTATGGGCTGGATGGATCCTTGAGCGTATCCTTTCATGCCACCTTTTTTTTTTTTTAAGTTTTATTTTTTATTGGAGTATGACCAGTTGAGAATGTCGTGATAGCGGACAGCAAAGGGACTCAGCCATGCATATACATATAGCCATTCTCTCCCAAGCTCTTCTCCCATCCAGATTGCCACAAAACATTCAGCAGAGTTCCCTGTGCTATGCGGTAGGTCCCTGTTGGTTGTCCATTTTTAACAGTGGTACATGTCGATCCCAAACTCCCTAACTATCCCTCCCATTCTCCCCACCCCCCACAAGAGGTATTTTTTATTATATATATAATTTTTGGTTATACCCCACAGCATGTGGGACCTTACTTCTTGGACCAGAGATTGAACCCACACCCCCTGCATTAGAAGGCAGAATCTTAATCGCTGGACCACCAGGGAGGCTCCTCTTGCCACTCATTTTTATCCCATTTTACTCACTCTTGCCTCATCATCTGCCTAAGGACTTATTTTTTCCTTCCCAAACTCCAATTTTTTCTCATTAGGGTTCTATTGCCCTAATTCTGTCACCTGCATAAATTAGAAAGAACTTCATTCTGTATGTTTCCTTAAGAGAAGACAGGTCCTATCTTCAGAAACTTTATCATCTTCCTCATCTGTTTGAATACAGTTGTACTGATGGTTGAAATAGGTAAGAACTCACATTGAATTAAAGGATGGGAGTCATTGTTCCTTCAAATTGATCATTTTACACTTTTGAATGTTATTTGAATTGTGATAGTGGCAATTATATTACGTCTCCTGGATTTGTGCAACTGCTAAGACCTAGAAACATTGGGAGCGCTTTCAAAAGTAGTCTAAGGAAGTCCAGACACTTAGAAGTAGGGGTAGTAGACTCCTAAGGAATCGAAGATGGGAGAACCAGCTGTATTTCTTGTGTTGCTGCTGCTGCTGCTGCTAAGTCACTTCAGTCGTGTCCGACTCTGTGCGACCCCATAGACAGAAGCCCACCAGGCTCCCCCGTCCCTGGGATTCTCCAGGCAAGAACACTGGAGTGGGTTGCCATTTCCTTCTCCAATGCAGGAACGTGAAAAGTGAAAGTGAAGTGGCTCAGTCGTGTCCGACTCTTAGCGACCCCATGGACTGTAGCCCACCAGGCTCCTCCATCCATGGGATTTTCCAGGCAAGAGTACCGGAGTGGGGTGCCATTGCCTTCTCCGGTATTTCTTGTGTTAGTTTAGTCTAATACGGTAAGTCCCCTACATATGAACAAGTCATTCCGAGAGTGTATTCATATGTCCAACAAAGTTAGTCAAGGTACCCAACTAAAACCATCTGCTCCATAGTGGTACCATACTGTAATAGGTTTATAATACTTTTCAAACAAATAATATGTAAAGAAAAAACAAATAAGGGCTTCCCTGATGGCGCAGTGGTAAAGAATCCATCTGCCAACGCATGAGACACAGGTTCGATCCCTGGTCCAAGAGGCTACCACATGCCATGGAGCAACAATCCTGTGTGCCACAACTATTGAGCCTGTGCTCTGGAGCCTGTGTACCCTAGAGCCTGTGCTTTGCAACAAGAGAAGCCACCACAGCGAGAAGCCCTATACACCTCAACTAGAAAGTGTCCCTGTTCGTCACAATTAGAGAAAGCCCGTGCAACGACAAAGACCCAGCACAGCCAAAAATAAATTTTAAAAATTTAAAAACTGAAAAAAGTAAAACGTTTTAAATCTCACAGTACAGTACCCTGAAAGGTACACTACAAGATTTGGCACACAGCAGTCGGCATCGAGCGAACAAGCAAGAAGAGGTACTGACTGGAGGAGGGAAAGGAGGTGGGAGATGGCAGAGCTGAAGCATCATTAACCATAGGAGATGGAGGGCAAGCTGCAGCTGCATTCATGCCTGCTGTTGATGGCAGGTGTTGAACAGGTTCTGGTTCCTTGCTGAATTCAATTCTATCTATGCTCATGAAAGAAACAATCCGGTGATGTCTGGGTTGTAGCTCTTTTTTTTTTCTTATCCTAGCTGACATGGGGGCACTGCATTGTGTTCTGAACGGCTGCTGCAACCTTTGTGTACTGTTCTATGTTTGGGCTCTGTGCCTCAAAACCTAATAGTATCTCAAATGAAGAAAATCCCCTCGCCATTTCCTGCATTGTGACTCTCTCTGGTTCTCCAGTTACTTCTTTCTCTTGTCTCTCTTCGTTCCTTTCTCTGGACCTCCAGTTTCTGGTGCCTTTTAGTAACACCAGCTACATCACCACTGTTTTTACACTTGCTTCTGGACATCCTGGTCTTGAAATAAAGATACTGTACTCTACGTGGAACTGTACAGTGAAGTACACAAAAGCACAACCACTTGTAGAAGACGCACACACGTGACCGTGTACAGCAGACACATGAGCTAACTTATGTGATTGGATGTGTGCACGCACATTGGCATCTTTGAAAGTTTGCAACTTGAAGGTTCGTGTGTAGGGGACATACTGGTGTGTTTTTGTTTGTTTGTTTTATATATAATGAATCTCCTAATAGAGATACTGAGTGCCTATCAGCAGGTGATCCACCATTTACATTTTTACAGGTAGATTTAGAATGATTATTTCAGTACAAATAAGAAAGCTCACAATGTATGTAAAGGTACAGCTAAGATGTTAGATGAGCCAGAAGAAAGACTTAAAAAAGTAAATGACTCTAAAATCAGTCATAAACTTTATGAAATGTATTAAAAGCAAAAGAATGTTTGGAAAATCAATGAACTCATTTGATTACGTGTCAAACCACTCAGAAGAAGAAGGCAATGGCACCCCACTCCAGTACTCTTGCCTGGAAAATCCCGTGGACGGAGGAGCCTGGTAGGCTGCAGTCCATGGGGTTGCTAAGAGTCGGACACGACTGAGCAACTTCACTTTCACTTTTCACTTTCCTGCATTGGAGAAGGAAATGGCAACCCACTCCAGTGTTCTTGCCTGGAGAATCCCAGGGACGGGGTGCCTGGTGGGCTGCCATCTATGGGGTTGCACAGAGTCAGACACGACTGAAGTGACTTACCAGCTTACCAGCAAACCACTCAGAAAGGAGAGTAGAAGTACTCACTTTCTTGTTTCATCACTATTTGGGGGAAGTTTCCCACCTTAACAGTAGTCTTTTAATGCAGTCAGGTCAAAAGTATTTTAAGATACAACAGTAATTGGTGTCATTGGCCAACTCCAGTATACTATATGCTTTGAACTCTCATTTCTCCCCAGAGTGGTAAGGATTTTACCCACATTTCCTATTTCTTGTTAATCATGATAATTGGCAAGTGTTTACCTTGTAGGATTAGGGATATAGACTTAAGCCTTAGAATAAAGTAAATATATGAGATTCTCTGGATCTAATGAGCAGTAAGTATGTGGAATTCCTTGGATCTAATGGGCAAAAGACGACCGAGGATGAGGTGGCTGGATGGTGTCACTGACTCGATGGGCGTGAGTCTGAGTGAACTCCGGGAGTTGGTGATGGACAGGGAGGCCTGTTGTGCTGCGATTCATGGGGTCGCAAAGAGTCGGACACAACTGAGCGACTGAACTGAACTGAACTGAATGGGCAAATCAAAATAGAACAACACTAACCATTCTTTTTGGTAAAACAGCTGAATATGAAATATGATTATTGTGCCAGAGGACGGGTGGGNCAGCCAGTATACTATATGCTTTGAACTCTCATTTCTCCCCAGAGTGGTAAGGATTTTACCCAC
Source organism: Neotragus moschatus (assembly GCA_006410615.1). Taxonomy (NCBI): domain Eukaryota; kingdom Metazoa; phylum Chordata; class Mammalia; order Artiodactyla; family Bovidae; genus Neotragus; species Neotragus moschatus. The sequence continues at coordinate 2,457,331 of SJYA01002930.1, read as the reverse complement.
ATTTCCTATTTCTTGTTAATCATGATAATTGGCAAGTGTTTACCTTGTAGGATTAGGGATATAGACTTAAGCCTTAGAATAAAGTAAATATATGAGATTCTCTGGATCTAATGAGCAGTAAGTATGTGGAATTCCTTGGATCTAATGGGCAAAAGACGACCGAGGATGAGGTGGCTGGATGGTGTCACTGACTCGATGGGCGTGAGTCTGAGTGAACTCCGGGAGTTGGTGATGGACAGGGAGGCCTGTTGTGCTGCGATTCATGGGGTCGCAAAGAGTCGGACACAACTGAGCGACTGAACTGAACTGAACTGAATGGGCAAATCAAAATAGAACAACACTAACCATTCTTTTTGGTAAAACAGCTGAATATGAAATATGATTATTGTGCCAGAGGACGGGTGGACTGCCTGTGTGGCAACCACCTGGCAGATCATTAAATACCTTCTCATGGAAAGAACCCGCCTGCCAATGCAGGAGACATAAGAGATAAGGATTTAGTCCCTGGGTTGGGAAGATCCCCTGGAGGAGGGCATGGCAACCCACTTCAGTATCCTTGCCTGGGAAATCTCATGGACAGAGGAGCCTGGCAGGCTATAGTCCACAGGGTTGCAAAGAGTTGGACAGGACTGAAGCAACTTAGCGTGCATGCATGATAGAAAGGCAGGAGGGATTTGGCAGAGGAAAATAATTTGTGACTAACTTTTTTTGAATAGACTAATTCGTGTGATAAACATTAAGACTTTGTTTAGATTTTTAAAAGCAGTTTTTCAGATCATAAATATTACTGTTAGAGATAGGAGGAAAAATAGTAATGTAAGTAACAGTTCTCTAGATCAAAGCTCCCCAATCTTTGTTGTCCTATGACTTTGTTTCCCAGGAAAACATATATAACTTTGAAAGCCTCCTTAGTAATTATCCTTTTATTTTATCATGTTTTTTTCTGTGATATGGAGAAGTAAATTGAAGTAAAAATAATATTTTAGAGTAACATGTTACTATTTTAGTGTTATATAATTTTAATAATAAAATGTGAGTAAATTTATACTTTTTCCATTTTATAAATGAGCATGCTTTTTTTTAAAAGAAAGTATTTTATTTGTCTAGCAATGAATTTTTATGTGGCATTATATATTGAGTCAACAAAGCTAGTGGAGGTGATAGAATTCCAGTTAAGCTATTTAAGATCCTAAAAGATGATGCTGTTAAAGTGATGCACTCAATATGTCCACAAATTTGGAAGACTCAGTAGTGGCCTCAGAGCTGGGAAAGGTCAATTTTTATTCAAATCCCAAAGAAGAGAAATGCCAAAAAATGTTAAACTACGGTGCAGTTGTACTCATTTCACACACTAGGAAGGTTATACTCAAAATACTTCAAGCTAGGTTTCAGTAGTACATGAACCAAGAACTTCCAGATGTACAAGCTGGGCTTAGAAAAGGCAGAGGAATCAGAGATCAAATTGCCAACATTTGTTGGATCATAGAGAAAGCAAAGGAATTACAGAAAAACATCTGCTTCATTGACTACGCTAAAATCTTTGACTGTGTATATCACAACAAACAGGTAACTTCCTTACCTCTCTCCATAGAAATCTGTATGCCAGCGAAGAAGCAACAGTTAGAACCCAACAACTGACTGGTTCCAAACTGGGAAAGGAATACAAGGCTGTATATTGTCACTCTGATTATAAGTTTATTTGCAGAGTACATCATGCAAAGTGCTGAGCTGGATGAATCACAAACTGGAATCAAGACCGCTGGGAGAAATATCAACAACCTCAGATCTGTACATGATACCACTCTAAGTGGCAGAAAGTGAACAAAAACTAGAGCCTCTTGATGAGGGTGAAAGAGAAGAGTGAAAAAGCTGGCTTAACACTCAACATTCAAAAAAAAACTAAGATCACTACAAAGTACAAAATTAAAACAACAACAACAAAATACATAAAAAACTAAGATCCTGGCATCTGGTCCCATCACTCAATGGCAAATAGAAGGGGAAAAAGTGGAAGCAGTGACTGAGTTTGTTTTCTTGGGCTCCAGAATCACTGCAGACAGTGACTGTAGCCATGAAATTAAGAGACGCTTGCTCCTATACTTCCTTCATAGCTCAGTTGGTAAAGAATCCACCTGCAGTGCATGAGACCCTGGTTCAATTCCTGGATCAGGAATATCCCCTGGAGAAGGGAAAGGCTACCCACTCCAGTATTGTGGCCTAGAGAATTCCATGGACTATATAGTCCGTGGAGTCACAAAGAGTCTGAGCGACTTTCACTGCTCCTTGTCTATGACAAACCTAGACAGTATATTAAAAACCAAAGATGTCACTTTGCCAACAAAGGTCCATATAATCAAAGCTATGGTTTTTCCTGTGGTCATGTATGGATGTAACAGTTGGGTCATAAAGAAACTGAGCACTGAAGAATTGATGCTTTCGAACTCTGGTGTTGGAGAAGACTCTTGAGAGTCCCTTGGACAGCCAGGAGATCAGACCAGTCAATCCTAAAGGATGTCAACCCTGAATATTCATTGGAAGGACTGATGCTGAAGCTGAAGCTCCAATACTTTGGCCATCTGATGTGAAGAGCTGACTCATTGGAAAAGACCCTGATGCTGGGAAAGATTGAAGGCAAAAAGAGAAGGAGGAGGCAGAGGATGAGATGGTTGGATGGCATCACCAACTCAATGGACATGAGCTTGAGCAAACTTCAGGAGATAGTAAAGGACAGGGGAGCCTGGCATGCTGCAGTCCATGGAGTCACAAAGAGTTAGACGTGACTTAGTGACTAAAGAACAACCACATATATTAAGTTTGGTTTGGGTAGCAGATATATTTACTTTATTGGGGTTTTCTTTTTTTGGCTGTGTTGGATGGCTAACATGATCTTTGTTCTCTGACCAGGGATCAAACCCTGGCCATGGCAGTGAAAGTGCCTCCTAACCACTGGACCCTGGGTCACCAAGGAATTCCCTATGTATTATATTTGTATAGTTTTTGTTTCTTTCAAAAAATTTAGATATATACTAGTTTTAGGTTTACAACATTGTGTATTATATGTTAAATACATGTTATATATGTTAAAGTGTAGGTGAAAATTTAGTTATGTGTTCGGGCATAAAAAAAATAGGAACTGATTTTCTTCTAGAATGATGTTGGTAATTCTTTGCACTTCAGACACCGATTGGTTTATTTTTATACTTTTCATATTTTGCTTCTAAATGATGAGAGTGAGAAAAGAAAGATTTGGCTTATTTGCAAGCCCTTCTCTGAAAATAACACATCATGAGTGTGAACAGTCCTTATTTCCAACAAAAAAAAAAAACTTGAGTATAACATAATTTTAACACTGATTTTTGAGGTTCTAGAGATATCTTTATGTGCTAAATAAAATTTTATATCAGATGAACTCAATTTATAGAATCTGATGAAGATTGTCTTGAAATTAACTTGCAGAATTATTCTTTTGCTCTCCATGAAGTTGTATTTCTATATCAGTGTTCCTTACTTTATAATAGATGTAATTAGCCAAAACGTTGCTAAAAACAATAACAATTTAAAACTGAGTATGTATCAAAATTACACAGCAGTTTTTGTCTTTCAAGGTGATTGATTATTCTCTTCTTGTCTCTATTAACCACCAGGTATATCAGTCATAGTGCCTTTGGAGATTCTCAGATTATTCTGTTTCAAAGAGAAACAAATTATTATTTAGCTTTTAAAACAATTTTGATCTTAATGTTTTTTTTCTACAGCTTGATATACATCTATTAAATGTATAGAAGAGGTGAAGAGGGTTGAAAGATGAGTTAAGAAATCAAAGTTAGCAAATAGGTTCTATAGAGGGTTCAATTTGGATTCAGTTTGCAGAATAAAATCAATTTTAGGCAAAATAGAAAGAGAAAGTTTTAAAACTAACAAAAGGACTTTCCTGGTGATCCAGTGGTTAAGGATCTGCCTTCCAATACAGGGGACATAGGTTCAGTTCCTGGTCTGAGCCTAAGATCACACACGCTGAGAGGCAGGTAAACTCACCTGCACAACTAAACCCACTCATGCACCACAACCAGAGAGAAAGCCCCTCCCCTGGGAAGCCTGTGTGCTGCCCACATGCCCCAATGAAGACTCCAGACAGCCAAATAAATAAAAAAAAAACAACCAGGTAATTTCTTGTTATAGCCTAATACATCCCATGAATTTGGTTTCTTGTCCTGCTGCTGCTGCTAAGTCGCTTCAGTTGTGTCCGACTCTGTGTGACCCCATAGATGGCAGCCCACCAGGCTCCCCCGTCCCTGGGATTCTCCAGGCAAGAACACTGGAGTGGGTTGCCATTTCCTTCTCCAGTGCATGAAAGTGAAGAGTGAACGTGAAGTCGCTCAGTCGTGTCTGACCCTCAGTGACCCCATGGACTGCAGCCTTCCAGGCTCTTTCGTCCGTGGGATTTTCCAGGCAGGAGTACTGGAGTGGGCTGCCATTGCTTCTTGTCCTAGACATGTTATAAAACACTTTCCATACCATGGCCCTACATTTGCACTCTTTTCTGAAGGCCCGTTGCTGCTCTGTGAAGTTTGTTGTTCCAGTAACACCAAACAACAGACAGCATTGGCAGTCGCTAAGCAATTCCTTGGTGACTTTCTGACCCCAGAGTGAGAAGGCAGTAACTTGTAGCTGTTAACACGTACCAGTACCAACAGGAGATGACTTGAAGCTATTTTTCACGTTCAGTTCTGTTTCATAGGTTGAAGCAACAACAGTATTAAGAAGAGAAACTCCTTAATTTTCCAAAAGAAAAATGGCATAGCAGTGGGCACAACTGTGCCTTTTTAGCAGTTGCTAATCATTCAGCTCCCCCCTCTCTAAGCTCTACTCATCCTTTGCTCTGTTCACACAGAATTGCTTGAATCTGCAAATACCCAATTGGAGCCACTGAAGCTGACTCTGGAGGTGGCAGCTTGGTTCATCTTATTTGTTTTCATCTTGGAGATCCTTCTTATGTGGCTATCCAGCTTTTTCCTCTTCTGGAAGAATGCCTGGAACGTCTTTGACTTTGTGGTCACAGTATTGGTAAGGATAGATAGATATCCTGAAGATTAATTTACTGGACGGAGAAATGTGCTTAGATAGATATCCTGAAGATTAATTTACTGGACGGAGAAATGTGCCTAGGTGAATCAAAGACAAGTGAAGTTAAGATAATTACTGTATGTTGCTGCCGCTGCTGCTGCTGCTAAGTCACTTCAGTCATGTCCAACTCTGTGCTACCCCATAGATGGCAGCCCACCAGACTTCCCTGCCCCTGGGATTCTCCAGGCAAGAACACTGGAGTGGGTTGCCCTTTCCTTCTCCAATGCATGAAAGTGAGAAGTGAAGGTGAAGTCACTTGGTCGTGCCCGATTCTTAGCGACCCCATGGACTGCAGCCTACCAGGCTCCTTTGTCCATGGATTTTCCAGGCTAGAGTACTGGAGTGGAGTGCCATTGCCTTCTCCGAATTACAGTATAAGAAGAAACAAATAGAAATGTACCCAACTTCTTTATTTTGGTTGTTTTTTTCTCTAAAACTAAAAGTCAGGCATTGCAGGAGTTGTTATTAGAAGCAAGGAAGAATCTAATCACATTAACCTTAGCAATAACTTCTACCAGTTACTAGGCACTTGTTAAATGTCAGGAACTATCCTGTTTTACTTGCTTTTTTTTTTTCATTTGAGCTCCACAATAATCCAATGAGACAAGCACTGCGTTTATCCCCTTTTTACATCTGAGCAAGTTGAAATGCAGAGTTTAAGTAATTTTTTATGGGAAGACTGAATAGCAAACAGTCCCCAGAAAATGCTATTCAAAGGATAATGACCAAAGAACTATGAAAAAGAAGAGATAAAAAAGAGGCAGCTGTACTGGGTGCTTTGAGGGGTATATTTAACTCACAATCTGTGTTTCCTACAGTCCCTGATTCCTGAGATTGTGGTGCTGGCAGGGGTAACAAGCAAACCTGTATGGCTCCAGTTGCTGAGGATCTGCCGGGTACTAAGGTCTCTTAAACTCTTTGCACGATTCCATCAAGTTCGAGTCATCATTTTGGCCCTGGTCAGGGCCCTCAAGGTAATTTGACTATTGTAGCTCTATCAAGTGGGCAAAGTGGAAAAACATTGGGGTATAACATGAAACAGTCTGGGTGGGTGAAAGAAGGCAATAAGAGACTCTGTGAAATGTTGTCCATGAGAAAGGGCTGGGGACAAGCCACTGTGTTCTAGAGATGACTGGGCTCAGGCTAGAAGTGAGGGTCTGGTGGGGGATTTCCAGGGTGGGCCTGACTGGGCTGTAGGTGGAAATCAGCCCAGTCTGGCCCGGCTCTGACTTAAGGTCATGGCCTTTAGAGCATGACCTTCCTCTTGATGTTGCTGCTCATCTTCTTCTACATTTTTGCTGTGGCTGGTGTCTACTTCTTCGAGAATTACACCCGTTCAACTCGCCAGGACCTGGATTATCATGAGTTCTTCTCGTAGGCAGGACCATGGGGATCCTGGGAGGTGGGGGAGAGAATCTGGACGTGAGACTGGGAAGCAAATCCAAAGTGCAGTAATACAAGTGTAGTCTACTGTAAGAAACGGGAATAGAACACAGTGGGGAGAGGGAAAGAGAAAGCAAAGAATAGTGAGTGGTATTAGCTCCAGTTTTGAGAATAGGGCAGGTAGTTCCTGGTTTGCTCTGGGTTTTGCAAATTCAAACTTACCCTTATCAACTATCTTTAAAAAGCAGTATACTCCAGTGGTTAAGCCCTGGTTTCTGTGCTTCAGTTACCTCTTTTGAAAAATGGGATTAAAAGTAGCATAACTTCATGAGTATAGGGATAAATGATGTAATTTATTTAAGCACTTACACAGCACTGCACACATTTTACACACATCAGTAAATGTTACCATGACTCTCAAGCATGCTCTCTGGTTTTACTGCAATCTCTCAGTGTAGAAATTACACATGAACACACTTACATTCTTTCAAAAGTAAAATCCTAGTAATCTCTGTCTAGAGAACTCTGATTACTAGTAGAAAGTCTGTTTGAATTTAGAGGATACAGAGTTATTTATGAATTGGAATCCAGTCTTGTCAGTACTTCTCAGGTCTCTATCTTAGACTAACAGGTGGTTTTGTAAGAGTATTGATTACGGGAAGTCATAGAATTCATTCTATTCAGGCTCTGATGTTTTCAATAATTTGTATATGGAGAGATAAGAGGGAAAATTTAGATATCTTCTGAGATCTTTTGTGATATATTCATCATCATTCATTATTTGGAATCACATATTTATGCCACATATCCATCTACTTACTTGGTTATCAGTTCATGCAGCAAACCAAGTAGGCAAGATGTTTGCTAAATTTGTGACTCTACCAGGTGAAAGCCACAGGACAGTGTAGAATGAACTTGCAAAAATAATGTGTAGTTGGTGATTCAATTTTTTTATTTATTTTAATTGGAGGCTAATTACTTTACAGTATTGTGGTGGTTTTTGCCATACATTCACATGAATCAGCCATGGGTATGCATGTGTTCTCCATCCTGAACCCCCCCTCCGTGGTGACTCAATTTTTAAACGTTCAGTTAATATGTATTGAGTACCTACTGTGCCCCAGGCACTGATGGAATACTGAGAGATATTCATAGATTATTCATAACAAAGGAAAAGCAAGTAAAACAATCTCAAACGGAAGATTAGGTTAAAAAGAAAAAAAAGAAAAAAACCCAGTATGATAGAAAAGGAGCCAAAGTCAGAGCAAACTGCAAAGAAGTGCTCTTATGTTGCTGTGAGAGTATGAATGATAGTGTTTCCTAGAGAATTAGCTCCCTCTGTACACACATCTCCTTTTTCTTTAGGGACCTACTGAATTCCCTAGTAACCGTGTTCATTCTCTTCACCCTGGATCACTGGTATGCACTGCTTCAGGACACCTGGAAGGTGCCTGAGGTCAGTCGTGCCTTCAGCAGCATCTACGTCATCCTCTGGTTGTTACTTGGTTCCATTATCTTTCGAAATATCATAGTAGCCATGATGGGTAAGCATAGAAGAGGTGAAGCTTGGTGGGAGGGAGTGCTGGGAAGAAGCTAGAGTGAAAGCCAGGTTTGCTGGATTACAGAGGGAGAGAATCTGATGTAACAGGAAAGTGTGGGCATTTCACTTGGTTTCTCCCCACCCAAGCGGTCTCCCCAGGTCTAGTCACCGGCGCCTTCCGACTCCTAATGGCCCTTTGGGGCAGTTACTAACTTCCAGAATATCAGGAATGAGCTGTACGAGGAGATGACACACCTGGAAGTCCAGCACAAAGCCGACATATTCAAGCGGCAGATTATCCAGAGGTCTGCTGCCTTGTCTTCATACACACCTTCAGTTCTCGAGGGTTTCCCCATCCCACCCTCTATTTCTACTCCTTGGCCTTCATCCCGTTTCCCACCGTGTGACAGATTTGCCTCAGAGTTAGAATTCCCCAGCTCTAAAATATCGCCCGGTTCTTTATCCACTTTGAGGGCTCCGCTACTCTCTTTCACTCCTTTACTACGACCTGTTCTCCTCACCCAGTTCACTTCACTTAATGATCAGGATTCTTTTATTTTTTTCCTTACGACCCTCCTGCTTCAGTGTAACTCTCTTCACTGTTTTGCTTTTTTTTTTTTTCTTTGCAGGAGACAAAACCTAATCCCTGAGGCACAGAGGTCAAGCATTAGCAAACTGGATGCCAGGTCAGGAGTGTATATGTGAAGTGGGATGCACACAGGTGAAAGAGGTAGAAAACCAAAGGTGAAGACTGGCTTTGAGAGAGGATTCTACTCCTTTAATAACTACTTATTGTATCGGGTTGAACAGTGGCCTCCGTCCTAACCCCCGGAACCTGTGAACATGACCTTATTTGGAAAAAGGGTCTTTGCAGATGCAAATAAATTAAGGATCTTGAGATGTGATCATCCTGGATTACGCAGGCGGGCCACAAGTCCAGTGACTAGGAGCCTCATAAGATATGGGAGAGAAGACATAGACACAGAATAGGAGATGCTGTCAAGACAGAGACAGAGATTGGAGTGATGCAACCACAAGCCAAAGGAAGCCAGTGATGCCAGGCAACTACCAGAAGCTAGAAGAAGCAAGGAACCGTCTGTCTTTGAGCTTCCAAAGGGAGCATGGCCCTGTTGACATGTCGATTTCAGATTTCCAGCTTCCAGAATTGTGAGAGAATAAATTTCTGTTGCTTTAGGCCACCACGTTTGTGGTAATTTGTTATCACAACCATAGGAAACTAGTAAAAGTACCTTCCATGCAACAGATGCTATTCAAAGCCATGAGTGTTCAGCAGTAGACAAGAGAGCAGAAAGAAAAAGAAGAAATGCATCAACTAATACTTACTGAGTACTTATTAGTTGCTTGGAACATATCAGTGAACAAAATAGACAATAATGCCTGTTCTCATAGAGCTTATATAAAGTAGGAGGAGGAAAGAGACCATAAAGAATGAACATATTAAAAAGAAAATCAATATGTTAAAATATGATAAGCATTTAATATATAAAGTATATATTTGTATAATTGAGTCATTGCTGTTCAGCAGAAATTAACCCAACGTTGCAAATCAACTATACTTCAATTAAAAAATTTAAAAATATGATAAGCATTATGAAAAAGTAAAATGTAGAGCAGGTTAAGGGGGATTGGAGTATAGGGTGGGGATTCATTATGGGTTTTAATTTTAAACAGAGTGGCCTTATTGAGAAGGTAACATTTGAGCAAAGACTTGGAGGATGTGAGGGGATTACTACATGGATATCTATGGAAGGAGTGTTATCGGCAGAGGGAACAGCTAGTACAAAGGTCCTAAACAAGAAGCATGACTGGTGGTGTTTGAGAAATGGCAAGGACACTATTGTGACTGAAGTAGAGTGAGCAGGGGGGTGAGTGATAGGAGATGAGGTCNTTGGAGGATGTGAGGGGATTACTACATGGATATCTATGGAAGGAGTGTTATCGGCAGAGGGAACAGCTAGTACAAAGGTCCTAAACAAGAAGCATGACTGGTGGTGTTTGAGAAATGGCAAGGACACTATTGTGACTGAAGTAGAGTGAGCAGGGGGGTGAGTGATAGGAGATGAGGTCAGAAAGGCAATGGGGACCTGATCCTGTAGGGCTGAGGGGACCATTGTAAGGACTTAGGCTTTGATTTTGGGTGAAAAGGGGAACATAGCAGGGTAATGACATGTGATGACTTATGTTTAAGAAGGATTAGTCTGGGGACTTCCCTGGTGGTCCAGTGGTTAGGAATATACCTTGCAATGCAGAGAACGCAGGTTTGATACCTGCTCCGGGAAATATGATCCCACATGTGTTGGGGCAACTAAGCTCATACACTGCAATTCAGACCCAGTGCAGCCAAATAAATAAATATTTTTCAAAAGAGAAAAGGATTGGTCTGGTTGCTATGTTGATGATAGACTATAAGAAGAATGAGAAGCGTAGAGATGAGTTAGGCTATGCTGCTATCCAAACAAGGGATGTTGATGGTTCACGCCAGAGTGGCACCAATACTAATGAGAAAAGATATATTTTGAAGGTAGAGTCAACAGGATTTCTTGGTGGGTTGGATGTAGGTTATGAGAGAAGAATTAAGGATGCGAGTCTGACCTTAGCAGGAAGGGTCAGTTAGGTGAGATGGGGAAGACTGTGAATGGAGATGGGGAAGACTATGAATGAAGACTGGTGGGAAAAGAGTTTAGTTTTGATAGGATTTAAGATATCCATTAGACATTCAAGCTTTCTACATGAGTAAAAGTTATATATACAAAAGTTTGGTTTAAGGAGTGAGATCTGGACAAGGGGCTTAAATTTGCATCTGAAGTGGAAGTGTTAGTCACTCAGTCGTGTCTGATGTGACCCCATGGACTGTAAGCCTGCCAGGCTCCTCTGTCCATGGGATTCTCCAGGTGAGGATACTGGAGTGGGTAGCCATTCCCTTCTCCAGGGGACCTTTGTGACCCAAAGATCAAACACAGGTCTCCTGCATTGCATGTCGACTCTGTCATCTGAGCCACCAGGGCTCTAGGAGGCATTTAAACTCAGGAGACGAGATCCCTAAAGGAGCAACCGTAAATGGAGAAGACATGAAAACCTGAGCCCACTGTCCCTCTAATAATGAGATGGAATCAAGGGTGCAGGGGGCATAGTTGTGGTGTAAGAGACATAGGGCCAAGGGCTGTGGGTGGGGCTAAAACTCTGCAAAATAAGGTGGAGTGTGGAATGTGAAAGGCTGGGTAAGATTGAGCACAGAAGTTATGCAGTGAAGGGAACTAATAGGAATGCATCCCATTGGTTAATTTAGATTGGATATGCTTAAACTTAGATCTTGGCTGCAGTTTTTTAGGTGTGAGGTAGACATTCAGAGGCTGAGATGCCACAACAGAGATGCCTCATTGCTTTAAGTTCTACTTTTAGGCCAGGCCCAGGACTAGAATAGTGATAGAACTAGTCATATCCCGTGGATGTATTTGAAGCAATGAAATTTCCCTTTTCACTTACAGAGATGCCAGTCAACAAGGGAGAGCTTCAGACTTATCAGAAACTTCTCAACAAGAGTCTAAACAGAGTGCCACTAGAAAGGGTTCAAAAGCATCTAAGTCAAGAACAAAGTCCTTGTCCAAAAGGAGAAAGTCTACATCTTCCTTCTCTTCTTCCTCCTCTTCATATTCCTCCTGCTCGTCTGCTTCTAGCTCCAGATATCATGACCCTATCGGTAAGCGGAAGGTTTCTTCCAGTTGCATTCAGACCTCTCTTTTCCATGAGACATCCCAAAGTCTTAATTGGAGTCCTCCCACTGTGTGTATTTCCCCATTTTCTCCACCAGTCCGATGCTCTGGCCTTGATTACTTTCTTCACACCTCTTCATTTCCTCTGTGATTCTGCTGCGGTTTTTAAAAGTATGGTTGTGGCTTTCTTTGTTTACTGTAAAACTGGTTTCCTGGTGCTACACATTTTTTCCTTCTTTCCTTCTCTCCTTCCCGCATCCTCTTTCGTCCCTGCTTTCTCCACCTCCACCCCCATAGAATTAATCAGCTTTTATCCAACTTCCATGAATCTCAATATATTTTTAAGAAGCATTCCTCCTTCCAGGTCAGCTGGACTGGGAGACTCACGTGCACCAGAATCTGCCTGGGCTAATGGACATGGAACAGGATGAACGTGTTGTCTGGCCTAGAGATTCACTCTTCCGGTATTTTGAGTTGCTGGAAAAGCTTCAGTATAACCTGGAGGAGCGTAAGCAGCTACAAGAGTTTGCAGGTATGTCATGGATGCTAGGAGTTAAGTTCATCAGAGCAGCATATGTAACTGGGGAGACAGAGTGTGTTCACTGTTGTGGCATCTCAGCCTCTGAATTTCTACCTCACACCTAAAAAAGGCAAACTCAGCATTTAGCATATCACTTTCTGGGCATATGTCCTGATTTCTTCTAACCTCGTGAGGACCTGGCAACTCTGCTTCTCTGGTTGCTGTCGTTTAGTCAGTAAATCGTATGTGACTCTTTGTGACCCCATGGACCCTAGCCCATCAGACTCCTCTGTCCATGGGATTCCCCAGGCAAGAATACTGGAGTGGATTGCCATTCCCTTCTCCAGGGATCTTCCAGACTCAAGGGTCAAACCTGCGTCTCTTGTGCCTCCTGCATTGGCAGGCAGGTTTTTTTCCACTGTGCCATGTGGAAATCTCCCTGGTAGGGGACACAAATCCTGTGATGTCTGAGAACTGATTTCCCAAGAGAAAAGTATCCAGTTCCGGCTGTTGGGAATTAGGATAGTAAGGTGGACTTTTGCTCTGTTTGGGCAGCTCACCCCCTTTTGAAATGCGTGTTTCCTCTCTTTGAAGGTCACCTTTCAGACCCAGGCAGTAAGGGCCTCAGGCTCAAGTTTGATAGCTATGAGGACTGGATAGTTGGCAAAAAGCTCTCAAGAGCCCACGGTCCTCAAGAGATTTATGAATTCTCTTCCTTTCAGTCCTTTCTAGAGTCAGCCGATGCAGAAACAATTGTGATTGAAATAGCAGAGTTTGATTTAAGCTGAGAACTACCTACTCAAAATTATCTTTCCTAGATTTCTCACTTGAGATTTCACTACCTAGAGATTAATTTGGATCAATGAATTTTTCCTCTAAAAATAAAAAAACTAGAAGAGTTAAGGGCATTTTTATTAGTGTTATCCTCCTAATACCTCCTAATACCCGTCCTCCTTTTATTAGCATTTTATTAGTGTTATCCTCCTAATACCTGGCTAAAATCAACCCAAAGTGAAAATACCAATGGGGGAAGAGGAATGTGCCCCCCAGAGGTGGGCACAATTTGTAACACTGGAACATGGAATTGAGAGCAGGATGTCAGACAGGTTTTGCCNTTCTCACTTGAGATTTCACTACCTAGAGATTAATTTGGATCAATGAATTTTTCCTCTAAAAATAAAAAAACTAGAAGAGTTAAGGGCATTTTTATTAGTGTTATCCTCCTAATACCTCCTAATACCCATCCTCCTTTTATTAGCGTTTTATTAGTGTTATCCTCCTAATACCTGGCTAAAATCAACCCAAAGTGAAAATATCAATGGGGGAAGAGGAATGTGCCCCCCAGAGGTGGGCACAATTTGTAACATTGAAACATGGAATTGAGAGCAGGATGTCAGACAGGTTTTGCCTACTTCAAAATGGTGCGTTTTTCCAGTTGTCCTGGCCCTGCCTCCCCAGGTGTTCTGGGGAGAACAGGGTGAAAGGGAGGTAAAGGTAGCAAGGTGGTTTCTTTAAATACTGATTAATTCATCTGCGGCAAAGAGGACAGACTCATACAGCTTAATTTAGAGTAAAGATTAGTAAAGATGTGAGTAGGAACCTAGAACCCAGAGAAGCAGGATCTTCACCAAACATTTGTATGTTCCGAATATTCCTAGGTCTCCAGCCTCACAGTCTGTTTCTTTACANCGTCCTCCTTTTATTAGCATTTTATTAGTGTTATCCTCCTAATACCTGGCTAAAATCAACCCAAAGTGAAAATACCAATGGGGGAAGAGGAATGTGCCCCCCAGAGGTGGGCACAATTTGTAACACTGGAACATGGAATTGAGAGCAGGATGTCAGACAGGTTTTGCCTACTTCAAAATGGTGCATTTTTCCAGTTGTCCTGGCCCTGCCTCCCCAGGTGTTCTGAGGAGAACAGGGTGAAAGGGAGGTAAAGGTAGCAAGGTGGTTTCTTTAAATACTGATTAATTCATCTGTGGCAAAGAGGACAGACTCGTACAGCTTAATTTAGAGTAAAGATTAGTAAAGATGTGAGTAGGAACCTAGAACCCAGAGAAGCAAGATCTTCACCAAACATTTGTATGTTCCGAATATTCCTAGGTCTCCAGCCTCACAGTCTGTTTCTTTACAGTGCAGGCACTGATGAACTTTGAAGACAAATAAAGCTNTACAGCTTAATTTAGAGTAAAGATTAGTAAAGATGTGAGTAGGAACCTAGAACCCAGAGAAGCAAGATCTTCACCAAACATTTGTATGTTCCGAATATTCCTAGGTCTCCAGCCTCACAGTCTGTTTCTTTACAGTGCAGGCACTGATGAACTTTGAAGACAAATAAAGCTGATGGTGGATGGCGTCACTATTTTTGGCCGACATAAATGAAGGAAATAGCTGGAAATGTAGAATTCAAAGGCTAATAAACCCTGTTGATAATTGTGCAGTGATCTGTCTCGGAGACAGAGGGGATACTGAAAGATACCAAGATCAGGTGAAAGTTGGTTCAGATGCCGCTGGGGGCCCTGGTCCTTGGCTTTCTACCCTTTCCACAGCTCCTGAGTCTCACTTTTCCCTTGGCCTTGTCACTATAGCCCCCATCTTTTCTGAAGCATCTACTTCCTGGAATTCTCTAGTCCTGGAATTCTCTAGTCCATGGAATTCTCTAGGCCAGAATACTGGAGTGGGTAGCCTTTCCCTTCTCCACAGCGAGAGAAAAGCCCGAGCAGCAATGAAGAGCCAGCACAACCAAAAGTACCTAAATGAAATTATAAAATCGTATAGTTAGAAATATGGCACCAATATTTGGAATGAAGAACTACAGTTGCAATTTTAGATGCACTTGTATACCTAGCAACCCCAAAGGAATCAACCAGAATTAGAGATAACAAAAGATTTCCGTTTAGTGTAAATAGAAGAAAAGTGGACTGGTGTCAGAAGCCTGGGAAACAGGAATGTTTGAAGAATAGGAGGAGAAAGAGGAGCCAGGAAGAAGTCTGAGAGAGAAAAAAAAGAAATCTGAGAGGGAGACTTCCCTGGTGGTCCAGTGGCTAAGACTCCACACTCCCAATGCAGGGAGCCTGGGTTTGAGCTCTGGTCAGGGAACTAGATCCCACATGCCACAACTAAGAGATTCCACATGCTGCAACTAAGGCCTGGTGCAGGCAAATAAATAAATTATATATATATATACTTATATATAAAAAAAGGAGTTAAAAAAATGAGGTAGCAAGCACAGGCCATTCATTTAAGAAGGTTAGGTATAAAAAGCCAGAAGGGGAATCAGTCATCATATAGCTATAATGTGCTTTTGAAATTTTAATGTGTGTATGTAACATCTGATTCAGTAGGCCCTGAGGATGGGTCCTGAGATTCTGTACTTTCTAACATGTCAACAAGTGAAGCCAATTCTAGTGGTCCTCAGACCCTACTCTGAGAAAAACTACTCAAAGATGCTGCTCAGGGAATTCCCTGGCAGTTCAGTGGTCAGGACTCCACACAGTCACTGCCAAGGGCCCAGGTTCAATCCCTGGATGCGGAACTAAGATCCTACATTCCACAAGCCCCACAGGCACGACCAAAACAATTTTTTTCTGATGAAATAAAAATATTTCAGGCCCTAAAGATCAAGCCCCACTGGCAATGAGTCCATTACTCCTCCAGCTCCCTTTTTATCCTTGCCCTGACTTAGTATTCCTGCTATTAGTGAGTAAAAGTCACTCAGTCATGTTGGACTCTTTGTGACCCCATGGACAATACAGTCCATGGAATTCTCTAGGCCAGAATACTGGAGTGGGTAGCCTTTCCCTTCTCCAGGGGATTTTCCCAACCCAGAGAATGAACCCAGGTCTCCCGCATTGCAGGCAGATTCTTTACCAGCTGAGCTATCAGGGAAGCCCATGTGTAACTATCCTTGAGTCAAGGAAGAGATTCAAACTCTATGCCAGGTAACTATGATGGTCCCTTAAGAGCATTTTGGAAGAGAAGTTAGGATTTAGATACTATTGTGATGTAATTAAAAATTTTTTTGCATATGGTTTGTAATAGGGTTTAATTTTGGACCATAGTTTCCCTGTTTGATCTCCAATTTATCCCTCACATCTTCAAATATCCATGAATGGATACATAACTTTGTTTTATCTATGGTGTTTTTATTTTAAACTTTATTTTGTATTGGAGTTATAGCTGATTAGTAATATTGTGACCGTTTCAGGTGGACAGCATAGGGGCTCAGCCATACGTATACATGTATCCATTCTCCCCCAAACTCTGCTTCCCTCCTATACGATGTTTTTTGTAAGGTGTTTCTGTTTAAAGACACCTTACTTAATTATAATATGTTGTTGATTCAGTAGCATTGGCCTCTTTCCACAGTACTATAACTCATGCCTGAATAATGTTTATCATACACACGTTTTCCTGTAAGGTGCATTGCAGCCTTCCTGTGCTTAGGAGCATGAAGCTGGGAAACCATTTTAAACATTGAAATTACTAACAAAAAGCACAAAAATACTAAAATCGTGGCACTAGATGGTGAAAAGGACACTTATTTACAGTGTGAGAAGAAGGNTGAATAATGTTTATCATACACACGTTTTCCTGTAAGGTGCATTGCAGCCTTCCTGTGCTTAGGAGCATGAAGCTGGGAAACCATTTTAAACATTGAAATTACTAACAAAAAGCACAAAAATACTAAAATCGTGGCACTAGATGGTGAAAAGGACACTTATTTACAGTGTGAGAAGAAGGTAAAGTATTGCCTTGTTTCCGTCCAAGTGCCAACCAGGCCCGGCCCTGCTTAGCTCCCGAGATGAAGCACATTCAGGGTGGTGTGGGCACCGGCAAGGACTGCCTTGTTTGACCTCAGCTAGGGATGTACACATCAAGCGGCTCAGATTTTTCACCACTCTGCACATGTCTGTGAATGACTGTGAGATTGCCACGGATACTGACTTTGGGGTCACAAATACACTTTAGTGAGCAGAGGAATCCGCAGAGACCGAATTCACAAATAAGAATTGACTCTAAATGCTGCGTGATAAATTGGGGCTAATTGGCCTCATGACACTGCTGACTCAACGTGTGGTTTCCAGGTTACCTCAACAGCATCACTCACTCGCTCTTAAGCTCTTTGGTCATTTACTATCCATTAGCCAAGACTAATCACCTGACTCTACCTAACTGCAAGAGATCTGGGGGTTGCTTGGGTCCTTAGTGAGTAGTTCAGTTATAAAAGGCAAACTGGAAAGGGAGGAAAATGGGACTTCCCTGCAGTCCAATGGCTAAGAGGCCGAACTTCCACTCGTGGGGGCACAGGCTCAATCCCGGGTCGATCGGGGAACTAAGATCCCACATGCTTTACAAAGGGAAGCCTGTGTTCTAATCAGAAAGCGCCCTGTGGTTGGTTTGGGGAATTGAGGATGTTTCAGATCTCTCAACTCCCTTTGGCTTCTCTCGAGTATCTCCATTCCAGTTGCCAGATCACAGAACATAGTAATCACCACACCAATCTAACCCACTTAAGCAAAACACGTGATTAATTACCTGCTCTGGACCCCTGTCACTTCAGTTTGTTGGTTCTGGATTGCTCTTACCATTTGCTTATCCATGGATTGGAACTTGTCTTGCTTTTGTTGAACTTTTACCAGACTGTAAATAACTTGCTTATATTGAATAAGGCTGACATATTTGCTATAAACCCTAAGCACTTCACCCTCAGTTGGCACATAGTCTGAATCCTTGGCAGCAACAAGGCTGCTTAACCTGCTTCATCATCTGGTGGACTGCCAAGAATTTCCCCTTCTGGTTTGAGGAAGTCCTCATTGTTCCCTTCTCTGCTTGACTCAGCTAGTTCCATACTTGTTCTAAAGGTCTTTCACTCAAGACACTACCTCTTGGTAGCAATTTCTGTATTAATTACAACTTTGTAGCTTCAGATAAAAGAATCACATTGAGCTAGACTAATAATAATAGTCACATTTAGTGAATGTTTATTCTGTACAGTGCCTAGCACATGATAGGCAGTTAAATTTTTTTTGAATGAATGCCGGGCACTGTACTGAATACTTTAAATGCCTTATCAAATTTAATACTCATGACAACTCCATACTAGTATNATAATAGTCACATTTAGTGAATGTTTATTCTGTACAGTGCCTAGCACATGATAGGCAGTTAAATTTTTTTTGAATGAATGCCGGGCACTGTACTGAATACTTTAAATGCCTTATCAAATTTAATACTCATGACAACTCCATACTAGTATTTCTTATTTTGGCAGAAAAAGAACACCGACACAGAGAAGTTTAGAAACTGCCCAGGACACACTGCCAGTATTTGTGGGAGCCAGGATTTGAATCCAGTCAAGTCATATTTTGCTACCTTATCAGCAAAAGGGAGAATTTCTTTTAAGAGGGTTGTTACAGAACAAAGGGCAGAAATTTAAGTGGATTGCAGGATGGGTTGGAACCAGGAGTAGAAAACTGTTGGGAACCCAGGCCATATTCTTCCTCTGATTCTCCTCTCTGTTTTTCAGACTAGATGTGGTAACTTTGATGAGCAAAGAGAAAATATTGGCATAGTGAGGCCATAGATCATTTCACTGGTTCTAACTTTTTGACTCATTTTGGAAAATCCCAGCACCGCCCTCACCTCCTTTGATTGCCGTGGGCCAAGTTATTCTTTCTTTGGGCCTCCATTTCCTCATCCATAAAATGAGATGTTTTTACCAGAGGATTCCTCAAGTCTTCTCCAGTTGTAAAATGCTATGATCTTAAGTGAAACTTCTAGGACAGAGGTGTAGGAATAATGGATTTGAGCATAAGGGTTTGGGCGATAGAATAAAGAAGAGTTCTAAGGAAAGAAGAGGAGAATATGGTTTGAGTGAAGCCTTGGTGTTGAATTACTCTTTACAGCTGGTGTCAAGTGAAGGCCTTGGGGATATATAAATGGAGGGCAGACAAGCCTTCTCACCCTGACCAGATCAGAGAGATGGATCTCTCTGATCTAAGAGCAGTGTCTCTTTGTCCCTCTCTCTGTGTGCATACACATGTGTGTGTGAGGAGTAGCCCCTTTGCGTAGTAATTGAACCTGGTTTCTTTCTTTCTTTGGAGAAGGCAATGGCACCGCACTCCAGTACTCTTGCCTGGAAAATCCCATGGACAGAGGAGCCTGGTAGGCTGTGGATTTTCTAAGGGCTTTCACCTGGGCCACCAGAAGAAGGCCAGAGGAGAAATCCAAACCCTGGAGTGACTGAATGAGCAAGTCACTCCTCTCTGGGTCTGTTCTCTTATCCATGGCATGAGAGATTTGGTCTGTGTGATCTCTGAAGTCCTGCCCAACTCTTAACATTTTGTGGCTCTGGGTACTGAATCGAAAGCCCCTCTCTTCCCAAGTGTTCCATCCTTGGACCAGACCTTTGTCTTCCTTCTTCTTCTCTATATGCACCTGACTGCTCAGATCCTTTCTCCTGGCCCCCTTTCTTCCTCAGTTCCCTTGAATTCTACTTGTTTTTTAGCTCCCTTGGGCCTTTTTTTCCCCCCGTTATATTTCTGATATTATTGTTTATTTAATGCTATTTATATATATTTCTGCAGACCCTTCTAGATTACATTCCTGATCTCCAGAACTGCTCCATCTCTATGTCTGCCTCCTCTTATCTGCACCCTGGCTCCTAACTGAAGCCATATCCTCGGATTCCTCCCAGGGTCCCCTGGGATCCGCTATCACTGGTCCCTCTGACAGGGGCACTCCTTCTCCAAAGCCAAAGGATCAGGTAGTCAGTGGCTCAGGTGACAAATCTGCTGTCAGGTTACAGATATTGTTTCCTGAAAGACCACACTACAGTGTCAGCGGAGACTCGGGCTGCCTGCCGTGCCCTATCCTCACCTGGCTCTCCTACACAAGGTAAGAATAACCAGAACTCACCTCCAGTACCTGCAGTCTTCTGGAAACATGGCTCTGAGCCTCCGGCCTCTGCTGCTGCTGCTGTCCTGTGCAGGTGAGGGGGACAGTGAGCTGGGCTGGGCATGATGGGGATGGTTTCTGGAAACAGACTTAAGAAAGCAGAGATTAACTGGTTAGAGAAAAAAATAAATGAAGGTTAAGAAACCAGGCCAAGACTTAATGTGGATTGTTGAAAGGGACTCAGCTCACCATCTTTTGCACCTCATCNGACAGTGAGCTGGGCTGGGCATGATGGGGATGGTTTCTGGAAACAGACTTAAGAAAGCAGAGATTAACTGGTTAGAGAAAAAAATAAATGAAGGTTAAGAAACCAGGCCAAGACTTAATGTGGATTGTTGAAAGGGACTCAGCTCACCATCTTTTGCACCTCATCCGGGCAGGGACTGGGCTCCAGGCCAGGGCTGAATTTGGGTCCCAGGCTTTCCCCCACATGGTGATGTCCGGTTTCTTTCCTTACAGTGACTCTGGTCCCTACTGGGTCTCAGTCCCTGGACTCAGGTCTCTCCCTACTGAAGTCAGCGCTCTCTGCTCTGGACCAGGCTCCCCAGGGCTCCCTCAGCCGCTCACGGTTCTCTGCCTTCCTGGCCAACATTTCTTCTTCCTTTGAGCCTGGGAGAATGGGGGAGGGACCGGTGGGAGAGCCCCCACCTCTCCAGCCCCCTGCCCTCCGGCTCCACGATTTCTTAGTGACACTGAGGGGCAGCCCGGACTGGGAGCCAATGCTAGGGCTGCTAGGGGACGTGCTGGCCCTGCTGGGACAGGAGCAAACCCCCCGGGATTTCCTGGGGCACCAGGCAGGTGTGCTGAGTGGACTCGCGGAGGTGCTGCTGGGAGCCTTAGTTCCCGGGGGACCCCCTACCCCAACCCGGCCCCCCTGCACCCGTGATGGGCCCTCTGACTGCGTTCTGGCAGCTGACTGGTTGCCTTCTCTGCTGCTGCTATTAGAGGGCACGCGCTGGCAGGCCCTGGTGCGGGTGCAGCCCAGCATGGACCCCACCAACACCACGGGCCTCAATGGGAGGGAGCCAGCCCCCCACCTCTTGCAGGGTCTGCTGGGTTTGCTTGTCCCAGTGGGGGAGCTGGGCTCGGAAGAGGCTCTTTGGGGGGGTCTGCTGCGCACAGTGGGGGCCCCCCTTTATGCTACCTTCCAGGAGGGGCTGCTGCGCATCACTGACTCCCTGCAGGATGAGGTCTTTTCCATTCTGGGGCAGCCAAAGCCTGATGCCAATGGGCAGTGTCAGGGAGGTGAGTGCCACCAGATCCGGGGCTGGGCTATGGCAGGGCCAGCAAGGTTGGGACTGGGTTAGTCCTCTTCCTTTCACTTTCCCTCCTAGGCAACCTTCAGCAGCTGCTCTTGTGGTGAGTAAGGAGAGAGGAGTTCTGAGGGGCGGGGCCTGGGAAGCCATCAGCTTTCACGGTGGGAGAGGAAGCTGATGGGAAGGCTGTGGTTTAGTGGTTTGGGAGGGTGACTGTTGGTGGTCGGCACCCCAGTTTCACCTCCTCCTAGCCATGTGACCTTGGGCAGGTTAGAGTATCATTCTATGCTTCAGTTTCCTCGCTCATGAACTGTGGGTAATATTAACTGCCTCGGAGTTTTTGCAAGGGATTAAATGAGTTGATACTGTATGTGTCAACCACCTAGAAGAAGCATGTGCACGCCAAGGCACTTCAGTCACGTCCAACTCTTTGTGACCCTGTGGACCGTAGCCTGCCAGGCTCCTCTGTCCATGGGATTCTCCAGGCAAGGATACTGGAGTGGGTTACCATGTCCTCCTCCGGGGATCTTCCCGACGACATAGGGATCGAACCACGTCCCTTACATCTCCTGCATTGGCAGGCGAGTTCTTTACCATTAGCGCCACCTGGGAAGCCCATGCCTGGCACATAGTGCTTGACTAATGTTAACTAATAAAGATAGAGTATGGGAAGAGAGGACAAGGTTTGATTCCTCCACCCCTTACTGTTTGGGTACAGCAGTACCAGAGCACAGGGGGACATATTCAGTCGCTGGGCAGACGCCCTGATCTGAGGCCAGCCAAAGGTTTTATTTAAGCTACCTAAAAGCGTGTGCAGAAAGGAGAAAGAAGGGGGCCAGGTGGACAGAAAGGGCTCTGGCTGGGCAACTCCGGGTGACTCTGTGCCTTGGCGGGACAGATCTCTCTCCCCTCCCCCATCCCAACATTTAAACCAGTAACACCGTCACTCCCAGGGACCTCATTTTGGAAAAGCCTATGCTTGTCACCCTCCCTGCAGGGCTCTGGGCCAGGGCCAGAAACCTCAAATGGAGGAAATGCAAACTGACCAGCCGCTTGCCTGCTCCTCCCTCTGCTCCCAGGGGCATCCGACACAACCTCTCCTGGGATGTTCGGGCACTGGGCTTTCTGTCTGGATCGCCACCCCCGGCCCCTGCTCTCCTCCACTGCCTGAGCACGGGGGTGCCTCTGCCTAGGACTTCCCAGCCCTCCGCCCAAATCAGCCCTCGCCAGCGGCGGGCCATCTCTGTGGAGGCCCTCTGCGAGAACCTCTTAGGCCCGGCACCATCCTACAGCATCTCCAACTTCTCCATCCACTTGCTCTGCCAGCACGCCAAGCCTGTCACCCCGCAGCCCCCTCCCAGCACCGCTGCCATCTGCCAGACAGCTGTGTGGTATGCAGTCTCATGGGCGCCAGGTGCCCAAGGCTGGCTCCAGGCCTGCCACGACCAGTTTCCTGAGCAGTTCCTAGACGCCATCTGTGGCAACCTCTCCTTTTCCACCCTCTCGGGCCCCAACCGCCGCCTGGTAAAGCGGCTCTGTGCCGGCCTGCTCCCACCCCCCACCAGCTGCCCTGAAGGCCTGCCCCCCGTCCCCCTGACCCCAGAGATCTTCTGGGGCTGCTTCTTGGAGAATGAGACTCTGTGGACCGAGCGGCTCTGTGGGGAGGCGAGTCTGCAGGCGGTGCCCCCCAGCAACCAGGCCTGGGTTCAGCACGTGTGCCAGGGCCCCACCCCGGATGTCACAGCCTTCCCCCCTTGCTACATCGGACCGTGTGGGGAACGCTGCCCAGATGGGGGTAGCTTCCTGCTGATGGTCTGTGCCAACGACACCATGTACGAGGCCCTGGTGCCCTCCTGGCCTTGGCTAGCCGGCCAGTGCCGGATAAGTCGTGGGGGAAATGACACCTGCTTCCTGGAGGGATTACTGGGCCCTCTTCTTCCCTCTCTGCCACCGCTGGGACCGTCCCCACTCTGCCTGGCCCCGGGCCCCTTCCTGCTTGGCATGCTGTCCCAGCTGCCACGCTGTCAGTCCTCCGTGCCAGCCCTTGCCCACCCCACACGCCTACACTATCTCCTGCGCCTGCTGACCTTCCTCCTGGGGCCAGGGGCCGGAGGGAACGAGGCCCAGGGAATGCTGGGTCAGGCCCTGATGCTCTCCAGTCTCCCAGACAACTGTTCCTTCTGGGATGCCTTCCGCCCAGAGGGCCGGCGCAGCGTGCTGCGGACGGTCGGGGAGTTCCTGGAACAGGAGGAGCAGCCAACCCCGGGCTTTGACCCCACTGACAGCTCCAGCCCCGCTTTAAGCAAGATGGAGCTGCTGGCCTGCTTCAGCGTGAGTGATCTGCCAAGGTGAAAGCTCCCGGAGCAGAGGGAAGGGTCTCCACGGGAATTCTCTGCGATCTCACTGAGAGACAGCAGTGCAGTGGTTAGGCTTGCAGCTCTGAGTCATCCGGGCTTGGGTTCACATCTTAGTTCTGTGATCAACCCTGGACACGTTTTCAGCCTCTCTGAACAATAGTTTTGTCATTTATAAATGAATGGTGAGGGTACTTGACTGACCGTCCAGTGGTTAAGACATCACACTTCCATTCCAAGGGCACCGGTTCAACCTCTTGTTGGGGAACTAAGATCCCACATTCGTGTGGCACGGCCAAAAAAAAAAGTCTCAGAAAAAAAAAAAAAAGAAAAAAACAAACGGTGGAAAATGGAAAATGATAGTGCCACTCCTTTTAGGGTGGCTGTAAGAATTACATCAGATGACACCAGCTGTGGGCTTAGCGCTAGTATATGATATACAAACAATATGTAATAAATGTTATCTCCTTATTCTTCCTGACTCTTTGATTCACCTCCTTTCTGCTTCAGAAAGGAAAGGGATCAAGTTAGAGGGCTCTAATTCTGTCCCTAGAGAGTGAGAATTGGAAACTGGCAAAATCTAGGAAGATAAGGCAGAAATGAGAAAAATTCAGGGTGACTGCAGGTCAGAAGTTTTAGGTTTGACTATGCCACAGGCGTGGTCTTAGCCAATTTACTTTGATTTTCCTGGGCTTTGTTTTCTTCTCTGTAGAGTGAAGGGGCTGGAATATGTGAACACCATAGTTCATTCATTGAGTTCCCATTATGTATAAAGCACTTTGCTAGATGCTGTGGGGAATGTAAAGAGTCCTTACTCCATGGTAGGGCCCACCTTTCTCAATTCCTGGGGCCAGTGAAATGTAAGAATTTGGTTCATGTGCGTGCATGGTTAGTCGCTTCAGTCCTGTGTGGCTCTTTTCGACTCTATGGACTGTAGCCCTCCAGGCTCCTCTGTCCATAGGATTCTCCAGGTAAGAATCCTGGAGTGGGTTGCCATGCCCTCCTCCAAATTTGGTTCATATCTCCAAATGTTTACTGAGCCAGCTATGGCAAAGGCTATAGAAGAAGTTAGAGAATGTGGTCCCTGACCTAAAGGAGACACACACACAGCTTCAGAAGAAGGACAAGCATCCTAGTGAGTGGAGCTGGGGAAGCTGCAGGAGGGACAGAGGGGACGACTCTCCTGGCATCTTGTGTGTCTCCTCACCAGCCCGTGCTGTGGGATCTGCTGCAGAGAGAGAAGAGTGTTTGGGCCCTGCAGATTCTAGTGCAGGTAACAGATAGGGGCAGGGTGTATGGGCGGGCTGGGTGATCTGTGCCCAGTGAGGCCATAACCACCATGACCTCTCGTGCTCAGGCATACCTGCACATGCCACCAGAAAACCTCCAGCAGCTGGTGCTTTCAGCAGAGAGGGAAGCTGCTCAGGGCTTCCTGACACTCATGCACCGCTCCTGGGCTCAGCTGCAGGTGGGCATGGAGGGAGAGGGGGACAAAGGTGGTGGGGGAGGTCTAGGCATCAAGAGCACCTGGAACCAGGCAGGCAGCAGGCCTGCTCCAGCAGGAGGAGGAACGCAAGAGGGGCCGGGGCCAGGAGAGTGGGCATCTCCAGAGCTGGCATCTGTTCCCGTGCCCCCACAGGTGCCACCATCTGAGGAGCAGGCCCTGGGTCGCCTGACAGCCTTGCTGCTGCAGCGGTACCCACGCCTCACCTCCCAGCTCTTCATTGACCTCTCACCACTCATCCCCTTCTTGGCTGTCTCTGACCTGATGCGCTTCCCACCATCCCTGTTGGCCAATGACAGTGTGTAAGGACTCTGTACTACTCCTCCCACTCCCGTCAGGGTCAACCCCATCCACCCAGAGCTGTGCTATGCTTGGTCACTCAGTCATGTCCAAGTTTTTGCAACCCCATGGACTTTAAGCCCACCAGGCTCCTCTATCCATGGGGATTCTCCAGGCAAGAATACTGGAGTGAGTTGCCATTCCCTTCTCCAGGAGACCTTCCAGGTCTCCTGCATTGCAGGCAGATTCTTTACCAGCTGAGCCACCAGGGAAGCCCACACACCCAGAACAGCCCCTTCTGTTAAAACTAGGGAGTCCTTCTTGTCCATGACAGCGGGGCTGCACAGAGCCAGGGGACAGGACAAAGAGGGTGAGACCCACTCTTTCCCCAGCCTGGCTGCCATCCGGGATTATAGCCCCGGAATGAGGCCTGAACAGAAGGAGGCTCTGGCAAGGCGACTGCTGGCCCCTGAGCTGTTTGGCGAAGTGCCTGCCTGGCCCCAGGAACTGCTCTGGGCAGCGCTGCCCCTGCTCCCCCATCTCCCTCTGGAGAACTTTCTGCAGCTCAGTCCTCACCAGGTATGAGAACAATTCATTTATGTGACTAGCAAGCTTTCGGCCAGGTGGGGTGGCATCAGTGACCTGTCCCCTAGTGAGCCCCACCCCACAAGTGTCCCACAGTGATCCCAACACGAGCTGACCTTCCCCACCCCAGATCCAGGCCCTGGAGGACAGCTGGCCAGCGGCGGGTCTTGGGCCAGGACATGCCCGACACGTGCTGCGCAGCCTGGTAAACCAGAGTGTCCAGGATGGAGAGGAGCAGGTGCGCAGGTGAGTGCCTGTGGGGCCAGTGATCACGGCCAGAGCGGCGGAGAGGCAGGTGCAGCTGCCAGGACAGGCTGGGGTCCCAGGAGGGAAGGGGCAACAGAGGAGGCGTGGCCCTGGGGCATCACAGGGGCCTGGGAGAGAGGCCTGTTTGTGGCACCCACGTTTCCTAGTTTAGCAGTCAGAGTGCTTGTTCCCTGTACCCACACAGTCCCTGCCTTAGTAGCAGCCTCAGTGACCACATGAAGGCCAGCTTCATGCCCTCCTCAGGCTGGGGCCCCTCGCCTGTTTCCTGACCCCCGAGGAGCTGCAGAGCCTGGTTCCCCTGAATGATCCAATGGGGCCAGTAGAACGGGGGCTGTTGGAATGTGCGGCCAACGGGACCCTCAGCCCACAAGGACGGGTGAGCCCCTTGGCCCAGGCCCTCAAGAACTCCAGGCTTCCCGTGGGGGGTGGTCTGTGCGGAGGATGTGCCCAGTCACCTCAGCCAAGCTGGAGCACAGTTGGAGCCAGCCCTCATCGACCACATCCACCTTCGTTCTTAATCCCCTTACTCCTTGGCCACGCTTACCTGTTACCACCTCTCCCTGACTCTACTCCACCTGGTCCACAACATCTCCAGCATTTCCTTTGATGACTTGAGCCCAATCTGCTCCTGTCCTTTCCCTGGTTCCAAGCCACAGCCCAGGCCCTGGAATATCCAGAGGTGGGATTAGAGAGGAGGCTTTAGGTTCGCCTGTCTTTTCTCTTCAGACCCAAACCTTCTTTGATTACAGGTGGCCTATGAACTTCTGGGGGTACTGCGCTCATCCGGAGGAGCGGTGCTGAGCCCCCGGGAGCTCCGGGTCTGGGCTCCTCTCTTCCCTCAGCTGGGGCTCCGCTTCCTGCAGGAGCTGTCAGAGCCACAGCTGAGGGCCATGCTTCCCGCCCTGCGAGGAGCCAGGGTCACCCCTGCCCAGGTGGGCCTATCCCACTCCCTGGCTTCCATCTTCCATCCCCCGGCACCTCAGTCAAGACAATTACATTCAAGGATGCTGTTGCCTGACCCCACCTCGCCCCCCGGAAGCCTCCTTTTCCTCTGTCCCAAGAAGAATGCCCTCATCCCTCTTCCTCAGATGAGGAAGAGCCCAGAGCCGGGTGGTCATGGGAGTGGTGGAGCAAGAGCTGGGAGTCTGGGAGGTCGGGCCCTAGGGACCTGTTCGGACTGGCTGCCAGGGCCTCAGCGCCGTTTTTTCCTGTCCCCTCCCATCTTAGGCTGTCCTGCTGCTTGGACGGCTCCTCCCAAGGCGTGACGTGAGTGGCAGCAACTCTTCCGCGCGGCCTGAGCTCTCCGTCCCCCTCCTCCTGGCTCCCTCTCACCCCTGCTGCCTCTCTCCACTGTGATTGTCCCCTTCCCTGCGATCTGGCCCGTCTTCTTCAGGCCACTTGTCTCTCTCACTCCCCAGCTGTCCTTGGAGGAACTCTGCTCCTTGCACCCTCTGCTTCCAGGCCTCAGCTCCCAGACGCTCCAGGCCATCCCGAGGCGAATTCTGCTGAGGGCCTGTCCCTGCCTGGCCCCTGAACTGGCGCACCTCTCAGCCTGCCAGACGGCGGCGCTGCTGCAGACCTTCCGGGTACAAGAGCAGCAGGGAGGCTGACCAGGGAGGAGGGCTCTGGTTGGGAGGGGTCACCTTCCCTGTGGCCAGGGAAGGACCCCCAAACCTCCCCACGTTTTACACACACATACACAGCCAATTCTCATGCAGGTGAAAGATGGTGTTAAAAATATGGGTGTAGCAGGAGCTGGTGCAGCTGTGTGCATCCCCGGACAGGTACGTGTGTGTGTGGAGGGGGTTTCTGCCAACTGAGCTCCTCTCCCCATCCCAGGGCTGTCTCACACAGCTGGCACTGCCTCACATTCTCCCCCTGCAAGTGGCCTGAGTGTCTACATTAGCTCTGTGTCCTCTAAGACCTTAGCAGCTCTCCCAGTTCCAATGCAGGACGGCATAATGTCCTAGAACGTCAAAGCCCCGAGGGTCTGAGGAATCCTCCAGGGCAGTCACCCTGCTTTCAGACAAAGAGACCGAGGCTCAGAGTGACTAAGGAAGTTTAGTCCATCAGGTGCCTAGACGGCAGGGACCCTTGACCACAGCCACGAGGGCTCCAGGGTGTGCCCTACTAAGGTGGCACCTGCCATTCCATCCTTCTCCTAGTTTCAGGTCCCCTCCTGCCGCCATAGTTCCCCTTTTTCCCTGAGGCCTGAGTCCAGACGCTCTCACCTATCACTACACTGCTACACTTTACCCCTCCGACAGCCTATCTCCACTATCTGGCCAGACTGCCTGCTGCCCCTGCTCCCACTAAAGCTGCTACAGCTGGACTCTGCTGCTCTGCTGGCTGACCGAAGGCGCTACCGGGAGCTGCCCTGGTCTGAGCAGCAGGTGATTCTTCCACTAGCCTAGAACTCCCTTCTCTCAACATTTCCCACCTCCTTCACCCATCCCTCAGCCCTAGATTGGGCACCTTACGCCCAGCAGCCCTTAGGATGCTTTTCCCTCCTCCCCTTTCCCCCCATTTGTCTTTCCCAGGGAGTGGGCACTGGGCAGAGTAGGAGGCTGGTGGGACCCCCAGGGATGCCACTCCACCCTGTGGGTCCAAGGCATCCTAGGTTCCTGGGCAATATCTCTGCTGGGAAGCGGCTCCTCTTTCTTTCTCTTGTAGGCACAGTTTCTCTGGAAGAAGATGCAAGTGCCCACTAACCTGACCCTCAGGAATCTGCAGTGAGTAACTTGTAATGAGCTATGAGTTTAATTCAACTAACATTTTTTGAGCGGTTGCGGTGTGCCAGGCACCATGTGATATCTGGGGGTGGGGGTGGAAGGTGTATGAGGATCAGCGACCTGTAGGTCAGCCTGTGGGTCTTCTCCTGGCTCCTCTTCTCCTGACCCTCCTGCCCTTCTAAAGCACAGCATCCATCCTGAGTAGATCTCAGGGATTTTGAGAAGACTCAGATTCAGGTCCTAGCCCTGTCTCCTCTTTGTGATCTTGAGCAAGATGTTCAACCTCTCTAAGCCTCATTTTTTCCCTTCTTTAAAATAAGTATTGCAATGGCACCTACCTCATCAGTTCAGTTCAGTTCAGTCGCTCAGTGGTCCACTGGAGAAGGGAATGGCAAACCACTTCAGTATTCTTGCCTACCTACCTCATATGTGGTTGTAAAGATTAAACAAGATAAGGCATTTAANTTTTCCCTTCTTTAAAATAAGTATTGCAATGGCACCTACCTCATCAGTTCAGTTCAGTTCAGTCGCTCAGTGGTCCACTGGAGAAGGGAATGGCAAACCACTTCAGTATTCTTGCCTACCTACCTCATATGTAGTTGTAAAGATTAAACAAGATAAGGCATTTAAGGTTCCTAACACAGTACCTGGCCCAGTGTAAGCTTCTGATAGATATTTGCTGATTAACCCCTCCGAGCCGCTGACAAAGCAGGAATTAACAGGAGCAAGGGTCACCTTACCTCCATCCCCAGCAAAAAACCCATGGGCTTCTGAAGATGTGGTTCTAGCCTCAGTTGGCCACATTTCTAGTAGGATGATATTGGACTGTCACTTGACCTCTGTAAATCTTTATTTTCTTCTCTAATAAACAATAATGGTGTGGGAGACCAATGAGAATATCTATGGAAAAAATATTTCTCAAACTGCAAATTACCGTAAATGAACATCTGTCCTTGTGTTGAGAATGCTGATATAAGGAGCAGACAGGCTGTGGCATGTGTGGAATGAGCACGTGCCTACTCACACACCTACAGGGCTCTGGGTACGCTGGCAGGGGGCATGTCCTGTGAGTTTCTGCAGCAGATCAACTGGATGGCAGACTTCCTTGAAGTGGTACACATGATCTATCAACTGCCCACTGGGGTCCGAGGGAGCCTGGTGAGACGGGTGCTTGGGCATTAGTGGGAGCAGGGAGGCAGGAACCCCGGGTAGAGAACCGAGGCTCGGTGTTCACCTCTGTCTTGAACCTGCGTCCCTACTCTGCCCCACAGAGGACCTGTATCTGGGCAGAGCTACAGCGGAGGATGGCAAGGCCAGAGCCAGAGCTGGCAACCCTGGGGCCAGAGCTGAGTGGGCTGGACACCAAGCTCCTCCTGGACTTACCGTAAGGCTACAACTGGAGATACTGGATTCTCAGAAGGCTGAGCCTGGGGTGGAAGATCTGCCCTTAGGAAACACCCCAGAGGTGGTGGTTTTCTGTCTGATTGTTCCCTGACATCAGTTATAGCCTAAAGTGAAGGATGGTATTCAAAGCTGCTCTAGGTGTTGACTGGCTCCCCCAACAAGACCCCCACAATGGGGCAGCTGAAGGTGGCAATATTGTGACGTGACCTGCTAAGTAGTCTTATTATAACCTAGGCCCTATTAATGGTGGTAGAATATGTAAAATGAGGGAAGTGAGAGTTCCCTGGTGGCTTAGTGGTTAGGATTCTGGGCTTTTATTGCCATGGCCTGGGTTCAGTCCTTGGTTGGGGAAATGAGATCCCACAAGCTGTGTGGGGTAGCCCCAAAAAGTAATGAAAATTAAATATATAAAATGAAGGAAGTAACGGTTCAATCCTGCCCCCACAGGACTGTAGTCTCCTTGGGGCACTGTGTTCTCAGTATGTTCAGAGGAGTAGGTAAACAGAAAACGTATGAAGCGTGTGAGAAAGTGGAAGTGAAGTCGCTCAGTCGTATCTGACTCTTTGCGACTCCATGGACGGTAGCCTACAGGCTCCTCTGAAACGTGTGATAAATGTGTTCAAATACCCCAGGAGCCATCAAACAAAAAATAGATCGGCATGTTTCTGAACGACCCCACTGGGCAGGACTAGCACCGGTGAATGAAAATCAGAGTTTTGCACAATATGAGGAAGACTGTGGTGGTGAGAGCTGGTCGTTGAGCTAGTTGAGCCTAGTCTGGATGGCCCCGCAGCAAGAATGTTACAGAGCAGACTGAAGTATGGGCGAGGAGAGAGACGGCTGATGAACCCAAAGTGAAAGTGAAAAACCCCCTCAGTCGTGTCCGACTCTTTGTGACCCGTGGACTGGAGCCCACCAAGCTCCTCCGTCCATGGGATTCTCCAGGCAGGAATACTGGAGCGGGGTGCCATTGCCTTCTCCAAGGCTCCTCCTAAACTAGAGACTCAGGCTTTTCCCCCCCTTATCATCTCCATCCCCACCCCATTGCCAANGAATGGACTTTTGGACTTTGAGGGAGAGGGAGAGGGTGGGAAGATTTGGGAGAATGGCACTGAAACATGTATACTATCATGTAAGAAACAAATCGTCAGTCTATATTCAATACAGGATACAGGATGCTTGGGACTGGTGCACAGGGATGATCCAGAGAGTTGATATGGATTGGGAGGTGGTGGGGGCGGGGTGGTGGTTCAAGATTGGGAACTCATGTACACCTGAGATGGAAAAAAATAAAAAATTTTAAATTAAAAAAAAGAGAATTAGAAGGTTTAGATCCTGAGTAGGAAGTCAGAGGGGATGGATACTGAGGACAGGAAGCTAGTGAAATGGTTAGAGGGAGTAGAAGTTACCAACATTACCAGATATCAAAATCATCTGGTGAAAAAGTTATTTAAAAAAGAATCATCTGGGGAGCAGGTGTTTGAAATGCTTGAGGATCCCATTGTAGAGTTACTGAAGAAAGATTCTCTAAGGATCAGGTCTGGGCATCTGTATCTTGCCCCTGCTACCCCCACCCCATGTCTGGTGCACATTGGAACTCGTGGACTAGAATCTGCTATTCTTTCCTACTGAGGCTCTAGAGTCTTTCAATAACACCTTAGTCAGAGGAACCTTCATCCAATCCTCTCATTTTACGGTTGAAGAAACTAAAGACCCAGAGAAAGCAAGGGATTTGCTTCGAGTTACACAGTTCAGGTCGGAGGCAAGACTGACCCTTGGCATTCTGACTCCTAATTCCATGCTTTTCCCGTTCACACCATTCCTCTCTTTCTCCAGTTGTGGGGTCCCCCCCGGGGATTCCGTCCTGAGCAGATCCTGCAGCTGGGTCGGCTTTTAATAGGTCTAGGAGAGCGGGAACTCCAGGAGCTGAGCCTGGTGGACTGGGGCGTGCTGAGCACCCTGGGGCAGATAGATGGCTGGAGCTCCAGCCAGGTAACATCTTCCTCCTCTCTACCACCTTTCGAATGCCTCCAGGCCATCTAAAGCCCAAGGAATTTCTGTCTTGTGACCATACCTGGCCATGCTTTCTATCTTTTCTTAATACTCCATACTAGTAGGAAGTTAGAGCAGTGATTTATTCACTGAGGCCCTGGACACATACTTCCTCCTGCCTCCTTTCCCTTTGGCCTCCTATTTTCTTGTCCTCTTTTTTTGATCTTCAAACTTCCCCGTGGTTGTTGGCTCTTTGAGCTACCCTGGTGGCTCAGACGGTGAAAAATCTTCTTGCAATCCAGGAGACCTGGGTTCAGTCCCTGGGTGGGGAAGATCCCCTGGAGGAGGGCATGGCAACCCACTCCAGTATTCTTGCATGGAGAGTCCCTGTGGACAGAGAAGCCTGGAGGGCTACAGTCTGTGGGGTCGCAAAGAGTCGGACACGACTGGGTGACTTAAGCACAGCACAGCATTGGCTCTTCAGGTCTTACTAATAGAAAAATCCAGTAGCACTTGTCCCTTCCCTAAGCAGCTAGTTCCCCATCCATGAATTCCTCATGACCTTTCTCCTTATTCTGTGACCTCCACCCCTACTCCAGCTCCGGGTGGTGGTCTCCAGTTTCCTGCGGCAGAGTGGTCGACACGTGAGCCACCTGGATTTCCTCCACCTGACTGCACTGGGCTACGCACTCTGTGGACTTCGGCCTGAGGAGCTTCAGCGTATCAGCACTTGGGAGTTTAGGTCACACGTGGAGGAGGGTGTGGGCTGTGGTTCTGTGGGGAAGGTGGGCTCACTGGGGAAGGACCCTGCGGGAGTGACCCCGTGGAGGAAGCAATCTCGCTTAAAGTCATCGCTACCACCAGCTCCTGACCACGGACCCTGTCACTGTGGCTGAATCCTCCTCCTATCTCTGCCCACTCCTCCACAGCCAAGCAGCTCTCTTCCTGGGAAACCTGCATCTCCCATGTTCTGAAGAGCAACTGGAGGTTCTGGCCCAGCTCCTGGTGCTGCCTGATGGCTTTGGCCCAGTCAGTAACTGGGGTCCCGAGATCTTCACTGAAATTGGCACAATAGCAGGTATAGGGAGACTGGGCCACCCACCGCTGGGGCTGGGTGTCAGGGGCCAGTTTCCACATTGTGAATTGATGGGTGGAGGATTTCTCTGGAATCTTAAGGTGGGAGTCTAAGGCACCTAGGTAAGAGGTTAGAGACATGCTGGGGAAGGTCTGAGGAAGAGTATTTTGGGAGTTGTTAGAGAAGGCCAGGGTAGGATAACATCTGGAGGCCCATCCCACTTGCCTTGACAGCTGGAATCCCAGACCTGGCTCTCTCCGCACTGCTGCGAGGACAGATCCAGGGCCTTACCCCTCTGGCCATTTCTGTCATCCCTGCTCCTAAATTTGCTGTAAGCACTGATGGGATGGGGTCTGAGGTGACCACAGAAGAGGGCCACAATGGGTGTCCTGATGCCTGCTCCCATCCCAGGTGGTGTTCAGCCCCACCCAGCTATCTAGTCTCACCAGTGTTCAGGCTGTGGCTGTCACTCCCGAGCAAATGGCCTTTCTGAGTCCCGAGCAGCGACGAGCAGTTGCGTGGGCCCAATATGAGGGGATGGAGAGCCTGGAGCAGGAAGGTGAGTCCCTAACTGCACAGACTGACTCCCAAACTCCTGGCCCGGAATCAGAGCCGTAACTCGGGGAGATCTGAGAATGAAGGGGTCTAGAGGCAAATAGTCTCCAAGTATCAGTGGCTCCTGGGGAACAGAGTTGTGATATTCCTTCCATTTTTTGTCTCATTACAGGTCGAAGCACAGCCTGGGGTCTCCAGGACTGGTCACAACCCTCCTGGCCCCTGGCATTGACCATCTGCTTCCTTGGCAATCTGCTATGAGCCTGTCTCTGCAGTTAAAGAGATTTGTTGGGAAAAACATTTGAAGTAAAACGAATAAAGTGCAAATGGAATTGCAATTAAATTATCCTAGGAAGCTGATGGGATATGGGTAGAATGTTAATGCTTTCCACCCACCTGAGAATCAGTGTTCCTGGCATGCCACATCTGGAGTCTCTTTTCATCGTAATAATCCCATTGCCTTTTTTTTCTCCTAGAAGCTAGTTCCTCCTCATCCCACCATTAGAAATAACACAGACAACTGAAGCATAGCATGGAGCTTTTACTAGGACAGGGGGGTGTGGGTTGATGGTGGCACCCAGGGCAAGGAGAAGGGGCTGCCACTAGAATGGCAGAGGTCCCGGGAGTCATCCACTGGGGACAGGAGTTAATGCTTGTTGGGGAGAGGTGGAGGGATGCGGATATCCTGGCCTCTCTCCAGACGCCGTTCACAGTCAATCAGGTAGTTTACTCCGTCGATGACCAGCTGCACCAGCTCCACCTGGATGATACTGACCCTTGAGCTCTGCTTCCCACAACCTGATTCTCTTTAGCACTGATTTGCCTGCTCTGGGAACTCATTGCCAGTTTTCCCCCAGTCAACCTGAGTTTCATTTCAGATTCTGCTACATTCTTGAGGCTCACTCCTTGTCAAACCACCCCCCTACAGACTTATCCATAAGCCCTGAGAATCTCACCTCTGACTTGCCCAGTCGGTCCAAATTAGAGATATCAAAGACACTGCCTGTGGCAGCTGTGTCTACTCCTCCAGTTCCACGTTTTTGGAGTCTTAGGTTCTCGAGGATCTTTGGGAAGCGGCTATCCTAGAGGGGAGATAGAGATTTGGGGGCAGGGTCAATAGAGGCTGAGATTGGTCCTCCCGGAAAGAGCCCTGAAGCTGCCCAGAGCTCTTTCCCTTGACTCTTGAGCTACAGTGCCTGCTCCTTCCCAAAGCGCACACTCCCTCTCCCACCCCACATGGCCACTTCCTCACACTCCTCTCTAGCCCCACAACTCTTTTACTTTGCTCAGCAGGGGCAGTTTGATGTGCACTCCTGCACGAAGTCCAGTGCCCAGGTTAGACGGACAGGTCAAGATGTATCCCAGACGCTCATTCCACATGAACTCCCAGCCACGCTCCTGGATCAGCCGCTCCACCTGCGTGCACAAAGCCATTAGTGACATGTCAGCGCTGTGCAAACCCTCCCTCAGCTGGACCCATAGGAGCTCTAGAAATATGTCTAAAACCAAAGATTTGGGATGTGAAAGAATGACACTCCTTTTTTTTTTTTTTGGGTGGAAATGGCTCATTATTACCATGCATAAAAGATATTTTTGATGTTGCAAGCCCATCATGATGAGATTGTGCAAAAATATCCTGTGTGGAAGAAGAGAAACTTCAGGGAATGATGTGCTAAGGATGATCTGGGGAGATGAACGGAGGTGGTAAACTGAACTGAGAAAGGATTGATTGTTCAGGGAGTTCTGCATGCATTGACATCTTTACTTGGCTAATGAACTAGAGCTTGGAAGAATTCTTTCAGCCAGAAAATGAGGGTGTAGGCTGTGCAACAGGAAGAGGCAAGAGAGCCTGTTAGCTGTGGAAAAAGAGAAAGCAGAAAGGTGAAAATGGAGCAGAAGAGCCGGACTCATACTTGTGGAGGGTGGGGGAGGAGCGTAGGAAGCATGTTCTTGATCCACTTAAACATCCCGATCATGAAGATGACTACTGGAGTTGAAGAGGCTGGAGACCTGCCAGGGTAATGTTCGTGAAGACCACTACGTAACCTAAGGGGGACCCTGTTCATAGTTCAGGAAGAACCATGGCATGGGGGATATTATAATGCTGAACAAGAGGAAATCCTTCCATCTAGAATAATAACAACAGCTAACACCTGTGAACTTTTACTACGGGCCACACGCTTTATATGCGTTATCTCAATCCCCACTACTTAAATGTAGGAAGTCTTCTTACCCCAGTTTTACAGATGAGAATACTAAGACATATACAAAGTACTTCCCTACCCACTTCAGTGGGTCAAAGATATGTGACCAAAGTCAAGATGTTACCCATTACCTGCTAAAAATAATAGGAATCTCCCAGCTAAGATTCTAAAAGAAGGAGAATTCTTTCCCTTTACAAGTCTGAAACAGAACTGTATATACGAGGCCATACAATAAGGATTGGATTCATGGAAATTTCCAATCTAGACTCGAATATGGAGACCTAATTCCTATAGGACTGAAGATTCAGTTCAACCCCTCATGTAGAGCCACAGAGTCTGGAACTTCAACCATTCCATCTTCCACCTTCCCTGTTTTCCCTCCCATTCAGCTTAAAATCTAGACATGCTACTTCAGTAAGAACGACAGACTCTAGAGTAAAGGCCTACCTTGGCTAAGAAATGGGTGGTTACATGAGAATCATGAACATACCAACCCCTCACTCCCTCTATCTGTCCAAGCTTAAACCTTCCCCTTATATCTGCACATTCCATAACACACCCCCCAGGCACTGACTCACCATCTCAATTCCTTCTGTGCATTATTTGGCAACTGCTTCATTTACCTCCTTAGATTCCCGACATTCTCTCTTGCTATTCTTAGGATGACCATATACCCAAGTTTATGTATACCTGGTCCACATACACCAGGACCATATACCCTGGACAGTTCTGATTTATACCTATTGTCCTACTTGAGTGATTGGTAGTAATCTCTTTCACTATGAAAAGTGTCCTGGGTTGGTTGATAAATTATATCCTCTATCTGCATATTCTAGTTTCTTCCTTAAGGCCTCCCACCTAGTTCCCTTATACATTCTTCTCCAACCTCTTTGAGGCCTCGGCAGAATCTTTCAAACACTTTCTTCATGTTGCCACCCTTCTCCATGGAGATGACCCGTGTATGATCCTCCTCATTCACCCAGATCAAGAAGCTCTTTTCATTGTTGTGCCTGAAGGCAGGAGAGAGGGAGGGGCTGGAATTAAGAGGCAGGGCAAGGGAGAGATAGAGAAACAAGGGGCACTTATAGGAGCCTGAGGGTAAGCTAAACCTCATACCAGATTCCACGCGCATCCGGCCAGTCTCGAGCCATTCCTGCTGCGGTCAATAATGGGGATACAGGCTTATCAAACAGGAAGTGGTCCTGCGGAGGGTTAAAGGGACTAGGGTTAAGAATCTACACAGTAGCCCCCGGGCTTCTCAGAGCCCCTCTACCTCATCTGGCCCAGCCTCCTTTGATTCTCTTGTCTTTCCATCTGCCCCTCCGGCCCAGCTCCCTCTCAAAGCCTCTCACATCAATTAGCTGCTGCTGCTCAGCCTCTGTCATCTCACTGAGCCGAAAGTAGCGTCCAGCCAGGTCACCCTTCAGGCCACTCAGCGCATCCACGACGACACGTTCCACCTCTCGTCGCTCTGCCCGAGTACAGGCTGGAGGCAGGCTGAGCCCCCGGATACTTCGACCAGTTCTGACTCTCGAGGACAATACATACCTCTCATCAAAGTAGCCAGAACGGATCTGGGGAATAGTAGAAATGAGGGTAAGTCACAGAAACGAGGTGGATGGGAGCTGAGGGCCTTGGGAAGGAGAGACCATATGGACTAGAGGAGTCTTCGTTGCCTGCACTGGAAGGACAGCCCATTGGGCAAGCACGCCAACTGAAGGGGCATTCATGGTGAACCCTCCCCCACACTGCCCACCTTGGGGTGTGGCTGTTCAAAAATCCTGCTCCTCTCCACAGCGGCTGCTCCTTAACATACAACTCTTTCCCCACACCGAGACTTGAAAGCTCAGCAGTATAATGACTATGAGTCAGGGAATAATTATGGTTGAAGGGACCAGAGAAAACAGTGTGTTGTACAAAACGCAATGCAAATCAGAAGTGGGATATTTGACCTACCTTGCTGGCATCCAGGTCGGTGGTATGTTTCATTGTTCGGGGGTCATAGCCATTGTGTCGCTCTTGGATCACGGGGTCAAACAGCTCAGCAAATACCTACGGGGGAGTTGAGAATGAGAAGGTGGTTAAGGAAAGGGAACTCCTTCCCAAGCTTTCGTTGTGGATTGATTTCACCGGGTCGGAAAATGCGAGTATGGATGGTCCAGTCTTAAGGGAAAATGAGGGGCTTCAGGGGGAAGGAACTGGGATTGCTGGGAATATGAACAGGGTTTTACCGGGAAACTCTGGGGCCCCCTACCTCATAGGTCTCCTCATCACCAGCTACCATGCCCACAGTCTTGATGAAGGGGTGGCCAGGGTTGTCCACGCCAGTCTGGATACACTGATCTAGCGTCCAGCCAGTGGGTGTGGTCTTGTCGCAGAGCCGGGCATAGACTGCCGGGGTCAGGTGACTGGCCATGCAGTTGTTGTGCTTTCGGAGGTCTGGGTACTCAGCACTAGGGAGGGGGTACCCAGTAACCATGGAGGGAGGGCACAGGGTACCTGGACCCAGTGCACTCAGGAGCATGTCTGGCTTTGCTCCTTGGGAGGAGGGGAGGCTAGAGCGGGACTAAACCTTGGTAATCTCATTAGGGACTTTCAGGATCTATTCTTTCCCAAGAGTTCTAGCTTCCTCTGGCTGGAGGCTCAGTTCTCCCATATCTGCTCGGTTATTTTCTCCCATGGAAGCAGCATTAGGGATGGAGGAGGGGAAAGACTAAGGAGGGGAATTCAGGAAACCGGAGAGAACAGCAGGAAAGGGAGATGGAGGAGAGCGGAAAGGATAGTTCCTGGTCTCTCAATTAGGAATTTGAGCAGAGTAGGTGCAGCCAGAACTCGCAGGGCCAGAGCTGGCCTTGGGAGCGGGAACTGCGGATTCCAAGTCCCCAGGAATGCTTTCACCTTATGCTTTTGGCCTCCCCCCACTGCCACCCCAGTGAGGTTTCCAGACTGCACAGCGCCCCACTCCAGAACCTTTCGTGATTATACCCCTTCTCTATTGCCCAGATTCTCATCTCCACCCCTATCACCACCTGCCCGACCTTCCCCCCTCCCCCGGAGCGCCTGAGACACTGATACCTCGGGGGATACAGCCTCCGTCGTTCACTGGCGGCTCGAACAGGTTCCGATCGGAGCAGAAACCCAGCGGCGAGAGACCCAGCTCCAGCCAAAGCCAGGAGCCTGAGCCCGGGGCGGGCAGATAGCAGACGAGAGAAGGGACCAGCCATGGCTTGAGGGTCTGCCTACGGAATCTCAGGGCAGGAGCTGCTGGCTCAGGGCAGGAGCCGCGAGGAGGGGGGCGATGCAGACAGGCTGAGAGCCGGAGCTGAGTGCGAGGCTGGAGCCGAAATGGGGGCTGGAGTGGAGGCTGGAGCGGGAGTGAAAGCCAGTGCGGATCAGACTGCAGGAGAGGCGCAATGAGCTAGCAGCAGGCGGGCGCAGGAGAAGGCAGCGCTGCAGTCTCCAGGGGTGGGGCTCGTGCAGGCCCCGCCTTCCCGCCTGCCACCGCGCTAGGTGTGCGGGGGCAGAGGTAGGCACCACCCCCCCTCCCGCAGGTAGATTAGGGAGACTGGCGATTTGCAGCCTTAGGCCCGGGAATGGGCCCACCTGAGGTGAGGCCGCCCAGATTTCAGCACCAAGTGGAGGACAGCACCCAAGGGTACCGGCGAAACCCTAACACCCTTCCCCTAAGCCTCTGGGTTTCATCGGAACCCTCCGTTCGTCGCCCCTTTGGGTGGAAGAGGGGGACATTGCCCAACCTGCTCTCGTTTTTTTTCGGCCTGCCCCTGCAACCTCTCTGTCTCCCCAGGGGAGGTGGCCTCGGGGAACCCGTGACATACGCAGATACCAGGAGAAGACACACAGAAAAAGCACACAGGCAGACACTGAGAAAGACAGTTTCCTGGCTCAAGGTCACCCCTTCCTAGAACCAGGAAGAGAGCCAAGGCTCCGCCCTGTCACACCTGTGCGAATCTCCTTACAAGGTTATGGAAAGAGTCCCCGAGAGACGTCGGGGAAACACCAGCTCTTACTCCATCTGTGCTGTTTTCCCCGCCCCCACCCCACCTTGCCCCCAAGTCTGAAGCCCTGCTGTGTCCTTCCTCCACGTCTCAGGATCCCCCACTTTTCCCCCCTTCTCCATCCTCCTCTCCATCTCTTACTTCACCTTTGATCTCTTCTCAGCGAATTTTCCAGGCTGGGACCTATTTGCTGATCACAGGACTCCCTCTGAGTATTCTCCGCAGGCTTGCCTACCTCCTGTCTGTGCTGGGCGTGGGGCTGGAGTTGGGCAGGGAATTTTGTTTCCTCCTCCTCCTTCTCCCCTCCTCTCTGTAGCTCCCAGTTCCTGAGCTGAAGGGGAGTGTAAGGAGAGGTGAAGGGTGTGGTGAGATGACGGGGTGTAGGAAGGGAACAGGCAGGCACAGGTCTCTAACCACCGCATGTGTTTCCTCTCTTGGCTCCCTAATGCTGTTTAATCCAGAGTGTAAGGAGGAGGGGTGTCCAAGGGCAAAGGGTCACCAAGGAATCTCTGCCTTCCTCCAGGTCCCTTCTCCTCTTTCCTCACATGGTGCATATTCAGATTTGAGAGGGTTTGTTCTTGATCTCCAAGTTTGACTTGGGTGTGACTTGACCTTTGTCCTGGCAGAAGGAGAATGAATGCTTGGAGCTGAAATAGAGGTGTGAGCTTCAGTATGGAGGCTCAGTTAAGGTGGGGTAGGCATGGGGGCATTAGTCCAGTCTTTCAGCCATCTTTATGTACCCATAAGGCAGTAAGAAATTTGTTCATCTTAAGAGAGTTTTTGAGAAAAAGAAATCCCCTTCACCTTGTCCTCTGGCTTCACTGATGAGACCCCATTCCATCCTTTTACTCTCATTTCATTCATTCCTCTCAGGCTTCCCTACTGCTCCTTTTTCTGCCTTCCTCATCTGTGGGTATCCTTAGAAGCTAACTGCCTCTGTTCTCGGTCCATCAATTCCTTCTCCTGGTACGAGAGTAATTATCAGGACTAGATGGAGTTCTGCAGTTGTGTTACCTGAAAACTGGGTTCATCTTTTGGTGGGTATCAAGCCATTAGACACAACCAAGGTAAAAAACAGAAGAAGGAAGGACTTATTATTACTTGCTGCAAGTAAGTGGAACCCTGGGTATCTCTCCCAAAGCAGTGTCTCCCCAAACGGCAAAGTTGGTGAATTTTTAAGCTATGGATACTTGTATACTCATAAAGAAGTGAGACCAAGCAGGACCCGAGGTAGGGGTCCCGGGCATGGAAGTCTTACTGTGTTCCTCGTTTCTTGATTGTTGGAAATAGGCTTCAGCCCCCAAGAACTTCCCTGGGTTCCAAAGGGTAGATCCAAATAGTTGCTAGTCAAGGAACGGAGGGGAAGCAGAAACAAAGGAGGAACAATAAAACAAAACTATAGTGCAGGTGAAACAGTTTACCTCAGATTGGGACTTGAACTCCTGTACCAGGACTCAAACGTAGCTAAAAGGCAGTCTGGGACTTGAACCCACATGCTGCTGCTGCTGCTGCTAAGTCGCTTCAGTCGTGTCCCTCTGTATGACCCTGTAGACAGCAGCCCACCAGGCTCTGCCATCCCTGGGATTCTCCAGGCAAGAACACGAGTGGGTTGCCATTTCCTTCTCCAAAGCGTGAAAGTGAATTCACTCAGTCATGTCCAACTCTTAGCGACCCCATGGACTGCAGCCCATCAGGTTCCTTTGTCCATAAGATTTTTCAGGCAAGAGTACTGGAGTGGGGTGCCATTGCCTTCTCCATGAACCCACATGGCTGGGATCCAAACCCAGCCAAAATCCATGGTCTTCCGACTGAGGTCACAGAACCGGTTTCAACATTTAATGAGGCTCAGGTTCTTGATGTCTTATCGCAGAAAGAATTCAGTGAGAGACAAAGTGATAAGAAGTGGATTTATTCAGAGAGAAACACAGTCCACTGAGAGTGGGCCTTCGGAAGAGGGTGAGTGAAGCCTCAAAATGTAGTGTGATTAGCTTTTAAGTGTTAGTCACTCAGTTGTGTTGACTCTTTGTGACCCCTTGAACTGCTGCCTGCCAGGATCCTCTGTCCATGGAATTCTCCAGGCAAGAATACTGGAGTGGGTAGCCATTCCCTTCTCCGGGGGATCTTCCCAACCCAGGAATCGAACCCAGGTCTCCTGCACTGCAGGCCGATTCTTTACCATCTGAGCCACCAGGGGAGCACCCCTCTGCTTAGCTTTTATGGGCTGGGTAATTTCAAAGGCTCATGAATGAGAGGATTATTCCAACTATTTGGGGGGAAGGGGTGGAGATCTCCAGTCATTGGGCTACCACCCACTTTTTATGTTTGATGACTGACCTTGGAACTGTCATGGCACCTCTGGGTGTGTCATTTAGCTTGCTGATGTGTTACAATGAGGGAGTGTATACTGAGGATCAAGGTCCAGGTCTCAGTCCAGGTCTTAGGCAGTTGATTCTAATCAGTTTATGTTGTGACTTCAGACTATGTCATTCTTTAAAGGTTGTGCCTCCTTCCCTTCTGCTTCACAGGGGCTTCCCTAGTGGCTCAGTGGTAAAGAATCTGCCTGCCAATGCAGGAGACATGGGTGGAAGGTCCCATTCCCCAGGTGGAAGATCCCTGGTCTGGGAAGATTCCACATGCTGCGGGACAACTAAGCCCAGGAGCTGCAACTACTGAAGCCCAGATGCTTTAGAGCCTGTGCTCTGCAGCAAGAGGTGATAGGGGTGGGGTTTTAGTCACTAAGTCATATCTGACCCTAAGCTACAACCCCATGTAACTTGTAACCTGTCAGGCTCTTTTGTCCATGGGATTTTCCAGGAAAGAATATTGGAGTGGGTTGCCATTTCCTCGTCTAGGGCATCTTCCTGACCCAGGGATCAAACCCTCATTGGATTCTTTACTGCTGAGCCACCATTCCCTGGTGACCCAACAAGAAAGGCCACCACAATGAGAAGCCTGCATACTGCAACTGGAGAGTAACCCCTACTGGCCACAACTAGAGAAAAGCCCACACAGCAATGATGACCCAGCACAGCCAAATAAATTTTTTAAAATTTTATATATATATATATATATATATGAACTATAGTGCAGCAGTTAAAGTAGGATCCTTGTTCCTCCTAAAGGAATATACATAACAATATGTTTAGTTCTACAGGAACAAAGCCTCCTCCCTTGCCAGTTACCTAGTGGCAAGTTGATTACACTGGACTCAGTGAATCTGCCTGCCAATGCTGGAGACATGGGTTTCATCTTCCCTGGTTGGGAAGATCTCCTGGAGGAGGAAATGGCAACCCACTNAATATACATAACAATATGTTTAGTTCTACAGGAACAAAGCCTCCTCCCTTGCCAGTTACCTAGTGGCAAGTTGATTACACTGGACTCAGTGAATCTGCCTGCCAATGCTGGAGACATGGGTTTCATCTTCCCTGGTTGGGAAGATCTCCTGGAGGAGGAAATGGCAACCCACTCCAGTATTCGTGCCAGGAAAATCCCATGGATAGAGGAGCCTGGTGGGCTACAGTCCATGGGGTTGCAAAGAATTGGACACAACTGAGTGACCAAGTACACACGCAAGCCACCTCCCAACCCTGCTCCCAGGTGGGAGATGGTAACTTCAGGCTGAATAACAGATTCCTGGAGCACTGCCCTATTACCTCACCACTCACCAATCAGAGGGAAGTAACATGCCTGCAGCCCTCACCCGGAATTTTGCCTATAAAACCTTTTCCCTCTGAAAACCTTCGAAGCGTTTGGGGTTTGGGGGCATGTGTCACCTGTTCTCTTTGCTTGGCCTTGCAATAAACCTTGGAGAAGGCAATAGCACCCCACTCCAGTATTCTTGCCTGGAAAATCCCATGGATGGAGGAGCCTGGTAGGCTGCAGTCCATGGGGTTGCTAAGAGTTGGACACGACTGAGCAACTTCACTTTCACATTTCACTTTCATGCATTGGAGAAGGAAATGGCAACCCACTCCAGTATTCTTGCCTGGAGAATCCCAGGGATGGGGGAGCCTGGTGAGCTGCCATCTATGGGGTCGCACAGAGTCGGATGTGACTGAAGCGACTTAGCAGCAGCAGCAGCAGCAGCAGCAGTAAACCTTTCTCTCTTCCAATCTCTGGCCTTTCAGTTTGGCCTCACAGAGCTTCTGGTGCACAGACTTGCTTTGTAAAAGAGCTTGGAATTATCTTGACCAGGGAAACCTGAGTGAGGATGCA
Source organism: Neotragus moschatus (assembly GCA_006410615.1). Lineage (NCBI taxonomy): Eukaryota > Metazoa > Chordata > Mammalia > Artiodactyla > Bovidae > Neotragus > Neotragus moschatus. The sequence goes on along the minus strand of SJYA01002930.1, from coordinate 2,412,630 downwards.
AAGATAACAATACAGACACATGCAAAAGGCTTTCATATAATCAGTACCCTGCGCGTTAGAGTTTCCAGTCCTACTCTCTTACAAGTGAGAAAAGAGAGGCTGAGGGAAATTCAGGGACTTGTCCACGGCTGCACAGCTACCAAAGGCAAGAGAGCAAGCAATGTGAGGAGATAGGAGTCGACTTGTTCAGACTTCCAAGTCTGTCCATTTTATTGTCTCCATAAATAAGTCTCTTGTCCATCTCTCAAATTTCTGCTTTGTTTCCGTCTCTGCTTTCATCTCCAGAACCACTTTAACTCTTCTGTTAACAGTTGCAATGTACATTTATTGGATCCCTAGTGTGTTGAAAATCAGAGATATGACTCTGCTGACAAAAGTCCATGTAGTTAAGGCTATGGTCTTCCCAGTGGTCACATACAATCTTGTGACAGCTGGACCATAAAGAAGGAAGAACACCAAAGAATTGATGCCTTTGAACTGTGGTGCTGGAGGACTCCTGAAAGTCCCTTGGACAGTAAGGAGAGCAAACCAGTCAATCTTAAGGGAGATCAACTCTAAATATTCACTGGAAGGACTGATGCTGAAGCTGAAGCTTCAGTATTTTGGTCATCTGATGCTAACAGACAACTCACTGAAAAAGTCCCTGATGTTGGGGAAAACTGAAGGCAGAAGGAGAAGAGGGTGTCAGAGACTGAGATGGCTGGAGGGCATCACCGATGCAATGGACATGAACTTGGGCAAACTCCAGGAGATGGTGAGGGGCAGGGAGACCTGGCATGCTGCAGTCCGTGGGGTCACAAAGAGTTGGACACGCCTGGGCGATTGAACAAAAACAACCACTACATCTATCATATCCCGTTTTATTTTACAAGACAAACAGAAGACCTGGTTTTGTCCTCAAGGAGGTGCAATGGCAACAGACTCTGCCTTTTTCTCTGCATCTTGCTTCCCCCCCGCCCCCCACTTCGTCTCACTGGAAAGTCTCTGTCTAGACCAAGCATATGGACGGTGGCGACGCAGTTAGAAATCGGAGAAAGAACGTCAGGTTGCACTTCCTCCCTAGAGCCACTAGAGGCCACCCGCCTCCGCGCAGAAGCGCCGGCCAACGCAGCCTGACTCCGCAGCCGGTGCGCGCCCTCCGCTGATTGGTGGCACTGAAGAGAAGTTGCGCTTTGATTGGGCCGCTGTCAGGTGTCGCTGCCGGCAGGTTCGGCTGCGCGAGCGCAGGGAGGCGGGTGAGTGAGGGCCCGGGGCGGTGGGGGAGTGGCTGGGGGCTGGGGGCGGTATCTGAGGGGGTGGGCTGGGTGGAGTGGGCTCCATTGGTGCTGAGGGCCCTCGTTGGTAGTGGCCGAGGGCCGCTCTGGGAAGGGAGGCAGCGGAGAGGCCTCAATGTCAGCGAAGGGACAGTGAGGCGGGGAAGGCGGGGGCGGGCAAAGGCTAGAGGAATCAGGATGGGCGGTGGTAATCGGGACCGGGAGCGGAGTGAGGAGAGCGCAGAGGAGGGGGGTCTGCGAGGGAAGAGATGGGCGCGTGAGGTCTGCGTGAGGAAGAGGGGTCCTGCCGAGCCAGGGCGTCTGCAGGGGAGAGGGTCAGAGTGGGCAGGTCCGCGTGGGGCGAGGTGGGAGTGGAGTCGGACTGGAGAGTCGGCTGGAGGAAGGGGGTTGTTGGAGAGAGGTGAGCCAGGAGGGAGGCCGCGTGGGGAGAGTGGCCCACAGACAGCCTGTGGCGGGGGGGGCGGGGGGCGGGGGGGAAACACTGAGGGTTCCAAGTAAATTTGTTACCAAGTGCAGTGACTCATCGGGGTTTGAACCACTACCTAAGGCTGGGGAGGCAGTATGGGAGAGGGTTAGTCGGATTGTTTATCGGATCAGTTGATCAGTGAGGGAGGAGAGAGCGGTAGTTCAGGGAGTCAAGGAAGAGTCATTTTAGCAAGTAGGGAAAAGAAAGCGATATGAGGGAGTTGATATGGAGAACAAGGGCATCGGCACATTTCATCGGTGGCAGAAAAAGGGTATGTATGAATCATTCAAGTCTGCATACAAAACAACAACAACCACCAAACAAAAAATAAAAACTGCATCAAGTAGGAACTAAGGGGTCCACTGTTGAAGGAGACAGTGTTGATGGTCTGAGGAGTTTTAACTCTGTTGGAAATATTTCTGCCTGGACTCTGTACTGACCCTTCTCATTCACCACTAATGGGGACCTGCAACAAGTGTATGGTGGTTAAAGAAATTAGAGGACTAGGCAAGCAGCCTGAAATTCTAAGGGAGAAAGAAATTAACACAGTTTACCCTCCCTCAGTCGGTAAAGAATTTGCTTACAATGCAGGAGACCTGGGTTTGATTCCTGGGTCGGGAAGATCCCCTGGAGAAGGAAATGGCAACCCACTCCAGTATTCTTGCCTGGGAAATCCCATGGACGGAGGAGCCTGGTGGGCTACAGTCCATGGGGTCACAAAGAGTCGGACATGACTTAGCGAGTAAACCACCTGCCCTCCCTTCTGGGCTTCCCTGGTAGCTCAGCTGGTAAAGAATCTGCCTGCAATGCAGGAGGATTCCCCTGGAGAAGGGATAGGGTATCCCCTCTACTGTTCTTGCCTGGAGAATTCCACAGATGGAGGTACCTGGCGGGCTACAGTCCATAGGGTCACAAAGAGTCAGAAGCGACTAAGCACAGCACCCTCCCTTCTATCCCCTCTCTTAAAACCTGGGTCTTCTGTGTTGCAGGCAGATTCTTCAACATCTGAGCCACCAGGGAAACCACATCCCTTCTCTAGATCCAGTTTAACATAGATGTTCCTGAGGAGATTGTGCCCCTGCCCCTCCCTCTCCTTACCTACTGTCTCTCCCTCTCTCCCTCGCTCCCTTCCACATTGCCCCACTAAGACTTGCCCTTTAGCCAACTGTAGAGTCTGAAGTTTTATTTTGCAACAAAGTATTAGCAAAGAGAGAGGAGGAAGGGGAGAAGAGCACGGAAACCAGCCGTGGCTGTTGGAATACCACGTTAAAGCCCAGCTTCTCCCAGAGGTACATCTAAATAAATCCTGGCTTATTTCATAGCTATTTCTGTCAGGCTTCTATTTCTGCTTTGTTAACTATGAATTTAGACCTTTCATGTTCCTTCAGCTCCACATTTGTGAACACATTTTCCTTTGCTATTCTATTACCATCTCCTGTTATAGAGTTAAAATAGAATTTCAAGAATGTGATAGTGTACATTCAGTAGCAAACCAGGAAGGGCTTAGTGGCAGGAAGTGTGAAGGGTTAGGGATCTTAGAAAAAGCTCGTGCTTCAGAGAAAGGATAAAGCCTGCCACAAACTTTGGCTTGCTTAAACTGTACAGGGACCTTGAGAATGTCACAAGTCATGGAAACTGGGTCAGGTCACTAGAATGGAATTCAAAAAAATAGCCTGTAATCAGGAGGGGTGTGTATGTGTAAGACCAGCGGTGCACAACTGGAAATGTTAAGTCTAAGGAGAGCATTGTCTGGTGGTGGAACAACAGAGAAAAGCAGGTGGTGAAGACTAGAAAGGTCAGGATCTGTATAAAGATTAGCTGTGACTTTCTAATCAAAGCTTCAGAGTTCACTTGAAGTGTAAGGATTTAAAATAAAAATACAGAAAGGAGTTATTGAAGACTACTGTACAAGTCTATAAGACTAAATAATTCCATTTACTTAATGGAATCTGTGGCTTTCATTAGATCCATTGGTCAGTATTTCTGAGAACTTTTGCAGAATGTAGAAAATTGCTGATATGACTCAATTTCATTTGGGGAGAAAAGAATAACAGGTACTTGTATTCCCACGATTTAGTGTTAACAGATGTGTTTAATTATGTATGCAGTCATAAACATTTGCAGTGTTTTTATTTGTACAAGTAGAATTGTCCTTCATGTATATTTCTGCAGTTTGCATTTGGAAGCTATTCATGTTTTATATAGCTTTGATTCATTTTTTAAAAATTGAAGGATAGTTAATTTACAATGTGTTAGTTTCAGATATACAGCAAAATGATCCATATATATATATATACACACATACACACACACATATATATACTTTTTTCAGATTCTTTTCCATTATAGGTATTTCTATTTGTTTTTGGGCTGCACCAGGTCTTAGCTGCAGCACTTGGAATCTTTAGTTGTGGCATGTGGGATCTAGTTCCCTGACCAGGGATCAATCCTGGGCTACTTGCATTGCAAGCACAGAGTCTTAGGCACTGACCCACCAGGAAAGTCCCTTCATTATAGATTATTACAAAATATTGAGTATAGTTCCCTGAACTACACAGTTGGTCCTTGTTGTTTAGTTATGTTATATATAGTAGTGTGTATGGAGAAGGCAATGGCACCCCACTCCAGTACTTTTGCTTGGAAAATTCNCTTAGGCACTGACCCACCAGGAAAGTCCCTTCATTATAGATTATTACAAAATATTGAGTATAGTTCCCTGAACTACACAGTTGGTCCTTGTTGTTTAGTTATGTTATATATAGTAGTGTGTATGGAGAAGGCAATGGCACCCCACTCCAGTACTTTTGCTTGGAAAATTCCATGGACGGAGGAGCCTGGTAGGCTCCAGTCCATGGGGTCGCTAGGAGTTGGACGTGACTGAGCAACTTTACTTTGACTTTTCACTTTCATGCATTGGAGAAGGAAATGGCAACCCACTCAGTGTTCTTGCCTGGAGAATCCCAGGAACGGGGGAGCCTGGTGGGCTGCCGTCTATGGGGTTGCACAGAGTTGGACACGACTGAAGTGACTTAGCAGCGTAGCAGCAGCAGTGTGTATATCTTAATCTTAAAGCTCCTAATTTATCCGCCAATCCTCTCTTTTTTTGTGGGGATGCAGGGCTGGGTTTTCTTTGCTTTTCTCTAGTTGTGGAGAGTGGGAGCTTGTCTCTAGTTGAAGTGTGGTGGCTTCTCTTGTTGCAGAGCACAGGTTCTACAGCACACGGGCTTCAGCAGCTGTGGCCCATGGGCTCAGTAGTTGCGGTTCCCAGGCTATAAAGCGTGGGCTTAATATTTGTGGCCCACAGGCTCAGCTTCTCTGAGTCACTTGGGATTTTCCTGGATTAGGGATTGAACCCAAGTCTTCTGCTTTGGCAGATGGATTCTTAACCACTAGACCACCAGGGAACCCTGCCCCCGATTCATTTTTTTTTTTCTGATTCATTTTTAATAATTGCTATTAATCAACCATTTGTGTATACTACATTATATTTATCATTCTTTAACTTGTGATGTCTGAATTGTTCTTAGGTGTTACCCTTGCCAACAGTAGGTCATGAATATTCTTGTACCTGTCTTCTTATGTGGGAAAATTTCTCTACAGGGGGTTTCTCAGCCTTGGCACCACTCAAGGTGGTGGTGAGAATTCTTTGGACTGGAGAATTCTTTGTTGTGGAGGTATATGCTATGCCCTTTAGAATGTTTAGCAGCATCCTTGGCCTCTACTCAGTAGATGCCAATAGCACCTGCCGAGTTGTGATAACCAAGTGTCTCCTGACAATTGTTTCTTGCACAGTATAATCAGTTAGTTAACTAACCACCACTAACCACTACTTCTATATGTGTACAAAAGTGGAACTTCCAGGTTGTTCTAATTCAGTTTTAACTCTTAAAGATACTACCAGAGCTTCCCAGGTGGCTCAGTGGCAAAGAATCTGCCTGCCAGTGCAGGAGACACGGATTCAATCCCTGATCTGGGAAGATCCCACATGCCACGGAGTGACAAAGCCCGCCCGTCACAACTGAACTTGTGCTCTAGAGCCCAGGAGCTGCACCTATGGAGCCCACATGCTGCAGCTACTGAAGCCCTTGTGCCATAGAGCCCATGCTCCACGACAAGAAACGCCTCTGCAATGAGAAGCTTGAACTGCAACTAGAGAGTAGCCCCCACTTGCTGCAGCTGGAGAAAAGCCCTCTCAGCAAGGAAGACCCAACACAGCCAAAAACAGATAAATAAAATTATTAAAAATATTCTCACTGATAATGGTTCTAGGTAGGTTTTTTTTTTTCCTCATTGTAACTTCTGTTATAAAGGACCTTGGCCTAGATCAGCCTTGTGTCTGTGTACCCTGTGACAGCAGAGAGAAAAATAAAATTTCAGTTTGAGAATAGGTTGGGGCCTGTTGTATGAATGCCTGTATCCTCAGTTTCCCAACTAGCACTAGACCTTTTTTCTTGAACAGATTTTCCAGAATTGGGTGTCTTTCTTTTAAGGTAAAGTAGATGAAGGAGAGTCAGGGCAAAGGGATTTTAATATTCTTGTACAATGCTTAGAACATATGTTGCCCCCAATCAATCAATCAATGTTGTTTTTGAGTTAGTCCTTGGTAGGAATGAAGATAGAGGTGAAGAGCAAAAGCAACTGAGCTCTCTCATTCCTCTGCTCTTGAATTGTTGTTGTTCAGTCGCTAAGTCATTTCCACCTCTTTGTGACCCCCTGGACTGATGCATGCCAAGCTTCCTTGTCCTTCACTATCTCCTGGAGATTGCACAAATTCATATCCAATGAGTTGGTGATGCCATGCAACCATCTCATCCTCTGTTACCCATTTCTCCTCCTGCCCTCAGTCTTTCCCAGCATCAGGGTCTTTTCCAGTGAGTCAGCTCTTCGCATCAGGTAGCCAAGGTATTGGAGCTTAGCTTCCGCATGCTTCAGCTTCAGCGTCAGTCCTTCCAATGAATGTTGCTTTCCTTTAGGATTGACTATTTTGATTTCCTTGCAGTTCAAGGGACTCCCAAGAGTCTTCTCTAGCACCGCAATTCAAAAGCATCAATTCTTTGATGCTCAGCTTTCTTTATGGTCCGACTCTTACATCTGTATATGACTCTTGGAAAAACCATGGCTTTGACTTGACCGATCTTTGTTGGCAAAGCGATGTCTCTACTTTTTGCCATTGGAAGGTAGAGGAGGACTGGGAAGATTTCGAAGGAATCCGAAGTTGAAATGTCATTCTAACCTTCTTTTCTGGTAGGAATCAACAGTGGCCCTCCATGAAGAACTGCCTTTCCCATTTGCTGCTGGAGTTAATGATTTTTCCTGCTGGCAGAATCAGGGACATGCCAGCACGGTAAGGGTTAATCCAGTAATTCTCATCCCAGGCTCATGGTTGGGGGTGGGATGAGCAGGGAGAAAGAGGGAAACCTTGATTTTCTCCCGGGGCTCTTTAGTCATTGCCAATCAGAGCCCACGTGCCTCCTTCCCTGTTGATGCCGTCACTGTAGCTTTGTTTCCTGTTTCCCCTCATAGTTCCCTCTTGTTTTCTCATCCCCCATCCCCCACCCCACCCACTACTCTGGGCCTTGGGTTCTGAGCTAACGGGGATCCCCTCCATTTCAGGGCGGGATGAGTGGGTGCCCCGGCGGGGATGTGGTCACTGCCGGCCAGTGAGGGCGAGAGTGCCACCGCCCACTTCTTCCTCGGAGCTGGAGATGAGGGGCTGGGCACCCGTGGACTCGGCATGAGGCCGGAAGAGAGTGACAGTGAGCTCCTTGAGGATGAGGAGGATGAAGTGGTAAGACGGGGGACATGATGTCACTAGGTGTTGGGACCCTCGCCATAGTAGAGATTTCATAGGATTGAGACACCTCCTCCCAGTCTTCCCAAACGCTTAGACTCCGTGTCACAAACAGGCCCTCTTGATGAAAGGGAAGGGTGGTGAAGACTGGTTAGACTGCCTCTCCTTGAAGCCCCTCTGCTTGTGCCCGCCTCCTGTTGTCTCATGATTATTGGTTCTCTGACTCTTCTGCCTGAGTACACATATCCCACTGTGGCAGGAGGAGTCCCTGCAGGAACCCCAATCTAGGCCTGAGTTAGGAGACAGCCTTAACCCCCTAAGTCCAAAGTCCTGACAAGAAACTCTGCCCTAAGGAGATGATGAGGCAGTATTCCCTGATAAAGGCGGTTCAGGTGAGAAGTTCCTAAGTTCCTGATGGCACTTCCTCTTGGTAGCCTCCTGAACCTCAGATCATTGTTGGCATCTGTGCCATGACCAAGAAATCCAAGTCCAAGCCAATGACCCAGATCCTAGAGCGACTCTGCAGGTTTGACTACCTGACTGTTATCATCCTGGGAGAAGACGTGATTCTCAATGAACCTGTGGAAAACTGGCCGTCCTGCCACTGCCTCATCTCCTTCCACTCGAAAGGTTGGTGTCTGTGAAGAAAAATGGGAAGGAGTGGTGTTGGGAATGCTGGACTGGGAAATGAGGCTCTCACTGTCAAATACGACAAATAAGTCGTCCTCTTCCTGACGCTAGAGAACAGTGCAAAGGGATTTGCTTTTCCTACATCTTGGAAATGTTGCTGGGGTTACTTTAAAGCCCATATTCAAACCTCAGGACAGCTCTAAGGTTCTTCAGATCTCTGATAGAATCGGTCTCTGGAAGGACCCTACAAGTAGTTTCTGTTTTGCTTTTTTCCTGATGGATTTTCTAGACTTGCGAAGTTGGGCAGGAGGATGAGTGCTGGGTTGGATGGGTTGTGGAGCTTAGTGGCAATGGATAGCTTTAACACGTTTCTCTGTTTCTCTTGGTGTTTTCTGTTTCTCTTTTTCTTTCTTTCACCTCTGTATTTCCTCTCTCCATCCCAGGCTTTCCCCTGGACAAAGCTGTTGCTTACTCCAAGCTTCGAAACCCTTTTCTTATCAATGACCTGGCTATGCAGTATTACATCCAGGATAGGTACAGCTTTCTGTTGACTGGGGGGATGGTTGGCCCCGAGATCATGCCTGTTTTAGAGAACCCACTCTGGGAGGGGCAGAGTCAAACAAACATGCCGAATTGTTGTACCAAACCCTCTTGAGTTCTGTACATGGGTGTCTTTCAGTTTCTTAGTGAATGAAATCCCTAGCCTCTCCCCTCGTCACCTGCCCCCACCTCTCCCAGCTAATTTATTTGGGGGTAACAGGAGGGAGGTGTACCGGATCCTGCAGGAGGAGGGTATTGACCTGCCTCGATACGCTGTGCTCAACCGTGACCCTGCCCGGCCTGAGGGTGAGTACCTGGCCTTGTCCAGTCCTGCCTTGCCCTGCTTTCTGTGACTGAGCCCAGTTCTCCATTCTCTAGACAGCTATGTGCCACCTGTCTCTGTGAGGCTTTGGTTACTGGACTATGGGTAGAGCTAGAGCCATGGGTCTTTGGATAGAATCTGAGACCTTTTATACAGATGTTAGTTACCATATCTATTATTAAAGTATGGTCATAGAAATTTGAGGGTGATGGAGATTAAAACTCAGAGAAGTTGGGAGTTGGAAGCATTCTTGGGCCCTAGGAATGACCACACACCTACCTTTCAGAGTGCAACCTGATAGAGGGTGAAGACCAGGTGGAGGTAAATGGAGCCATCTTTCCCAAGCCCTTTGTGGAGAAGCCCGTGAGTGCAGAGGACCACAACGTTTACATCTACTACCCCAGCTCAGCTGGAGGAGGAAGCCAGCGCCTCTTCCGTAAGGTGTGGGAGACATCTGGGGAGGCAGAGAAGTAGATGCGCAAGAATGAAGTTGTGGGAAGGGAAGCTGGGAGACTTGGGGACAAGTTAGAGGCAACCTTTTTTTTCTCCCCCTTCCTTTTTCTCCTGAAGATTGGCAGCCGAAGCAGTGTTTACTCTCCAGAGAGCAGCGTCCGAAAGACAGGCTCATACATCTATGAGGAGTTTATGCCAACAGATGGCACAGATGTCAAGGTTATGGTGGATACGGGGATTTAAGAGATTATAAATGTCTGAGTGGGGTGGGGTGCTTGTGAAGCAAGTAGAAGTGTAGGGAAGCAGGAATAGAAAATAAAGTGTGAGTGGGATTGGCTTTCATATGCAGGTGAAGATAAGGATTGGGGAAGTAGGTATTTATATTGTCACTATCAGAGCGAGGGCAAGGGCAATGTGGAAAATGGAATAATGTTGGTAAGTTATTTCTTAGTAAGGACTAGACATAGTTTTAGAGTCCCATGGAGAAATTTTCATAATGATACTGAAGTTCCATCTCAGTTAAAAAAACATAAATATCAGTCTTCTTGTTCTTAATACTCAGGGGATTTATTTGTTTTATATTTACTGGGGAACTAGCCTACAGACATGACGCTCATATTGCCTTCTCATATACAGGGTGAGCTGTGGGCATACTCAGTGATGCTATGTACCTGCAGGTATATACAGTGGGGCCCGACTATGCCCATGCTGAAGCCAGAAAATCTCCAGCTTTGGATGGGAAGGTTGAACGAGACAGTGAGGGGAAAGAGATTCGATATCCAGTCATGCTGACCGCCATGGAAAAGCTGGTGGCCAGGAAAGTCTGTGTAGCTTTTAAGGTGAAGGGAGGCCCCTTGGTAGGGAGGTTGGGCAGGAGCAGGAGGGGTGCAGGGAGGGGCTGTGGCATGAGGGAGAGGTTGGCGGGCGAAGCTGAGAAGGAAGCATGTTCTCACCTTCCCTTCTCTCTTGTTCTCATCTCCCCTCTTCCCCTTGCAGCAAACAGTTTGTGGTTTTGATCTCCTCCGTGCCAATGGTCACTCCTTTGTGTGTGATGTCAACGGCTTCAGTTTCGTCAAGAATTCGATGAAATACTATGACGATTGTGCCAAGATTCTAGGGTAAGGGACACAGTGGTCTGGGCTGGGGAGAATGGGCTTAAAGAGGAGAATAGCAGTTTTTACTTTAAAGACACCTTGTTTTGTTGAACTTTGCAGGTATTGTGCTTTTTACATTTTGAAAGTTTATAGCAACCTTTGAGCAAGTCTATTTTTACCATTTTTCTAACAGCATTTCCTAACTTCATGTCTCTGTGTGACATTTTGGTAATTCTCACAGTATTTCCAGCTTTTTCATTGTTATTATGCTTGTCATAGTGATCTGTGATCAGTGATCTTTGTTGTTATATTGCAAAAAGATTAGAACTTCCTGAAGGCTCAGATAATGGTTAGCACTTTTTAGCAATAAAGTATTTTTTAATTAAGGTATGTATATTGTTTTTTTAGACATAATACTATTGCACACTTACTAGACTACGGTAAGTTTCCTATGCATTGCCAAACAAGAAAACTCCTGTGACTCATTTTATAGAGACATTCACTATATTGCAGTGGTCTGGAACTGAACTCTCAATGTCTCTGAGATCTGCCTGTACTTTAAATGCTGTAAAAATGATTTAAAAGTGAAAAAGGAAAGTAGAGAAAGGGATCCTCAACTCTCTTGCCTTCCCAGCATGGCTCTCCCCAGAGGGAATTACTGTTAACTGTTTTAGACATAACAATATGTCTTTTTCGTCTGTATATAAACAGACTATTTATTGTACTAAATGTGATCATACCATAACATTGTCTTTCAACTTGACTTTTTAATGTGTAAAACATTCAAAAATGTTTAAGGAATGATGGCTGTGGTGAGTATCGGTATATTCACCATTGAGCTTAAGAAATAAAATATTAAGAATATAGTTGAGGGAATTCCCTGGCAGCCCGGTGGTTAGGACTTGGCGCTTTCACTACTGAGGGCCCAGGTTCAATACCTGGTCACAGAACTAAGATCTTACAAGCTGTGTGGTGCAACCAAAAAAAAAAGCAAGCACACAATCTTTATTACAAATATAGGGATTTTTTTTGCATGTCTTTGGACTTTATATTAACATAGTGTTAGTTTTTTTGAACTTCATTCAGATACGTAGTTCTGGTTCATTCATGTTCATGTGGGTTCTTCATGTTTCTCTTTCTAGGAACACCATAATGCGGGAGCTTGCCCCGCAGTTCCAGATCCCGTGGTCCATCCCCATGGAGGCTGAGGACATTCCCATTGTCCCTACCACTTCCGGCACTATGTGAGCAAAAGTAAAAGCTAAAAATCTGGAGTAACCACTTAAGATATCTTAGTCAGACCAGTGGTCACTTCTTGCCCCTGTGCCATCTGACCGGTGGAGCCTACCCGTATTCCTCATCTCAGATAGTCTTTCCTGTGTTCTTTGACACGGCGAGTAGGATGAAATGGGTGGTGGTGTGGAGTGGGATGGGGAAGTGGCTCTAACAGCATTCCCTATCTTAGGATGGAACTTCGTTGTGTCATTGCAATCATTCGTCATGGGGATCGTACACCCAAGCAGAAGATGAAGATGGAGGTGACACACCCAAGGTAAAAAGCCTAGTATTATAATCTAGACAAACAGGTTTTTGTAAGGGAAATGGGGAGGGGCACCTCCCAGAGGTTTTTGCCTTTCTCAACCCATACTGAAACTTCTCCTCCTTTCTTCAGATTTTTTAGTCTGTTCAAAAAACATGGTGGCTACAAGACAGGGAAATTAAAACTGAAGCGGCCAGAGCAGCTACAGGTAAGATGATGAATCTGGCTGGCAGGAGCAGTGCTATGAAAAGACAGAGGCCAGGATGAAAGCCTAGCCAGCCAGGACTTGGCCTCCTGCGTGGACACCCTGTTATTTCCTCCAGGAGGTGCTGGACATCACACGGCTGCTATTGGCTGAACTGGAGAAAGAACCAGGTGGTGAGATCGAGGAGAAGACGGGGAAATTGGAGCAGTTAAAATCCGTGCTGGAGATGTGAGAAAGGGAATAGGAAAAAGGGTGTCAATAGCCATAAGAATTGGGTGCTGGGGTAGAAAGCCAACTGAGAGTTTATCCTGCAGGTATGGTCACTTCTCAGGCATCAACCGGAAGGTGCAGCTGACTTACTACCCTCATGGAGTAAAAGCTTCTAATGAGGGGCAAGGTGAGACGTAACACTTCTTTCCTTTACCACTCACATCTTTTATTCTTGAACCCTTAGATGATCTCTCTCTCAAATTACCTTTCTGGGCTCCTCAGAAGACTTAACATTTAGATGTCCCCACTGTTTTCCTTGTACTTCCCTACTTTATCAATAATAAAAAATCTGCCTGCAATGCAGGAGATGCTGGTTCGATCCCTGGGTCGAAAAGATCCCCTGGAGGAGGAAGTGGCAACCTACTCCAGTATTCTTGCCTGAGAAATCCCATGGACAGAGGAGCCTAGTGGGCTGCAGCCCATGGGGTTGCAAGAGTCAGACGCCACTGAGCGACTAAGCACACACTCTTTTCCTTAGGTCTAGACCTGTTCACTGCCTTTTATTCCTGCAGATACACAGCGGGAGGCTCTGGCCCCATCCCTCTTGCTGGTACTGAAGTGGGGTGGAGAACTGACCCCGACTGGCCGTGTTCAGGCTGAGGAGCTGGGGCGAGCTTTCCGCTGCATGTACCCTGGAGGACAGGGTGAGTGTCTGGGGGCGGGGAGGGGAGGTGTAGATACTTAGCAGGGCTGAGATAAGATGATTAGAGAGTAAGTTGAGGAAACAAAGGGACAGAGGTGTTGAGGAGGTTAAAGGGGAAATGAGCATTCTTGGGCGTGTATAGCCATCCGTTTCTGGTCTTCCCCTTTGCCCTCAGGTGACTATGCTGGCTTTCCCGGCTGTGGGCTGCTTCGTCTCCATAGCACTTTCCGCCACGATCTCAAGATTTACGCCTCTGATGAGGGCCGTGTCCAGATGACTGCTGCAGCCTTTGCTAAGGTGCTCACTCTAGTTCTCCCACAGTCCCAGCTTCCATTAGGTAGAGAAGCAGAGTTGGGAGAACTAGTCAGGAAATTTCAGGGGATTTGTGTGCCAACTCAGAGGACCTTCTGCTTGTGTATGACTACATCCTATGCTACTGAGAATAATTAATGGGGTGGGCCCCTTGATCTTGAGCTCCCCCAAGCCAGCTCTCATTTGATCTCTGGGACCATCGAAGCTTAGGGGAAAGTGAAGTAGAAGGAGAACTTGATAGACTTCGTGCTTTCCCTTCAGGGTCTTCTGGCTCTAGAAGGGGAGTTGACACCCATTTTGGTACAAATGGTGAAGAGCGCCAACATGAATGGGCTCTTGGACAGCGATGGGGATTCCCTGAGCAGCTGCCAGCATCGGGTGAAGGCTCGGCTACATCACATTCTGCAGCAGGACGCGCCCTTTGGCCCTAAGGATTACGATCAGGTCAGGCTGTCCCTATCTTTGTGTCCGATACACCCCACTCCCAAATTCCTAGAATTTTAAATAATAGCAATCAGTAATGGTACTTACGATGTGCCAGGCACTGTTTCACATGCTTTCCATACATTCAGCCATTTAATCCTTACCCACCCTTTGAGGTAAGTATGGGTCCACAATCTGTCATCTAGAATTTTGAAAATAAAGATTTTTATAACCTTGCCACAAAGATTCATTTGGCAGGGAAGTCTGGTGGTCCAGTGGTTAAGAATCCACCTGCCAATGCAGGGGACACAGATTCAGTCTCTGATCCAGGAAGATCCCATATGCCTCAGAACCGCTAAATCCATGTGTCACTACTGCTGAGCCCGTGCTCTAGAGTCGGGGAACTGCAACTCCTGAGCCTGAGTGCTGCAGCTGTTAAAGCCCGCATGCCCTAGAGTCTGTACTCTGAAACAGTAGAAGCCACTGCAATGAGAAGCCCATGCATCACAACCAGAGAGTAGACCCCACTCGCTACAACTAGAGAAAGCCCAGCAGCAGAGGCCCAGTGCAGCCAAAAATGAATTAAAAAGAAGAGATTCCTTTGGCAGCAAAACCCAACATGATAAGACTCTTCCTAATCCCTATTTATCCCATCTTGTGTAAAATAGTCATGTACATTTTGCTGCAGAAATAGAACAGTGTTTGGTTATGCCCCAGGCCCTGCTGGAGGTATTATCTAACATATGGCATATGCTCTGTATTAACTTCTTAAAGTCCAGAAAATTCTCAGTTCCAAAACACAGCTGATCCTGAGGATTTTCAATAAAAGAATTTTTCAATTTGTCTACTGCTGTATTAAAAACCACCCCAAACTCAGTAACTTAAGACAAAAACCATTTTTATCTTCTCACTCACCCACCATTCTAGGCTCAACTGGTCTTGCTTAGGGTCTTTCTTAAAGCTGCCCAGATGCTTAGGGTCTATTCTAGAGAATAGCATTTTCTGTGTTCTTCTCTGAGGAGGCCTCAATAAAGGGCCAGGACCTTACTACCTTATTTTCCAAGTCATTGCTCAATGTCAAATCAAAAAATGCTAAGGCATCTTTTCCTTTTTCCCTTGCTACCCTTGGCCAGCAAGAATGGAACCTGTGAGGAGCGAGGTAGAATGAGTGCATTCCACCTGCGGTCTCCTCTCCCCCTCCCCGTTCTTCATGACTGGGACCATCCTACAAGCTTGAGTTGGACTTAGTTCTGAGGCGGCACCACTGCTCTAGGTTCAAGCTAGCGTCTTCTTTAGAGGAATAAGATAATGTCATTTCTATTATCCACTCATGAGAGCATTCTTTGGGGATTTGGGTTGAATCTTTATTGCCCAGCATTTTCTCTGAGTATTTTAGAACCCCCAAGAAGACTTAGATCTGTTTTATTTTCTCTGGACTTAAAAACTTTTAAGATGGCCCATTCTCAGGTAGCTGTGTGCTAGGCCAGTCCCCTCATTGGAACTGCTAGTGTTCCTAGAAGCCTGAGAATGCTTGTGGGAGCAAGCCAACAGAGCTGGTTTGCTGGCAATCTCCATGATGAGCGCACAGGAGCCTGTGCAGTTGGCACTGAGTCTGTCTTGCTCTCCATCTCTCCGCTCTCCACAGCTGGCTCCCACTGGAAGCACTTCCCTCCTCAGCTCCATGGCTGTTATCCAGAATCCTGTGAAGGTCTGTGATCAGGTATTTGACCTGATTGAAAACCTCACTCACCAGATCCGGGAACGGATGCAGGACCCCAAGTCTGTAGGTGGGTTTGAACACTACTGTCTTCCTTTTCAGGGTTTTGGGTGTGGATGGGTTCTCAGGCCACCGCGTGCCCTCTCCTGCGTGTCTGAGACAAGTCATCCTCATCTCTCTGGCTCTGCTTCAGATGTGCCAGGACCTTCGGTTAGAGGCAAAGCCTCTGGTTCCCTCTGACTGTCTGTCCGCCTTCCAGACCTGCAGCTCTACCACAGCGAGACACTAGAGCTGATGCTGCAGCGTTGGAGCAAGCTGGAGCGTGACTTCCGGCAGAAGAGTGGGCGCTATGACATCAGTAAGATCCCTGACATCTATGACTGTGTCAAGTATGATGTACAGCACAATGGGAGTCTGGGACTTCAAGGCACAGCAGAGCTGCTCCGTCTCTCTAAGGCCCTGGCTGATGTAGTCATTCCCCAGGTGTGTCTCAACGGAAGGGATCGAGTCTGGGGCCAGGGGCACTGGGCAGGAAGGAGAGAAAAGGCAGAAAGGAAGCATGCTGTGGGAACCAGGGGAAGGAAGCTAGAGAGGGAGTTAGTTGAGTTGCTACAATCCTGGCTCTGAGGAAGCCGAAGAGGCTAATTGGGGAGAAACCTAGGGAGGAGGAATGTGGTGAACTGGGAAGAAGCCTGAGACCGAGGTGAAGACAAGCATGACCTTGGGCCTGGGAGTATGAGGCGAGAGGAAAAAGATTTGTCGAGGTGCTTATTCCTGGCCTGTGGCCCCTAGGAATACGGGATCAGCCGGGAGGAGAAGCTGGAAATTGCCGTGGGCTTCTGTCTCCCGCTGTTGCGGAAGATACTGCTTGACCTGCAGAGAATCCATGAGGACGAGTCTGTCAACAAGCTGCACCCCCTGTGAGGGAGGGCCGGGTGGGGTGCCAGACGGAGGGAGGGCGCGTGCTGGGGACTCAGGGGACCCAGTCAGGACTGCTTGGGGAACCAAGAGTGGAGGGGTTCTGGGATGGGAAGGAGAGAGGCTTCGAGGCGGGAGGAGGGAGTTTGTGGTGGGCCAGGAGGACAATGGGCTGACAGTGTGAGTGACCCGGCTGTTGTCTCAGGTACTCCCGAGGGGTGCTCTCTCCAGGCCGCCATGTTCGGACCCGTCTCTACTTCACCAGTGAAAGCCATGTGCACTCCCTCCTGAGTGTTTTCCGCTATGGGGGACTTCTGGATGTAAGGATTTTCCTTCTTCCCTCAGCCCGTGAGCTCCCTGTCCCAGCGTTCCTTTACCCTCCTCCTCGTTCTTCTTTTCACTGCAAGCTTCCTCTAGTCTCCATGTCTCCCTGCCCGTTGGCTGCTGCCCTCGTCCTTGGGCACTGGCCACCTCTTCTCGCATTTGGCAGGAAACCAAGGATACACAGTGGCAGCGAGCTCTGGCTTATCTCAGTGCCATCTCAGAGCTCAACTACATGACCCAGATTGTCATCATGCTCTATGAGGACAACACCCAGGTGAGGAGCTAACACGGCAGGACGAGGAGGGGCCCCTTCCTTCTCCTCCATCCCCTTTTAGGGAAAAACTTTCTTATCCTTAGAATCCGTGGAATCCAGTTGCGTGTGGTATCTAAGTGCAGCACTCAGAGCATGTCCAGGAGGTTCCCCCAGAATGAAAGATGTGATCTGGGTTGATGTTGAGTCAGAGAGATACCACAGAACAGAGCTCTGACATTAGGGAGGGCATGGGATTTGAGCAGTAATGCTTCCCCTCTCAAACACTGTTACACATATACCTTCTTCATCTGGCTCCCCAAAGATACCTTTAAATGTGCTGCTGTGTGTACTGTAGCAAAGCTGAATTCCTGCAGGAGATGGTGGGGGCGGGGGGGATTCCCCATTCTGCTTCCGTTGTAGAACTGGAAGTTGGAAGGTCACATGGGAGTGAGGACATGAGGACCCCATGAGACTAGACTGTGGGGAGCTGTAACTGTAGAGGGGGGTGAGACTCGGAAGCCTCAGCCCTCCCTGGGAGGATGTGACCTCTTGAGTTTCTCCATCGTCCCTGCCTGGTCTTCCACCACCATATTCAGCTTCGCCCAACTTCCCCTTCCTCTGGTGATGCCCCGTAGGATCCCTTGTCGGAGGAGCGGTTCCACGTGGAATTACACTTCAGCCCCGGAGTGAAAGGCGTCGAGGAAGAAGGCAGTGCCCCCACTGGCTGTGGATTCCGTCCCGCCTCTTCTGAGGTGGGTCAGAGCGCTGGGATTTGGGACGGGAGGATTTAGGAACCAAGTGGTGGGAAACTTGGAAACAGCACAGGGAAGTTGAACGGATTGGAGAGACTGGAGTAGGAGGCTGGAGGCCGTTAACACCTCTCCCTTCTGTGCCTGCTGTTGGGTAGAATGAGGAGAGGAAAGCAGACCAAGGCAGCGTGGAGGACCTGTGCCCCGGGAAAGCATCAGATGAGCCAGACCGAGCACTGCAGACCTCGCCCCTGCCCTCTGAGGGCCCCGGCCTCCCAAAGAGATCACCCCTCATTCGTAACCGCAAAGCCGGCTCCATGGAGGTAATGGGAGGGGCCTGGGAGAAGGAAGGGGTAGAAATGCTCATAGGACAGTATCTGTGAATCTCTGAATCCCTTCAGTGGGATTCTCGGGACCTTAAGCAGAGTTCTCCTGCCCCTGGTGTATATGTAACCCATAGTGTCACTTTCACAGCTGGTCTCCCCATAAAGCTCCTTTAAGCTGGAGGTGCCTTCTGAGATGCTGGTGAGGGCCATCTGAGAGACCAGGACTTCAAGAGATGAGATTGAGGAGGAGGCCTCTGGATGCATTTGAAAAGGCAGTTCTTTAAAAGAAAATAAAGAGAATGTAATAGAAACAGCATGAACTTTGGGCTAAAATCTCGTTTGATAGATGCTGTGTGACCTTGGACAGGCAGCTTCTCCAAGCCTCAATATTTTTCATTTGTAATATATGAATACAGGTAATATTCATCATATAGATGCTCAGTAAACAGTTGGCAATGAGGACAATACAGTTGATTAAAGGCCAAGCCCTCTCCATCTCCTTGTTGTCTTGGGTAAATAGTATGGCTCTGACAGTAGTAAATATCACTTTACTAAAAATGGCACTTTCATTTAACCCCTTTAGAGTTATCTATACTCTCATTCCAGAAAGGGAATCAAGCCTGGAGGTCTGTCTGTCTCCCCTTTGTCCGGATGAGGTTTATCAACCTGGGCCTGTGTTCTGCTGTGCTTGGAGTTTGTGTCTAGCCCTGGTTCTAGCCTAGAGGAAAGGATTTTTGTAAATCTTACATTTTGTCCTGGGGTAAAAACCAAAGTTCTGGTCTTTTCTTCCTGGAGAGATCCTTTCCTTCTTTGACACACTGACACTCTTTGACCCCATGATTTAGCCCTGTCTCAAGACCATGATTGGTGTGGGCCCTGCTTTGACAGATGAATCTGTTCACTGTTTGGTACCAGTTCTCTGTCTTAGAGGAACTGGCCTATTCATTTTGAAGTGTGTCAGAAGAATCTATGATTAGCTTACGTAGGTTCAGCCAAAGGTTCATGGTTCAGATTTTGGAGAAGACAAACTACAGCATTCTTTTTCTTCCTGATTACATTAAGGTGGATTTGAGGTCATGAATACTCAGAGTTTCTTTAGATGGGGTATGTATCATTCAATCCTTAAGATATAAGTTAACTTAGTATCCACAATACATTAGAACCCTGCCGACTCATGTGGGTAGACCACGTGGACAGAATGACATGTAATTGTCCAGTAATAGACCTCTCCTCCATATCCAGTGTCTTCTCCATTCACATCAGCCTCTCTGGCACTGTTATGCTGGACCCCCTTTTCTTCTGATTTAAGCAGTCAAGAGACGTAGTCAAAGCAGAGCTCCCAGTGTATTATCTTCCCGACTTGATGAAATTGATTTCTTTCTTTCAGGCTTACAGGAAGCTTCCTGTTGTCATTAGATTTCTATCTCTCAGTTACTGGTACTGCTTGTACCATGGCTCTGCAGGCTGATGGTTCCCCAAGATATGCTCCTCAGCTTTGCAAGAAAATCTTCTCTCTGCTGCTTGTTCATGCAGCCTTTTCATATTAATAGTTTCTCTCCTTGTTTTGTAAATATAGGCATCAATAGTCTTATTCTTATCAACTACGACCCTTCTCTCCATCCTTTCTTCTCTTACGTGTTTGGACTGGTTTAGAATTTAAAAACCTGTGACCGTCATAGTAGCCATGACCTAGGTGATCCTCTCCAGCCCTACAACTGCCTCTGCCCAGTGGGCATTAGAGCTTTGGAGAGCCTGGGGTGTAAGGAGCCATGACCGGTTTTCCACCCAGCCTGATTGTAGGTCATGAACATTCAGTGCACGGGGAGCGTGGACCTAATCCCCTTGAGGGGAGAGCACCACCAGAGGTCAGGGGACCTCCCCTGGCCTTCCCCCACCATCAGCCTACAGTCCTGGGCTATGTCCACCTTGCACCTGGCCTCCTGCACACAGGTGTCCCCATGTACTCCGTCTTCCTTGATTGCCTTTGTCTTTGCCTTCTGGGACTTAGGGACTCAGAACGCTGCTGAGGAGGGTGTGTGTTGGGGGCTGTGTGACTGAGCCCTTGTAGGCTTTTTGAAAATTCATTTCATGTCTCTAGGAGTGGAGGGGAGGGCTTCTGGTTCAGATAAGAAACTTAAGTATGGGGACTTATGATGGTCCAGTGGCTAAGACTCCATGCTCCCAGTACAGGGGGCTAGAGTTCAGTTCCTGGTCACAGAAGTAATCCCACATGCTGCAATGAAGATTGAAGACCTAGCACGATGCAGCTAAGACCCAGTGAAACCAAATAAGTAAATTTTTTTTTTTTTTTTAAAGAAAGAAACTAAGTATGGTTGCTGTAACCACAACTGTCTTTGGAAAGAAGTGGGCATGGCCGGGCTTTACTTCTTACTGTGGCTGAGCTATTGTGATTGGCTTTCTGAGTTCTGTGGAGGGATATAAAGATGAAGGAACCGTGCTCTGCTGAGAATTGAGAATGGTTGACTAATGATTTCTCAGATTTGGGATTGGAGGGCTGCAGGGACAGGCATCTTGGAAACAGAAGTCCTTTCTAGTATAGAAGGGTTCCCTGGGCAGTTTTCTCTGTAAAATGCATTCTTAGACTTTGTATTCTTCTTTCCATTAAAGTACTCTGGTTCTTAAACTTTATGACATTGCTTGGTTTCACAGGGACAGGAATTCAGGACCTGGGTTTTAAACTTCCTCACTGAAGTGTCTCAGTGGTCATACAGAGTCTTCTTTCCCCAGGTGCTTTCTGAGACTTCCTCCTCAAGGCCTGGTGGGTACCGACTCTTTTCATCTTCACGGCCACCGACAGAGATGAAGCAGAGCGGCCTAGGTATGGCTTTCCAGCATCTCTGACCATTGTTGGGAAGGGGTGTCTGTCTGTTCTTTAGAGTTTTATTGTGGGAAACCATAGTCATGGGGGGTTGGGGTCATCTAGTTGGTGGAGTTGTTGGATGGGGCTGGGGAGGATGTAGTGGGAGAAACCATATTCATATGTGAACTTTGACCCCAGATGATTGTCTCTATTCCAGGATGGTGTTTGTATTTTGGTTTTCTACACCAACCCCCATGTCTTTGACTGAGGGCATTTTTCTGGCTTCACTTCTTATTCCTTATCTGACCCTTCAGTCTAGCCCAGACGTGAAGGGTCCATAGAGACAGTGACGGTTCAGAGTCATCAGAGACAAAGCTATAAACAGATGTATTTGTGAGCCCCCCTCCCCCAACCCCCACCTCAACAGGGGTCATGTTCCTCATTTGGAAAACTTGCACTATGTCTTCCTTTGAGACCTGTGTTTATTACATCCCTGCTCTGGCCCCTTCTACCTCCACGCCCTCCCCTTCATCCTCTCCTAATCCTGTAATTTTTTTTCCTTCCTTCCTGAAAATTGAGGGACAAATCTGAGACTGGTGTAGTGGCAGAGGCTTCTCTCAGGACTTTGAGGGAATGTCTCTTGATTTTTTTGATTCCTGGAGAGGGGTGGAGAACATCATTCAACCTTTCCTAAGAACACAGACTACAGGAAGGACCAAGCCTAAGAGGGTATTGTATTCTTCGGGAGTGGGGTGGGGAGTGGTCCTTGGGAGGGGCTATCTTTGGACAGTGCCCCTGAGCCAGTACCCAGACCTGGCAGTTAGACACATGTTGTGGGGTCTAGACTCCATTTTTTCCTATCTTGTCCCATTATGCTGCTTTCATTTTTCTGTTACTTTTCTCTTTGGCACCTAATTTCCTGGCCCCCAAATGGCCAGCATTTGGACCAGCAAGGAGAAGAAGGGTTTGGGGGAACTTTCCAGGCTAATTGTATGGGAGTAGATTGTCTTCTGGAGCCCTAGAAAGAGGTAGATGGTTTGATGCATGAAAAATAAATGACTACTGTCTAGATCCGTGCTATGGAATTATTTCCCCCAGAAATCCCAGAAAAGACTGGGTTTCAGGTAGGCTGGGAAAGAGGATGGGTATGTCTGGCCCAGTTAAGGGGGAGTGCTGTCAAGAACAAGGCAGAGATCTGAGTGTGGTGGACAGATGGTGGTGGTAAGGTAAAGACTACCCGCTGAGATGGTCCAACATTGAGCAGTACAGCACTGGCAGGACTACACCAGAAAAATCCCCCAGTGGAGGAAGTGAATGTAGAACAAAGCCTGGGGGTGGTCTGGGCTAGAGCCAGCCAGTTTCAGCTTCCCTGAAGAAAAGCAGACATTTGGCAATCCTTGTCTCTCTCTTGAGCTCTATCCTGGAGGTGGTTTGCACATGAAATGTAGGGGAAATGACGCATAGAGAAATGGTGCTCGGTTCCAGGGTGGAAGTTACTAGCCATCTGAACTTGTTGATATCTGTGATGACCCTGAGGTGTTGGGACCCCTGAGAGCAAATCCCTTCTCTATGGGCTCAAAGGAGACTGACCTCCTCTCCCTCTGTCCATTTCCCATATGAATGTCAAGTTCCCACACCAAACCCAGGGTCTTGGCTAAGATGGATCTAGAAGTGGAAGAGAAGACCCCCCACACTGCGATCTTAATCTCGTTTCCTCCTGCCCGTTGTCTCTTTGTGGGCTGTAGTAGGTAGGAGAGGGGACCATGGAGGGGCCCAGCCCTGCTCTTGATTTGAGACATGACTCACCTGATTTACTTGCTTCAGGGATTTTTCTAGTTTTATTTACTCCTCTTATTGGCAAGAGGTCTCTTTGCTTTCTTTGAACTTACATTGTGAGCATCTGGCATTGAGCATAGGACTTACAAGACAACAAACTTTCAAGAGCAGAAAAAACATGTGATTTTTGCTGTTTTTCTGCTCATCAGGTTTTCCTGAGTAGGGTGCTCAGTAGTTAGTAGGCATGTCCTACATAAATCAGCCCTCACATGCCTTTCAATCTGTCTGTTTTCACTTGAGAAACAATGCTCTGTTTCTTCCCAGTGAAAAAAAATCATTATTTCCTTTCTAACAATACAGTTGATCCTAAGAGTTAGGAGACCCGGATTCTAGTCCAGCTTAGCTCTGAACAAACTGTATGACCTTGAGCAAATGACATCCTTTTTGAACCTCAGTTTCTTCATCTCTAAAATCAAGAGGTTGAACTGGACAATCTTTAAGTCCATGCCAGCTTTAAAATTTTAGTGAGTCTCATACTTTCTTGGGAAAGGTAAAAAAGGCTAAAGGAGAACAGAAAGGAGGGAATGTTGGATGAAAAACAAGGGGAATTGGAACTTTGATCTCTGGGTTCTTCTAACCCTATTTCGAGCATAAGCAGCACTGAATTATAGGGAGAGCAAGAGGAATCCATCTGTTCTTCGAACATTCCTGGGAGCCACCTAGAGAGCACAGTTTATCCCTCTGAGTAGCTCTGACTCCCCTAATATGACTAACCCTGTACTCATAGTGGCCTCTTGTATCCGCCAAGCAGACTTTTGGGAGACTCCTCACTGCTTGCCCAGAGTGGCTGTGGACCGTAGTGATAGCTGTCTGTGGTTGTGTGAGGTGGCCTCTGGGTGGTGGCTCTGAATGATTATGTGTATGTGTGTCCTGATGTTGTCATGTGAAGTCGTGTGTACTTCTATGCGGTAATTGCAGCTTTGCGTGGCTACTAACACACTCCCGGCCTTGCAGGCTCACAGTGCACGGGGCTGTTCAGCACCACAGTGCTGGGTGGCTCCTCCAGCGCCCCGAATCTTCAGGACTACGCCCGCAGCCAAGGCAAAAAGCTACCACCTGCCAGTCTGAAGCACCGAGATGGTATGTGGGTGGGCTTGGGGGGGCAACACTTTTCTTCATGCGTACACCAGCAAAGACCAGCTCAAGAGCAATTCATGCTTAAATGGCACTGACGCTAGCCTTATGACAAGTTTCCTGCATCAGTTATCGAGGGGAGAAAGAACCAGGACCCCCACTACCCCTCCATTCGCATTCCTTCTCGCCATACGAATACTACTTAGTTATGCTTATCCCTTCATAATCTCCCACATACAGCCCTGCCGCATCAGTTTACTCCACCTTTGTATTCTTTCCTGGATTCTGGCCTGTAGGGTAAGGACCAAAAAGGGCGACCCATGGTCAGGAAGAATGCAGTGGTACCTTGAAAATCTAGGTCAGGGATGGGGAAGTTGTTCAGCCAAGGCAGGAAAAACAATCTGGGAAGAGATAGGGGGAAGGGATGAGAGTTTCTGCAAAGGTTTTTATTTCTGAGTGACCAAAAAGAGGATGTGGTGGTGAGCTTAGGGCTGTTTGTGGGGCCTTATTGTGGTAGAGATGACACACAGATTCCTTAGAGGAGATTATCCGAAGGAAAAGACTGAAGTACAGTAGACAGGGACCTACAGGGTGGGGGTGGGAGCAGATTGTTACTAACAGTAAGGAATGGAGTGTGTTGTGAACAAATTCCAGAGCAGAGGGCGGGGACCGCGGTGGGTATAATCCCCGTGATGTCTTTTCTCCCCAGAGCTCTTGTTTGTCCCGGCCGTAAAACGATTTTCTGTGTCGTTTGCAAAGCATCCGACTAACGGTACGTTTGCTTCTGACTCAACGTCATTCCTCCTCACCATGTCACCGCCAGACACTTAACCTCCGAGTTCTGACACTGACTTCCCTCTCCCTCCACTGTGTTGATACCCTGCTGTCTCTGAATGAACCACTCACTAATTGTCCCTTCTGGGGTACATCCCTTGTTGTGACAGACCTTAGCCTCAGCCACAGCCTGGCTGCCGGATCCCTGGGGCAACTCAAGGTCTTACTTCTGTGGTCACCTTCATCACCATTGTGTCTCTTTTTTTCAGCATTGTCACCAAAACAAGCTATGCCTCTTCCTTTCCCATCACATGACTGCCAGGCTTTGTACAAATATGATAATGGTTTCCCTTCTTAGGAAGAGAGTAGTATTTCCTGTATCATCCCCATTTCTTTTCTCTTTTTTCTCCCAGCTCCTCAGCTTATATAATTTTGACCTTCCTATTTTTTTCACCGGTTCTTTTGTTGGAGTGGACGACTACTTTGCTTGTGGAACAATGCTGTGGTTCCTAGTTCCCAAGCCTACTCATAAAGGGCATTAGTCTTGAGCGTATTGTGTTCCATCTCTGTATTCCTGTCTCCCGCCATTGTGTGTATTTTGTGTGGCTCTTGTGCTCCTGACATCTGCTNATGACAAGTTTCCTGCATCAGTTATCGAGGGGAGAAAGAACCAGGACCCCCACTACCCCTCCATTCGCATTCCTTCTCGCCATACGAATACTACTTAGTTATGCTTATCCCTTCATAATCTCCCACATACAGCCCTGCCGCATCAGTTTACTCCACCTTTGTATTCTTTCCTGGATTCTGGCCTGTAGGGTAAGGACCAAAAAGGGCGACCCATGGTCAGGAAGAATGCAGTGGTACCTTGAAAATCTAGGTCAGGGATGGGGAAGTTGTTCAGCCAAGGCAGGAAAAACAATCTGGGAAGAGATAGGGGGAAGGGATGAGAGTTTCTGCAAAGGTTTTTATTTCTGAGTGACCAAAAAGAGGATGTGGTGGTGAGCTTAGGGCTGTTTGTGGGGCCTTATTGTGGTAGAGATGACACACAGATTCCTTAGAGGAGATTATCCGAAGGAAAAGACTGAAGTACAGTAGACAGGGACCTACAGGGTGGGGGTGGGAGCAGATTGTTACTAACAGTAAGGAATGGAGTGTGTTGTGAACAAATTCCAGAGCAGAGGGCGGGGACCGCGGTGGGTATAATCCCCGTGATGTCTTTTCTCCCCAGAGCTCTTGTTTGTCCCGGCCGTAAAACGATTTTCTGTGTCGTTTGCAAAGCATCCGACTAACGGTACGTTTGCTTCTGACTCAACGTCATTCCTCCTCACCATGTCACCGCCAGACACTTAACCTCCGAGTTCTGACACTGACTTCCCTCTCCCTCCACTGTGTTGATACCCTGCTGTCTCTGAATGAACCACTCACTAATTGTCCCTTCTGGGGTACATCCCTTGTTGTGACAGACCTTAGCCTCAGCCACAGCCTGGCTGCCGGATCCCTGGGGCAACTCAAGGTCTTACTTCTGTGGTCACCTTCATCACCATTGTGTCTCTTTTTTTCAGCATTGTCACCAAAACAAGCTATGCCTCTTCCTTTCCCATCACATGACTGCCAGGCTTTGTACAAATATGATAATGGTTTCCCTTCTTAGGAAGAGAGTAGTATTTCCTGTATCATCCCCATTTCTTTTCTCTTTTTTCTCCCAGCTCCTCAGCTTATATAATTTTGACCTTCCTATTTTTTTCACCGGTTCTTTTGTTGGAGTGGACGACTACTTTGCTTGTGGAACAATGCTGTGGTTCCTAGTTCCCAAGCCTACTCATAAAGGGCATTAGTCTTGAGCGTATTGTGTTCCATCTCTGTATTCCTGTCTCCCGCCATTGTGTGTATTTTGTGTGGCTCTTGTGCTCCTGACATCTGCTTTATGTTACTACTAACCTAGGGCCTGGGCCTACAAAACAGGAGCCCAGATTGATTTGGGATAAAAGAGAGAAAGAGGAGTAGGAGGTGGTAGGTTCAGGAAAAAGAATTGTGCCTTGAGGGTTTACACGTGGTTTCCATGTAGCCCCAGCCTCTCTGTAGCACTGTGGCCTCATAGAAGGGGAGGTAAAGAATAGAGATGTCTACTGAGGATTCTGGGGGAGCTTAGGAATAAATCATATTTCAAGAATACTGAAGAACAGGGTCTGCCCACTCTAAGGTGGAAGAGTTTAGAGATCTGTGTAAACCCAGACTGAAGGGCTATGGTCTCATTTGTAGGGTGTGGTGAGGAGCCCAGGACTTCCCCTTTGTTTTATCCTTGGTATCCTTAGCTTCTCCCTGCTGTTGTGTCTTATCTTCAAGGTAAATCCAATTTTGTTTGATATGATTTTCTTCTGTTCAAGAGCTCAGACTCTCTGAGGGAGGTGAAATTAGCCTGGCCTCCTGGCCAGAAGAAACTCCAGGTACTGATCACCTGCTCCTTAGCCAGTGGCAGCTGCTGGATCTCACCAGTTCAGGCCATACCTCTCCACTCAGAACTGCTGGGGTCTCCCTAGTCTGACTAGTCTGTACATTTTCGGTTTATACCCTACCCCCATCCCCTGCTCCCATTTGTGCCTGTGACAGGATCTTCCCATTCCGAGTGGCCTGACTGTGTGGTTAGCCTCAAGCTCTTCTGGCCTTCTTGCCACAGTCATCTCCAGAGTATAACCTCATGAACCAACACTACAGCTTGGGATTTGGACTTGGAGGCTTGTTACTTAGGGAGCGTACAGAAGATAGTACTAGGAACCTGGGCCCCTGACCTCAGAGCTAAATCACAACTCTCCTAAGTAATTTGTGAGAAAAGATCCAAATTCCCCAAATAGATCCTTAAGCTGCTGTATGTATCTCTAGTTTCCTGAAGTCTTGGTTAGCAGCTTTACCAATTGAAGAAAAAAAGAATTAATTCTACCAAAAGGAGGAGAGGAAGAAAGACCTGGACAGTTACCATGCAGGAGAGTAATTTCAAGATCCCCTCCAATACCCTGCATGCATCTTCAGGGTTCTGCTGGCCTTTGTTCTTGCACTTGAGCTTGGAGACTAAAGTGCCTGAGAAACCAGAATCTGGGATCTAGGAGAAATAGACCTGGAGCTCTTACGTCTCTTGCTGGAGATTATCTAGATTTAATTTAGCCCTCAAGACAATATGAGGGTTCTACCCCATGGCTAAATGTGACTGGACTGACCCAGAAATTACGGAGTGGATGCTCTGTCCACAGTGGCTTGCAGCAGCTTAGTTCACAACTGTGTGCCAACCTAGTGCCCATCATTACCATCTCTTTGCCACGACACGTGGCTTTGAAATAGCAGCTGGAGAAACTGGACCTGGCTTTGAGAAGGAGACCAGGTCCTTGCTCCCTGCTACTTCCTTCCTTTGTTAGGAGAACATCCCTCCACCCATCCCTGCCTATATTCCTGGTAAGCTGCCATCACATCCTCCGCCTGCCTCAAGTATGGAAGTATGGCCCCTTACTAAACTGCACGCTGAACTTACCAAGGTGACCTAATATAGTGGGAAAGAGACTGTGGCTCTCACTCATCCAGAGCGTCAGTATGCCCACCAGATCTGACCAGCTCATTCTCTTCTAGGGACCTAGACAGTTGTGTGACCATGGATACAGAAATCTCTTGACATCCGAACTAGGGTCTTTGGGAAGCATAGTCACATGGGTCACCCTGTGGAACCCACCCCTGGCCTGGGAGTTGTGAGCAGTCGTTCTCAGCATCCTTGATCCTGCTTTCTCTAGATCCTGTCATCAGTTTATAAGACCCTGTACCTCTTTAAGGAGAAGGCAATGGCACCCCACTCCAGTACTCTTGCCTGGAAAATCCCATGGACGGAGGAGCCTGGTAGGCTGCAGTCCATGGGGTTGCTAAGAGTCGGACACGACTGAGCGACTTCACTTTGACTTTTCACTTTCATGCTTTGGAGAAGGAAATGGCAACCCACTCCAGTGTTCTTGCCTGGAGAATCCCAGGGGCGGAGGAGCCTGGTGGGCTGCCATCTATGGGGTGGCACAGAGTGGGACACGACTGAAGCGACTTAGCAGCAGCAGCAGTACCTCTTTAAAGGCTGTGTATTTGAACAAGAGTGAAGGATGATTAATCGGTATCGGCATTTTCACATATTGATTCCATTTTTTACATTCTGTTTTAAAGGTAACCTGATTTGCTGCTTATCTATGTCAGCTGCCTAACACCAGCCTTGTCTGTGGCTGGCTTAGAGTCTGGTCCAGAGGACCCAGTCTGAGTCTTTAGGAGCCTTTTAGCTTCAGGCTTTATCTCGATCACCTATGCCATTCTTGACCCTCTTCTCCCAGTGACTTTGAATCTTTTCATCTCTATCCCAACCTTGCAAATACATTCATCTGAGAAGTGAGCCCTAACTAGGGTTTGTCCAGGAGCGATCAGGGACACTGGAGTTCCCAGCTACAGAATGGCCAGCTCACCTGGTCCAGAAAGATGTGACTGCATTCTGTAAGCACTGAGGGAACTCTGCACAACGAGACGCAGGGGCGGGGCTGCTGCGCGAGGGGGTCTCACTGGCCCGTTCTTTGGGACTCGCTTCTTCCAGACTTCTCTTAGCATGATGCCAGTGCTCTTCCCCCCGCGAGGGCTGCCCCGTGGCTCTGGCCGTGGCTCTGGTGCCTCTGACCCCCTCTTGGCTCACCTTGGAGCTGAATGGCCCTGCCTCCCCGGAGTGCCTCTGCCATCCGGCGCCCCGCTCACTGTCTCTCCCTCTTCTCTCTCTGTCTCCGTGCGTCCCGCCGTGGCCCCCAGCCCCTCCAGAGCTGCTGGATGACCAGCACCCTGTGGTCCGGCTGCTGCGCAGTGTCTCCTCCGACTGCACGGGGGGTCGGCCGGTGTCGCTGGACGCCGCGCTGGCGCATCACCTGCACCAGTGCTCCTACCACCTGCGCCTCTTCCGGAACTGGCTGCGCTCAGGCCGGGATGACCCCGAGTGCCTCTACGGTACCCCTGCCGCCAGGCGGGCTGCCGCCACTGCCCTGGCTGGGCCCGACTGCTTTGCTTCTTGCACTTCAGGCGGGAGCGCCCACCTGCTCCTGTCTCCTCTCTGCCCTGAGGTTATGCGAATTGCGTTTAGCTGCTTGGAGGGGGTGGGGCCAGGCTGCCTGGTGGCTGTAGTGCTGGCTGCTCATCCTCTTCCCACTCTGCTTCCTCACTGCCTCCTGACGTCACCTATTCCCGGTGCTGTTCGGTTCAGGAGCAGTCTCTTGCCCTGGAATCTGTTCTTATCTCTGACCACCTTCCTCAAATCCAGATGTTTCTCTAGCCGCCCTGAGCAGCTGGGGACTGTACCTCTCCTGCCCTCCTGCCACTGATGGAGGCACAGAGGTCTCAGCTGCATCCTTGAAGCTACCAAGGGCCCAAGGTTAGATGGTCAGGTATAATCCTTTTGAGTTATGTAGGTTTTAGTCACTGTCAGACTCTAGGCTATGTCTTGCATAAATGTTGCTGTCCTGCCTACCCTTAGTCCCTCTAAAGAGCTATAAAGGAAACATAGGAAAGATGAGGGACTGAAAAAGTGGTTGAGATGTATGCTTCTTGATTCTCTAACGGGGACATTTTTTCCCATCAGCAGGCCCTGAGGTTAGAGTTGGTTTACCCTTCACCCTACAATGTAGATCTACATTGGAATTATTGGGTTCAGAGCAGAGAATCAGTATTTATTCTTTTTTTCTAGGGGGTTTGCCTCATTTTCCTGAAGGAATAGAGAAATCCTAGCAAGTCTGGGGTCTGCAGTGAGAGCAGAGGAAAGAAGCTTTGATGTGATGGAAATAACCAAGAAAGAACTTCCATCCCCCAACCTGTTCATGCATGTGGTTTTCCTGAGCTGAGCTTCACGTGTATTGCATGCCCTCCAGCTTCCAAATATCCTAAGCCTTTCTACCCACATCCGAAATCTGCATGAACCCCTCCTCAGACTCCAAACCCTTCTCCTTCATCTGGTTCTCTAGTATGTGATCCCTGAAATCTGCTGTTTCTTCCCAGCTCCATGACTCCCTACATCTCATTCAGACCTACAATTGCACCCCTTCCCTCTGGACCTTTGTTCTATTCCCCATTCATGTCCCCCTCCGCCCCCAAAAGTATAAGAAGAGTATGGGTGCTTACCTTATTGGGATTGTGTTGATTTTTCCATGGGACGTTGCAGGATTTCAATAGGTGGGGTGAGAGGTGATTTCACTCACCCAGAGTTGGGAAATTTTTAGAAAATCTGGAGGTGACAGAAATAGACTCCTGTAGGGGCGCTAGAGTTCCCCCTCCTGAGAATCTTGGATATCCCACACTCCAAAAGCCACAGACACTCCTGATGGTTCTCAGGGACTCTCCATGCTTCCTTGGCCATTTGGAGTATATCCAGCAGGAATAACACTGACTTTGCCTATCTCTTTTCTAACAGGATTTGAGGGGTGCTCCATGGTGCCTACTATTTACCCCCTGGAAACACTGCATAATGCCCTTTCCTTGCGTCAAGTGAGTGAATTCTTGAGTAGAGTCTGCCAGCGCCACACTGAGGCCCAAGCACAGGCGTCTGCAGGTATAGCGAATCTTCTTGTCTTGAACCACTATGTCTGCCCTCACTCCCATGCTCCCCAGAGCTTAAGTGGTAAGTTAAAAAGATAGGTACTCCGAAAAAGTAGACTTGAAAAAAATGTTTAATTGCATAGGTCAACTCAAAAGCATAGCACTATCACTCCTTCCAAAGTTAATTTATAAGTTTAATGTGATCTCAACAAAAATACTATTGTTTCTCTAAAGTCAGACAAAATGACTTTGAAGTGCTCATAAAACAAACAAATAAGAATAGCCAAGGGAAAAAAAAAAAGAATAGTCAAGGAAATCTTGAAAAGAAGAGCAATGAAGGCATGTTGGCCCTACCAGATTTTAAGACATTTTAAAAAACGTCTATAGTGAAAACAGAGTAGTATTGGTACATGAATGGACAGAGACCAAGCAAACAAAATAGTAAGTCCAGAAATAGTTGAAGTTAGCATTTCAAAATACTAGGGGAAAGATAGAATTTAGGGAATGGAGTTGGGACAATGGAATAGTCATTTGACAAAAATTAAAACTGAATCCATACTTCATGTTATATACCAGGATAAACTCCATAGGGATCAGAGATCTGCAAGTAAAAATTAAACCACACAAACTTCTCAGGTGGTTCAGTGGTTAAGAATCCTCCTGCCAATGCAGGGGACACAGGTTCAATCCTTGGTCTGGGAAGATCCCACATGTCATGGGGCAGCTAAGCCCATGGGCCACAACTACTGAGCCCGCGCACTCTAGAGCCCGTGCTCTCCAACAAGAGAAGCCACTGCAGGGGGAAGCCCATGTGCTGCAACTAGAAGTATAAACTAGAGAAAGCTTGCATGTAGCAATGAAGATCCACCACAGCCCAAAATAATAAGTACATAAAAATGGGGGGAAAAAAGGAAGTGAAAAGACAGCCTATAGAAAAGGAGAAAATACTTGCAAATCATGTGTCTGCTAAAGATCCAGAATACAACACTTCAACAACAAAAAGACAAGCAGAGACTTCCCTGGTGGCACAGTAGGTAAGAATCTGCCTGCCAAAGTAGGAGACACAGGTTCAGTCCTTGGTCTGGGAAGATTCCATGTGCCTCGAGGAATAAAGGCCATGAACCCATGCTCTAGAGCCCATGCTCCACAACCAGAGGAGTCATCACAACGAGAAGCCTGCATACCTCGATGGAGGGCACCCCCACCCACCGCAACACGAGAGCCTGTGCAGCAACGAAGACCCAACACAGCCAAAAATTAATTAAAAAGACAACCCAACTTAAAAGTGAGCAAAGGACTCGAGTAGACACTTCTTCAGAGAAGATATGCAAATAGCCAAGAAACACATGAAATACTGCTCACCCTCAGTCATCATTAGGGATATACAGATCAAAGTCACACCCACTAGGATGGCTATAATTTTAAAAAGGAGAGAAATAGAATAAAAGCAAGCAGAAAGTAAGTGTTGGTAATGGCATGAACAAATTAGAATTTTTGTACATTGCTTGTGGAAATGTAAAAGGGTGCAGCCTCTGTGGAAAACAGTTTTACAGTTCCTCAAAAACCTAAATATAGTACTACTGTTTGACTCAGAAGTTCCCCTCCCACATTCAAAAGAACTGAAAACAGGTACTGTAACAAACATTTACACACAAAAGTTTATGGTGACACTATTCATAATAGTCAAAAGGTGGAAACGACTGAAGTGTACATGAGTGGATAAACAAAATGTGGTATATGCATATAATCTCATAGTACTGAGCTATAAGAAGGAGTGAAGTCCTGAAACATGTTGCCATATGGACGCACCGCAAAAACATGCCAAGTGAAAGAAACCAGACAGAAAAAGTCACATATTGTATGATTCCATTTATATGAAAGATCCAGAACAGAGACAGAGAGCAAATTGGTGATATCCAGGAATTGAAAGTAGGGTCGAACGGGGAGTGACTTCTTAATAGATACAGGTTTTCTTTTTTTGTGTGGGGGAGGCTGTGATGAAAATGTTTTGGAACTAGATATAGGTAGCAATTGCACATTGTGGATGTGCTAAAACTTTTATGTTATGTTACCTTCAATAATAATAAAAATAAATCATGCAAGTACTAAAAGTAAGCAGGGGTGATGGTGGTAGATTCCTTTATCACTGGAAAATAAGGAAAGTCTAATTGTGACTCAAATTTGGGAAACAGTAGGAAAAGATTAATAAGTCATATAAACTTATGATGTTTAAGTCATATAAACTTTTTTTTTTAATGTTGCAAGCCAGTAGCAGCATCATAAGCAAAGAAAAGCTTTTTTCTGCAATTTATATCACATTTAGGCTTAATCATCCTAAAATACAGAGAACTCTTACATGTCAGAAGGAAAAGACCAAAAGTGTGATTTTTTTTTTTAAAGGATAGTTTACTAAGAAAGAAATGCAAGTTGCCATTACATTTATGAAATGATGCTTAACCTTGGTCATAAGAAATATGCAAACTAAAAACTACATTGAGATATCATATCTCACCTATTAATTTGGAAAAAAATCCAAAAGTTTAATAACACAATCTCTTGACAAGTCTGTTGCAAGATAGGCAGTTCCATACATTGTTGGTGGGAGTGCAAAATGGTGCAACCCCTATGAAGGTAGATTTTGTGATATCTCAGAGAATGACAGATACAGTTACTTCCTTTTCTAATAATACAATTTTAGGAATTTATTCTGAAGGTATTGTTCACAAAGTTGAAGTAACATTTGTATAGAGTGGGACATTATTTATGCTGTTTATTATTATTTTTGGAAACAATGCAAAGGTTCTTCAGTACAAGAATGGTTGAATAAACAGTGGCGTGTCCACTCAAATGAGTGCTGTGCCTCTGTTAAAACTAGTGAGGAAGGTTTGTTTTTTGGGGGTTTGTTATATGTGTCTTGATATGAAGTAATCTCCAGGATATATTGTTAACTTAAAAAAAAAAAGGTGTAGAAGAGTGTTGATAGTACATTACCTATTTTATAAGGAGGGAAAATAAAGGGAAAATATACGTATTTGCAAAAAGAAATTCTAGAAGTAAATACCAGAAACTAATAAAAATGTTTACCGCTGGAGAGCAACAGAAATGGAGCTGAAGGTGTGAAGAAAAAGCAACTTCCTCTGAGTATGCCTTTTTATAAATCTTTGACTTGTGAACCTGTAAATGTTTTTCAGAATGTAAAACTAAATCAAAGGAAGCAAATCCTAAAATTGAAAAAAAAAATAAAAAGAAAGTACCCTAACTGTATATCAAAATAGTAATATAATCACATAGGGAAAATCATTTTTCAAATAAGTTTGAAGTACTGTGCTTTGACTATAAATCCTTTAGTGGAAAAAAAATGAGGATTATAAAATAATTATACTCCTCATTTAGTGGTTTGTCAATAGTGAGGTTGATACTGTTTTGTAACATATATGTCATATGCACACACACACATATAATAGAGTAATGCAAATAAGTAAGTATGTTCCTATTAGGAATAAGAATTTTCAAAGTTAGATAAATAAGATACAAGTAAAAATTCAAAGATATTTTTAAAAGTACTGGAATATTAAATTTGAATTGATAATATCAATATAAATTCTATTTTTTAATGCTTTTTGTAACTTAATGCATTACAAACAGTTATCAGTGAGCTCTCTTAGCCCCTAGATTTTGGTTTCCACATATCATCCCCCACTAAAAGCAACCAGGATTCCATGGTTGTATTCTTGGTCTAGGTCCATGTTTTTTAACCTTTTCTTTTTTTTTTTAAATCACATCCTATCCTATAGAGTATTTTTAGACTTTTTCCCTCCAATCACTCCCCACCACATGAAATTTTAATACTACAGATTACTTTATATCTGTTAATGTAATGTCACCATTTGAGGGATTACAAACCAATGAAATATCTAAGTTTTTCACTTTCACCAAGAACTAGTTTTATTGAGGATGCATCATGTAGGGCACGGAAAGCTCAAGGTGATCCTGAGGCATGCTGTAACAAAAAGAAGGAAGCACTCAAGCCTGAAGAGGGTCCCACTGACCAGAACTGGATTACTTTAGCATTAAAAAGAATAATTTACTATAATTGATTAAAGTGCACTGAACGTGAACATCCACAAGCTCATAATGAATCTTACAAGAAGGAGAACAAAAATAATAATCATCTGCCGCTGTCGGTGAATACTTTTTACCAACTCTTTCTTCTGAAAACTAATTAAAGGGAAATAAACCCTTATCCTACCTGTTCAGTAAGAAGTGCAGCTTTAATGTAATCAAATGGTGCCAGTTGAAGAGAGAAAGTTCTTCTTTACAGAAAATATGCCAGCTGATAAACGTAGAAGAATTAATAGAATTAGAAAATCACCACTTGACACTCCTAATAAAATAATTAAGGATCAATCAGTGGGTACTAACACAAAGAAATGTTGATCAGGTTCCACAGTACCAAAGGATCATCTGTAATCAGAAGGGGAAGCCTTTTCAATGGTGAGATCTTGTGAGCCCTATTTAAACCTCATTAGTGAACTTAGCCTCACCTACCGGTTTTAGGAGATACAGGAGACACTATTTTGACCCCTGGGTTGGGAAGACCCCCTGGAGTAGGAAATGGCAACCCACTCCAGTATTCTTGCCTGGAAAATCCCATGGACAGAGGAGCCTGGCAGGCTACAGTCTATGGGGTTGCAAAGCGTTGGACACGACTGAGCATGCACGCACGCCAACCTAGTAGTAACTTAGTGGGATAATGAGACATTACGTGCCTCCAATATGATGGACATATTCAAGAATATTCTTTGAGTATTCTTGCCAAGGGGGTTCCCTGGTGGTTCAGAAGGTAAAGAATCTGCCTGCAATGTCAGAGTGCCAATCTTCAAAGTCTACAAATAATAAATGCTGGGGAGAGTGTGGAGAAAAGGGAGGCCTCCTTCACTGTTGGTAGGAATGCAAATTGGTGCAGCCACTCTGGAGAACAGTATGGAGGCTCCTTAAGAAACTAGGAATAAAACTACCATATGATCCAGAAATCCCACTTTTGGGCATATATCCAGAGAAAACCATAATCCAAAAAGATATATGCACCCCAGGATTCATAGCAGCACTATTTGCAGTAGCCAAGATATGGAAGCAACTAAATGTTCATAAGATAAATGGATGAAGAATATGTGGTACACATATATATATATATGAATATTTCTCAGCCATAAAAAAGGAAAAATAATGCTATTTGCAGCAACATGGATGGACCTGGAGATTATCATACTAAGTGAAATAAATCAAAGATAAATATCATATGCTATTACTTATATGTGGAATCTAAAGTATGATACAGGTGAACTTGCTTATAACAGAAATAGACTCATAGATGTAGAAAACAAACTTATGGTTACCAAAGGGGAAAGGGGGAAGAGGGATAAATTAGAAATTTGGTATTAACGTGTACCCACTACAATATATGAAGTAGATAACCAACAGGGACCTACTGTATAGCACAGGGAATTATATTCAAAATCTTATAATATTGAATTGCACGGTGGAGGTACAAATATCTACTTCTACTTCCAGTAGAAATGAATCTGAAAAAGAATATATATTTATATTCTGATAACTGAATCACTTTGCTGTATACCTTTGTTGTATACAACGTTATAAGTGAACTATGCTTCAATTTTTTAAAAAATTATCAAAATCTAGAAAAACATTTAGAATGTAAGCATTAATATTTATACTACAGAAAAGAAAAACACTTGAATCATTGAATCAAGCTTTTTATATCTGACTTCCAGTTTATAGGGATAGTGGAACAAGTTAAATGATTCTATGAGGAAGCAATCAGACAAATCCAGAGTGGAATATGACATTCTATGAGACAGCTGGCTTGTTCTTTTCAAAAGTCACTGTGAAAAAAATAAATAGAGTGAAGCTGTATTCTAGTTAAAAGAGACTTTGAAGACATAATAAAATGAAATGCATGGTCCATGTTTGGATCTTACTATGAAAGACATTTTGGGAATAATTGGGGGAAATTTGAATATGGATTGGGTATTTAGATGATATTAGGGTATTTTTTTAAAGTTTATCTGGTGTATGGCTATATAGGAAAAATGTCTTGTACTTTAGAAATGAATACTGAAGTATTAGAGGTGAAATGTTTCATAATGTTTGTCATTAATTTTAAAATACTTTAGCGTGAAGAAATAGATGAAACAAATATGGCAGAATGTTAACATGTTAAATAAAGATGATGAATATATAGGTATTGACTGTACTAGTCTTTCAAGTGTTTTTTAAAAATGTTTGAAAATATTCATAACATACAGTTTAAAATATTAAAAATGGTTTGTATGAAGGATCCCTAGGACATGCTACTTCTCAGCCTGAGGAAGTGTAAGTCAGATTTGACTTATATTTAGAACCTGTGGCTATTCTTCTTCATGGGCTTTTTTTCCCCTTCCCTCTCTCTCCCTCACCTGTCCAGCCCTCTTTGACTCTATCCACAGCAACCAAGCCTCTGACAGCCTGTTTTCTCCACCTCGCACTCTTCATTCACCTACCCTACAACTCCAGCAACGCTCTGAAAAGCCCCCTTGGTGTAAGTAATTCTCTTGGAACTGCGTAGGCAAGGCTGAGAGGGAATGGGGGGAGTGGAGGGATTGGTGAATGAGAGACTCATCCCAGGAGGGAAACAGAGATGAGGGCTGAAAGACCAGGACTAATCAGGCAAGAAGGCAGTCACACTTGCTGCTTCCAAGATGAAGGGCACATCTGTTTCCTCTCTCTCGTCCATCGCCTCTGTCCTCCACCTCCCTTCTATCTTACTGGGAAGAATGTGAAAGTGTTAGTTGCTCCGTCGTGTCTGACTCTTTGCAACCTATGGACTGTTGTCTGCCAGGCTCCTCTGTCTGCGGAATTCACCAGGCAAGAATACTAGGGTGGGTAGTCATTTCCCTTCTCCAGGAGATCTTCCCAACCCAGGAGTTGAACCTAGGTCTCTTGCATTGCAGGTGGATTCTTTATCTCACTGGAGGGGCTCCTAAATGATAGTGACCGAGGGGGTCCTTTAGGGAAGAAAAGATGAAGGCTGCATTCTCCTTAGATCCCCATTTGGTTGTCCACAGCCTTCTCAAGTAAAAGTGACTTGGGAAGGACCCTGGATATATAGAAAACCTGGGAGAAAGAAACTAGAATCAGCTACTGCTTTCTACATGTCCCTCCTTTCCAGTTGTCTGTTCTCATTTGTTAGTTCAAGTTCAGGTGCTGCTTTTTCCCATCTCTTCTTTATAATCTCAGCCGATCACTATTTATCCTTTGTAACAGGGTGAACAGTGAAACCACAAGGAATTTTTAGAGTAATTGTAAGTAGGGAGAGAGATCAGTGGTGATCTCTGGGCGATTATGGGCAGGGACACCGGCAGTGGAAGAGTCCTCCAGGGACTATCTAAAATCAGACATGGCTTTTGTTATTTTACTTGGATAGAACTGAAGCAAAGATTCATATTTCAGCATTGGAGTAAGCTTGTAGAATTGTATGCTTCTGACACCCTTTATGCAGAAGAAGCTTTCCTTCCTGACACCAAGAATTCTTCCCCTGAATTTCAGATTATTCTACACTCACCTTGCCATTGAGCCTTTTTCTCTGTCCAGTAGTGTTTATAGATTCTGTGCCCTAGAAATCTTACCTTTCTTCAACTTCTGTTTTCTGTCTGAATTCTTTGATTTGTCTGAATCAAACTACTAGCTGAATATTAAGGCTACTACTTCATCATCCTTGGGTGAACTTAGCTTACATCTTTTTTCTTCTTTTTTTAAAATCTCAGTATCAGATGTGTAGTTCACTTATAAACATTTTCTTTGGGGTCTGTCTGCCCTCAATAGGCCTTGTTGATCCCAAACCACATTCTTTTTTTTTTTCTGCTTGAAGCATGCCTCCTATGATCCTTTACAGAAAAGAGATAGCTGGCATTCCTTGAACTCAATGATTCCTTGAATCATTGAGTTTTCAGACTCAGGCTTACCAGCTCTCCCAGTTCTCCTGATGGCAATATATTCAGGCATCTTTTATTTCCAAAATCTATCATTGTTGATATTAGAGTGGTTTAAATATAAAGCTATAGTACCATCAATAAATACAATATTTACAAAGGGAAAGGTAAGTTAGTTCCCTGTAAGGATCAATGAAGAAGTAGAGGTTGGGGTAGGAGTTGTCCCACAGTGTAATTAAAGACTTAAGTCTTTCATTTTACTACTGTCAGAATCTAGGAAATTCATTTTTATATCTTATATGTATATAATATCCATAAACCTGGAACACTGTGTGTCCCAAAACTTAGAGGGCCCTAACCTGGATCTGTGGATGGATTTCAGGGTAAAGTCTGCAAACTCTAGGAATTATATGTAAATATTAGCGAAGATATCCATATGCATGCTTTTCTGGGAAGATAGTCCATGGCTTTCATTAGAATTTCAAAGGGGTCAATGACCTCCAGAAAGGTTAATTAAGAGCTGCTGCTGTTCTATGGCGGTCTTCCATCTTTAAGTAAATCACTTTCCTTCCTAATGCTCTGATTCACAGTTTTTCTACATTTTCCTGCTTACTTGTTCCTTGGGTAGTAAACAATGATTACATCTGCCCCAGAAATAAGCTTTAAAGAAATAATTCTTAACGAAAGATGTATGTCAGATTTAACTGGGAGTGTTTTAACATCCCACACCTTTGCTGTCTATCTACAGAATTAGGATTTATGAAGATAGAACCTGGAAATATGTATTTTTAAAAAATTTCCCATAATTTCGGTATGTAACCCTAATTATGAACCACTGATATGAAGTGTTCATATGCTTCCAAAGTAGGAATGATGTTATCATGGGAATTTGGAGCTGGAATGGGCGTACATTTATGAAAGAACTGGATGAAGTGGGCCTCAGTACTCACTCTGAAATCTTAGTGTCCTTTAGTGTTACTCCAGTAGTACACATTAGGCAAGAGCAACAGTTTCTGGGCTAGGCTAACTTAGGAGTCTCTGTATAACTTAGGAAGAATTCAGACCTTCATTCCCCAAGACATGAGTAATAAAGACCATCTGTTGGCGTTTGGACTACAGACCCAGCGTAGAGCCAGTGCTTGCAGCTTGTCTGACTTGGTCTCCTGGCTTTGCTTTGCAGACAGCAGCGGCCCTTCCAGCACTGTGTCCAGTGCTGGTCCTTCCTCCCCTACTGCAGTGGATGGTAACTGCCCTTTTGGCTTCAGTGATCAGCCCTCCATAAGCTCACATGTGACTGAAGAATATCAAGGCCTTGGGCTGCTCCAGGAGGCCCCTGGGAGTGGCGCACGAGAGCCCCCTTTAGAAGGGCAGCAAGAGCCTTTTGAACAAAACCAGTCCCCACAGGAACCACCTGTGGAAACCAACCAGCCATGCCAGGCAGTTGCTGAGGAGGTCATCCAACCATGCCAGGACATCCCTGAAGAGGTCAACCAGCCATGCCAGCAGGTCTCTGACATCTGCCAGCCATGCGAGGAGAACCATGACGATGTTAGTCAGACATGCCAGGAGGTCCCTGAAATCAGCCAACCATGCCAGGATGCCAGCCAGCTGTACCAGAAAGTCTCCAAGGAAGCTTGCGAACTTTGCCAGAACTCTGAGGAGGTCATCCAGCCATGCGAGGGGGTCCCTGTAGAGATTGGCAGGCTGGTCCATGGGTTCCCTGTAGGGGTTGGTGGCCTGGCCCAGGAAGTCCTTGGGGCAGTTGCCAGGCCCACTCAAGAGATCCCTGAGGAGCTCAGCCAATCATGCCAGGAATTCTCTGTGGACATTGGCAGGCTGGCCCAAGAGGCTTCTGCAATCAATTTGTTGTCTCGGGACACACTTGAGGTTGATAACCCTCCCCTAGAGCTCACTGGGGAGGGTGCTCTGCAGGCCCAGGAGGTCTCAGAGTGGGTGAATCAGCAGCAATCCTATGTGGTCCCTGAGCTGATTGACCAACTGTCCGGAGAGGAAGTTCCCCAAGTTCAGTGTCCACCTAGCAATGCAAACCCTCAGAGCCAGTCTCTAGCCCCTGAGCAGAACGCCCCCCTTCTACCAGCAACATGTGATTCATCATTTTCTCATTAGTGGTGTCACACTATACCAGCCATTTGAGGTAGCAACTTGTTCTGTTGCCTAACTCACCTGCCAGCATTAAGGCCTTGAATCTCACCAGAGGTGTCTGAGGAAGCAGTCCTCTTGGCATTGAAGCACGTCTGTGCCAGGGCTGGGCTTGGGGAGGAGCCAATTTCATGTTCAAAGCAGCCATTGACTTCTCACCCAGCCATCAGACTTGAACACGATTTCCTTCAAGGGTTAGACGGGTCTATCATTACCTAACATCCTCTGATCATCCCAGGAAATCCAAGACTGGTAAAGGAAATACCACTTAACTGCTGAAGACACCATCTACAGGTACAAAAGGGACTCCAAGGTCTCTACTTTTCTGAGAAGTATTCACAACTTTTCAAGGTACCCTTAGACTGTATGTGCATTTGGGGGACACTTGTCTTTGTTAGCATCCTCAGGTGGGCCCAGGATGGCTGTCTGAAACGTCTGGGAAAAAAGAGAGCTCTTTTCCCCAGCAAACATCCATCATGACCACTAATTTTTAGATTGGGCTTATGGTGTTTCCTTATCATCCCCAAGCGCCCTCTTGGCCCTAGTCCTATTCCTCTGGGCAGTAGCTCTAGGGAAAAACAGGTATTAGATTGCTGTGAAAATTTCAGAGTAACCTACTTAAAATGCAGTGGGGTTCTTGGCTAATGTGTAAAGCTTGGCCTCCTTTTGTTGAGAGGCTATATGGCTTAGGAAATGCTGTAGTAGAGAAAATCAGGTTCTAGTTTAAGCAATCAGCAGAGATCAATATTGTACAGACATGAGCAAAGATTTTATATATATATATATATATATATTTCTGTAGTCGCACCAGGGACAGACTGGCCAAAGACCAAATATTCCAGAGTCCCCAAGAGATTTGTCCGTATATTATTATGTCTTTAGGGCCAGGTATGATTATGAAGCTTTTCCCAAAGACCTGGGGGTGGGAATGGAGATGAATAAGAGAGGTTGGAAGGGAGGGCTGGAACATTATGAGTGCGCAATAAATAAGAAATAATAAGAATCATAGTGGTGGTGATGATGTCCTTGTGAATTCAAGAATGATTATGAATGTAGATCAAGCATGTCTGTTGACTGAATTAATCTGAAGCAGTCAGAAGCTATTGTAGTTGAGCAGGAATGGGCTATAAAAATATGGAGCTCAGGCATCCCGGGAAGTCCTTATGACTGTCAGCCCACCATCCCAAAATATCTTAAATAAGTCCTGTTACCAGGAAGAGAGGTTCTATCTCTGTGAAGTGCCAAAGGTACAATGCCTTCTCGCCAGATTGTTGGACTCACTCTCATTTTAACTCTGATGCTTGGGAGTGTCAGGAGGAGTTGATATATTGGGGTTATGCTCTTTCTTTACCCCCTTGACGTCTTTACACTGGGAGAGCCGGGAACACTAGGAAGGCTGGAATATCCCCCTCCCCATGTATTCACACTTATAATGTGGCCTCTCCTGATATACTCAGGACTATAAAGGGTTTCATTGCAGGGGAAAATCCAACAGTTTACTTGCTGGAAATCCTGAAAGCTGTCTACAATCTCAATAGGCTCTGGATCTCATAGAGCCCCCTCAGCTCCTTGCCTCTTTGATGTTCTCCTGTGCAAGGCTCTGGGGCTTCCCTGGTGCCTCAGAGGGTAAAGCATCTGCCTGCAGATGTGGGAGACCTGGGTTTGATCCCTGGGTCAGGAAGATCCCCTGGAGAAGGAAA
This sequence comes from Neotragus moschatus, assembly GCA_006410615.1. Classification (NCBI taxonomy): domain Eukaryota; kingdom Metazoa; phylum Chordata; class Mammalia; order Artiodactyla; family Bovidae; genus Neotragus; species Neotragus moschatus. The sequence goes on along the minus strand of SJYA01002930.1, from coordinate 2,369,451 downwards.
TGGCAACCCACTCCAGTATTCTTGCCTGGAGAATCCCATGGATGGAGGAGCCTGGTAGGCTACAGTCCACAGAGTCAGAGTTGGACATGACTGAGCGATTTCACTTTGTGCAAAGTGTCTGATGCTGATTATTTGGCCCTAAGCTCTTGACCCCATGGTAGTTCCCCTTCTTCAGAGACACTGTCCCCACCCCCTCCAGCTTCTCTCCCCTCCCCCAAACCAAACGTGTGTCCCTACACTCAGTTCCTATTCCCCATCCTTGGGCACTGTCACCGGTCTTTAGAAGTTAGGCTGGCTTCCCGTAACTTTTTCGCCCTTCACTCACCCTGTATTCTTAGGCCTGCCTGGGTCTTGGAACTGCCTCCAGTCATCAAAGGCACTGAGATAAATGACAACACTGGTAGAAGCAGAGAGGCAGAAGCCAGGGCCCAGCAACTGAGCAATGTGTAGTCAGAAAAAGCCTAAGCCTCACTGGAGCATCCGTAATGAACTGGATTTATTGTTAGAGTTGGAAGCGGCTCCGTTACAGCAGCTGGGAACTAGAGCAGGGGAGAGTGGGGAGGAGCAGAGCACAGCAGCACGGGAGGGTGGGAGCTGGAAGAACACAGGCGGGCACGATCTGGTTTCCACACAGTCATTTGGCAGAGAAGCCGAGTCCTGACAAGAGCGTCTGGATTTCTCAGTCCCACAGCACTCTGGCAGAGCTCTTATTGGCTTGCTTGGGGTGAGGTCGTCTCCCGGGGTGGTATTTTCAGCCTGTTTTCATCTGCCTCAGTCAGAGTTCAGCCTTAGCTCAGCTTCCTCTCCCTTTCGCCTTCCTCCCTCTCCTTATCCCCAAGTCCTCCGCCTCCCAGATCCTGTCCCAGAGTGTGGAGCTGGAAAGGCAGCCAGTGTCCCCATTTCAGCTGCAGGATGGCAGACTAGGATGTTGGGGGAGTCACACATTGCCGGGGTGTCAAGTGTTTGGATGTCAGGCAGTGGCTTTTAACCCATTACACACCAGGCCACAGCAAGTGACCACATGCAGATAAGCCAAGCAGGTATGAGAAGGGATCAGGAGAGTTGGAATGGGCAGGTGAAAATCTCCGAAGGTCAGGGAGCTTGGAAAGATTCCACGAGTGAGGCCGGGCTCTCCTCGCTCCTTTGTGCTGCCCAGCAGGCCTGGTCTGGGCATGGCTCTGGGATGTGAATGGTATGAAGCAGGGGCTGGGAGGATAAGCTCCTTTCTTCTCCTCACCTATCTGTTGGTCCAAAAAGAGCTTCAGGTTTTGGATTGAGACATTCAGACATGGAGGGAAGCAGTGGGACAGTGTAGCAGTGGCGTACCCCCAGATCCTGCCGGAACCCAGACTCTGACGGGGAAGGGAATGGGAGATGGACCGAAGGGCGCAGCTCTGAACACCTCACTGACAGTATCCTGCCCCCAGGTCACATAAATTACTACTGGAAGTCCTTCTGCGGGATGCTAAATTAAATAGATTAAGAGGTCCCTGGGGCTGGGGATATGACCTCCCTCCATGAGGGAGGAGGCTGCTCGCTGAGGCCCATCCTCACTCTCCACTCCATCACCAGCATTGGGCAGTGCTAAGAGAGGGTGTCACTCCAGGGTCCTCAGGCATCAGATGACCTTGTGTCCTAATTTTGCATTCTCTCCCTATCCTAATCCTGGTTACTTTGGTTTGGAGACTCCTTTCAGACCTGGATGAGGGGGAAGGATGACCCCTCCTGTTAAGCCCAGCATAAGTTCCCATGAGACATCCTGTCCACCCCACCCCCTCCCCCAACTCCCATGTCCCTCAACCCCAAAGGACTCAGCAGTGGCCATCGTCTCGGGGAGCTGGGGGAGCGGATCCTTGGGGGAGGGAGAGTGGCTCTTTCAGAACTCAATCTTGCAGGCAGGGAAGGACTCGTCCTGCATGACCACGGTGCTGCTGCTGGCCAGGACTAGAACGTTCAGCTGCTGCTGCTGCTCATGGGTCTGCTGGTACCACTCACGCGTCACCTCTGTGTCATGAGTAGGGATCAGAGTCACCTGGGTAGGATATAAGACAGCCTGAGGTGAGAATGCAGAGGGAAGGGAAGTCAGGGGATGGGCACCTGATGGTTCAGGAAGGACCAGAGCAAAGGCTCCATCCTTTCATGAACAGAGACTGTGTTCACTGTTGCTCTGAGCCAACTCTGACCAGACCTCCTCCCTGGTGTTCCTTTCCACTCACCTGAAGATTCTCCCCCCACTGGGCCTTGCCCTCCAGCAGGGCATCCAGCACAGCCCTGCTTGGCTCGCCATTGGCAGGGTCGTTCCCACTGACCACATAGTAGGATGCACGCACTCGTCGGAAGAAGTCAAGGTCAGCAGTCTTGCCGCTGCAGTGATTCGGGATGTAGGCGAGATCCACATAGACAGGGGCACCAGAGCTGCCCTTGGAACCCAAGGCTGCTGTAGAGACAACACAGGACTCATTGTAGAGGGAGAGGAGAATTCTTTTGGCAACCATCTTCCTTCCTCCCACTGGAGCCCCTAACCAGCCCATACCCAGACCCAAACCAGTCTCCCACTCTCCACGTTATACTTACTTGGTCCTGCCTTGAGTCCATTGACTAAGCCTTTGGACATGGGGCTGTGTCCATCCTTTTCCTCTGCTGGGGTGACCTGGCTTGGAGTGCTACGTGGTCGGGGTGGGACCCGGGAGGCTCGGTCTGCAGTCCCTTTACCAGGGGTGGGTGAACGTTTTCCCCGAAGATCCAGACGGCGGGCAGGAGACGCTGGCTTGGCCCTACCCGGGGCCCTGCGGCCAACTCTCCCCTGTGCCTTCTCCTTCTCCCGTAGCCTCTCTACCCTTCCAGACTCTGAGCTGAGCCCCTCGGGGTCAGCCATGCACACGTCAGGACGGGGAGGGGCTGGCCGAGGGTCTGGCTGGGGGAGTGGAGGCGGGTCATGGCCGGGCCTGGGATGGTGAGTCCCACTGACCCCACCAGCTTTGTCCACAGGCAGGAAGTCCCCATCTTCATCCGAGTCGAGGGCTGCCTCAGCTGTGATGGACGGACACTCCTCAGTTTCTGGAGGAACGTCAGAATCTGACTGTGAGGAGCCTGAGTCGCTGGCTGACGTTGGGGGTGTCTCATCTGCCACGGGGCACGGGCCCCCTGTGGCCCCTGGGGCTCCCGCCCGGCGCCGCCCCCCTCTCCCTACTAGCCGAGCCTCCTCAGTTGAGGGGTCACTGTCATCTGTGGACCGAGGGAGAGGAGGGTTCAGGAAGGAGGGGGAGAGCTCCCCGCGGTGGGGCCGGGGTTCAGCGGCACAGCCCTGGGGCCCAGCCTCCGTCTCAGGGGAGCCGCTTCTAGGCTTGTCTCCGGGGACCACTCCAGGGCACGGCGGCTGCTCAGGGGAGAGCAGCGGGTCAGGCCGGGGGCTCCTCTCGGCTCCCTCAGGCCAGGCCCCACGCTCCCAGGCAGGGCAGGCCTCAGCCTCAGCTGGGGCAAGGCCTGGGGGCTTGGGGCTGGTTTCGGTTGGACCATTGGTGGCACCATCACGGGAGGGACCCTGCAAGGGGCTTGGCTTCTTGGCAGCGGCTCCTGAGCACTCCAGGCGACAGGGCAGGTTACCGTCATCCATGTCCCTGGGCAGTCTCGGAGCCGGAGCTGGGGCCAAGTCCAGGGACGCTGGAGGTGCTGGGCTCAGAGAAGCGAGGTCCCAGAGGCCGTGGGCAGTGGCTTCCATTCCTGGGACCAGCTCTACGGACCCTGGTTCTGCAGCTCCCAGACCTGGAGGGAAGCGCTCAGCCACACTTGAAATCACAGGTGTGGTGGCCTCCGAGGAGGAGCCTTCAGACAGCACGGGAGAGGCAGGCCTCGGCAGACTGGAGAGGAGAGGGGCGCCAGGAGATCCCGGTGATGGGAGCTGGGGCAGGGACGAGTCCAGGCTGGGGGCCTTGGTTACTTCGAGGTACTCATCATGCCGGGCTCTGGCCGGGGGCCCTGGAGCCAGAGCCAAAGCCCGATCCCCAGAGAAGGCAAGCGACCCACAGGGTGCTGAGCGGGGTTCTGCTGGGGAGGGCAGCTGTGGAGGCGCCGGCTGCAGTGAGGAGAAGCCAAAGGCTGATGCAGGGAAGTCCAGGTTGGGTCGGGCAGGACCCAGGTGTGAGTCCAAGGAAGGGCTGGTACGGGCCTCACTTTCGGGCCACAAGGCGGAGGGGCCAGCGGGCGTGGGGTATGGGGGACTTGGGGACTGTGCCTCTTTTTCGGGTTGCTCCCGAGCCCCCTTCTCCAACTCCGAGTCACTGGGGCTGTCATCCCAGGGACCACGGCCTGGTTCCTTGGGGGAGGGGGTTCTCCGATCTGGACTGCAGCTCAGGATGTGACCATTCAGCGGCGGGCTTGGGCCTTGGCTCTGGGGGATAGGAGCACGAGGCGGTACCGCAGGTGGGGTGAGGCTGGGGTCCATGCCTAGCCCTGCCTCAGGCTCATGCCTGGGGGGCACAGTGGGTCCCGCCAGAGCTGCATAGCTGAAGGCAGGAGTGTCGAATTGGAGGCGATGGGGTGAGATAGGAGATGAAAGCTCCTTCTCCGCAGGCGTGTCTCGGCCTGCAGCTTCCTCCTTGGTTGAGATGTGGGGGGGCCAGTCCCCAGCAGCTCCAAGAGGAGGCTCTCTAGTGGGGCAGGCGGGACCCAGCCCTGTGAGCATCATCTGCTCGTAGATGTCTGCATACTGGAAGCTCCGCTCATCCGGATAGGGAGTGGGCTCTCTCTGCTCTGGCTCGCTCTGTTCGGGCTCCTCAGAGGCATGGCTCTCGCTGGCCTTGGGGACCTGTGAGCTCCTGGGGCTGTGGCCAGGAACCCCCACTTCTTCTTCCCTTTCCTCTTTGGCCTTACGGTAGTCCTTCCCTAGCGGGGAGTATGGCCCGCCTTCCAGCTCAGCTGCCCCCTCCTGCACTGCAGCCACCACACCATCGTCCTCAGCTGTGGCCCAGGAGAAGGGTGCATGAGCGTGTGGCTCTGGGGCAGGTGTTGGGGGAGCGGGAGCTGGGGAGAGGGGTGCAGGGGGCAGGGGTCTGTCCTTGGGCACCCATGGTGGGATGTCAGCCAGCCAGGAGCGGGTAGTGGGTTCGTCCCTCATGTGTGGCAGGAGCTTAGGATCTGGGATGGGGCTCTCTTGCCCCGGGGCCGGCAGAACCCTCTGTCCAGCCATCTCAGGCGGGGAGGCCGGAGGAGAGATGATCTCAAAGGGGGAGCGCGTCAGCTTGTCCTCTTCCTCTGGTGGCAGCCCAACTGGTGACTCGGCAAGCCAGCGCTCCACCTCCCGCCCCTTCTGTGGTGTGGGCTCCTGAAAGCCCTTGAAGTCCGAGGCCCAGGGACTCTGGGGTGTGTGCTCCAAGGGGGGCACTTCCTGCTCATCGTCCGGCCCCTCATCAAGGAAGGTGCTCTCCCGTTCTTCTGTGTACCGTGGCCGGGCCCCCGGGCCCCCCAGCTCATGAGGGAACCAGACCTTCCGCTCGCAGCTTAGCTCCTGCCAGTACGTGTCCTGCTCCAGGACCACATCCTCTCTGCCCCTCCAGTACCTGTCCTCCTGCTCAGATGTGTCCTCCCACGTCCGGGCTGGCTCCTTCTGTTCTCCAGCCAGCTCTCTGCTGCTTGGAGGTGTTTCTCGCCACTCCTGGACGATATCCTGCTCCTTCTGGAACTTCTGCTCCCGGGCCTTGTCCTCCTGCACTGGGCTCTCTTCCAGCCCTAGAGCTTTCCTCTTCTCCAGCACAGCTTCTTCTTTCTGTTCCACAGCCTTGACTTTTTCTGGAGATTTTTCCTCTAGGATCTTCTCCTTCGGTGCCATGATTTTATCCTCCTGCACAGGGCTCTCCTGCTCTTGAGTTTTGTCCTTCTCTTCCAGAAATCTATCTTTTTGTTCAGTGGCCTTAATGGTTTGTTCAAGTGCTTCGGCCTTCTGTTCGAGGGCCCAGTATTTTTGTGCTAACACTTGGTCCTTCTGTTCTGGGGCCTGGTCCTTCTGGGCCTTGTCCTTCTCTTCTGAGGCCTTGTCCTGTTCAGAGGCTTCATCTTTCTGTTCTAAGGCCTTGCCCTTCGGTTCAGGGACCATGTCTTCTGGAACAGTTTCTTTATGTTCCAAGTCTCTGATTTTTTGTTCTAAGATTTTATCTTTCTCTTCTGGGACCTTGTCCTCCTGTTCTAGGGCCTTGTCTTTTGCTTCTAAGCCTCTGTCTTTAGGTTCTAAGTCTTTATCTTTTCCTTCCAGGGCCTGGGCCTTCTGATCCGGAGCTGTGTCCCTGTGTTCTGAGTCTCTGCCTTTTTGTTCCACAGCCTGATCCTGCGGCTCCCCAGCCTTGTCTTTCTCCTCCAGAACCTCATCTTTCTGACAGATGGCTGTGTCCCTCTGCTCTGTGACAGTGTCCCTCTGTTCCAGGCTTTGGCCCTGCTGCTGAAGGACTTCATCCGTGGGCTCGGGTCCCTTCTCCTTCTGCTCTGGGGGTCTGTCTTTCAACTTTGGAACTTTGCCTTCCCACTCCATGACAATATCCTCCATGGCAGGGCTTGGCAAGGACTCAGGGCTCTTGGTGAGGGAGCTGTCAGGTGTGAGAATGTGTTCACCCAGGCTTGTGATCACTCCGGGTGAGCGCCTCCCATCTCCTAGCAGCGCAGTGGGAGAGAAGGAACTGGCGGGTAATTTTCCATCAGGGCTCTCATCTGTGATGTCTGCCCGTGCGGAGTATCCACTGGTCCCATCTGTGGGAGGTGACGCTGTGGCTGCCCGGGCTTCTGGAATAGACACAGGGGCTAGGTGGAGAGCAGTGTCCTCAGCCTGTACCAGAGGCCCTTTTTCTTCCTTTCCAAGGGTTAGTTCCCCAAACTGGAGGGTGCCAAGGCTTTCTGGAGACAGCTGCTTGGAAGAGATGTCCAGCGAGGTCTCCTTGCTGGGACTCTCCTCTGAGAAAGACAGTGACCGGGTGTCTTCTGGAGATCCCTGCGGCCACAGGTCTGTGTGGAGGTGCTGCTCCGTCAGGCCACAGGGAGACCTCGGGGTGGCGTCTTGCTTTTTGGCAGCGTCTGGGGAGACCACGCTGAGGACAGAGAGGGACTCTGCCTCTTCAGGGGAGAGGCCTCGGTCGGGAATTCGGAGCACCTCCTCTTTCTGAGGTTCCCCAGGTTCTTGGAGTGAGGTTCTCAAGTCTTCGGGTAGGGCTTCTGTTTCCGGAACCGGGCCTGCGGGCTCTCCCACCTCCACAGTCTCGAGGACAATGGCTTTGTCCTGTTCTGGCAGCAGCTGGATGGTGCGGCCGGCCTGTTCCCCAGCTATGCTGATGGGTACCTCCTGGGCTTGGGGGCTCCTGGGAGGAGGCGCCTTCCCTTCCTCCTCCAGTGTGCCCTCGTCAGGCCCTGGCTTGGCAGTCTCCTCTGCAGCAACTTCCTTGCCCACACCTGGGATACTCTTGGTATCTCCCCAGGAGTCTGCTTCCTGAAAGTCTTGGGGCTTAGACTTTTCCTCCACTGGGGACTGATGAAAGGGCGTGTGGGTGGCACTGGGTGGGCCAGACGGTGGCGGAGAGGCCATCTTCACTGTGCTGTCATCTGGGCTGAGGCAGCGCTCCTCTGCCTCTCCAAGGGCTGGTTCCCCTGGGTGGAGGGCGTGCCCGGGGGCGGCAAACATCGGGGGTCCATACTGACCATGCGGTTTCTCTGACATCTGTACGTTGGCGGTCTCCTCCTCCTCTTCCTCCTCCAGGGCCCTCTCTCCAGACAAGCCTCTCCCTACCATCTCTCCTCTCTTCTCTGACTCCCCGGTCACAGAGAAGTCCTCATAGGGTGGCGACTTGAAGCCTTTGTCTTCTTCCAGCGAGGAGGTGGGTGAGATGGTGCCGGCCGATGGCACGTAGTCCAGGCCCTGAGTGGCTTCAGTGCGGGATGAGGGGATGCTCGTGACTGTGTCAAGCAGCAGGGAGCTCTTGCCCGTCTCTTCTGTCTGTGGGGCCGTGAGTGAGGCCACGGACTGGTCCTCGGCCACGGACGTGGCGAAGGAAGAGAGCTTGTCACACTCAGTGATCGAGGTGGCCGAGGACACGTGCTCCTCTTCTGCCAGAGGGGCGGCCACCATGTTGGGGGGGCAGGTGAGCTCCGTCTCTGGCGCCCCGTAGGCCTTGCTGGCAGTGGCGGGAGCAGCGCTGTCAGCAGGCCGGCTGGCCTCAAAGGGGCCAGGGCCTTCAGGCCCAGGGAGGTCATAGGTTCCTGCCGGAAACCTCGGTGGGGCCGCGCGCTCCTCAGGCTCATCGTGAATCTCTTCGTCCGAGATGGTCTGCTCGGTCTCGGAGTAGCCGGGGATCGTCTCGTCCTGGATGTAAGACACGTGCTCGGTGGCTCCCGCCGGGGTGGCCAGGCTGCTTAGGAATGACGAAGTCTCCTTCTCTGGGGCCTTGCCTCGAAGCCCCGGTTCCCGGCCACCGAGCGCCTCCGCGCCCCTTGGCGTCGCCTTCAAGGCTCCCGGCGTGTGCTTTTGGTGGCAGCCCTCCGCCTTTGTCTCCTCTTCCTCCTCCTCATCGGAGGGGGGCAGCTCCTCCAGCTCCTCTAACTCGGCCTTCTCTATCACCTCTTCCTTCACCTCAGGTTCACTTTCCTCTCGGGCTTCTGTTCCGTCCGGGAGCCCCTCGGCTTCCTTTGGCTTCTTCTCCTCCCAGGTGTCTTTCTCGTCCTCTGCTTCCGCCCCAGAGTCTGGGCTTCTGCTGCCTCGTTCCTCAGGGACGTTTGGGACAATCTCTTTCTCCTTCACCACAAGTACTTCTGCTTCCAGCCTGGGGACAGAGGGTGGTGCCACCCGAGCCTCTGTGCTCAGGAGTCCCTCCTCGGCAGTGTCCGGGGGGAGCGGTTTCTCGCCCAGTCTTGCGTCCCTTTGTTCGGTCAGCAACTCCCTCTCCTCACGTTTCAACTCCTCAAAGTCCTGTGTAAGGTCTTCCGGTGAAGACAAGGCCAGCTCCCTTGCTGGGAGGGGCGCGGCCCCCTTCTGGGCCGGGGGTGTCCGGGGCTCAGAGGACAGCTCCTTCTCCCCACGGGTAGCCCGGCTCTTGTCCATCTTGGCTCTGCCGGGGGCCTTGGCTTTGTAGAGGGTCTTCCGCACCTCAGGGGTAAAGGGCTTCAGGTCTGGCTTGGAGATCTTCTTGACCTCGGGTCTGATGTCTTTCTTCTTNAGAGGACAGCTCCTTCTCCCCACGGGTAGCCCGGCTCTTGTCCATCTTGGCTCTGCCGGGGGCCTTGGCTTTGTAGAGGGTCTTCCGCACCTCAGGGGTAAAGGGCTTCAGGTCTGGCTTGGAGATCTTCTTGACCTCGGGTCTGATGTCTTTCTTCTTCTCCTCCTTCTTGGCATCCTTCTTCTCCTCCTTCCTTCCTTCATCCTTCTTGAGCTCCTTCCTCTCCTTCTTGATCTCTTTCTTCTCTTTGTCTTTTTTCTCTTCCAGCTTTGATATCTTCTCTTTCAGGTGCTTCTTCCCCACTTTGTCTTTGATCAGCTTTCGCTTCTCTGCCTTCAGTGCCTCGCTTGACTCTGTCTTCACCCTCTCGGGCTTGGCGGGCTTCTCTGGGGGCTTCTCGGACAACTCTTTTGCCTTCTTTTCGGTCTTGGCTAACTCTTTGGCCAGCTCTGAGCGAGCCTCCTTGGCTCCCTCTTCGGCCACCTCCTCCCGTTTGGCCAGCTTGCCCACGGGAGTCTTGGTCGTGGCCTTGAGGCTCTCTTTGCTGTCAGCTCGCTGTTTGATTTTGCTGGGTTTGAGGTTGGCAGGCACAGCCCCAGTGGCCAGGTCCTTCTGTGTGGCCACAGGGTAACGCAGGAAGTCCAGGTGTCGAAGCTTTTCCAGGCCCTCCAAGATCTTGTTCTGGGGGGCGTTCCCTGGGAAAAGGACGCGCACGATCTTCTCAGTGGGGTTGGCTGGCAACCAGACCACCAGAGCGGTGATGGAGGTCAGGTAGGGCACAGAGATCTCAGCCTCCTTCCCGTTAGCCAGCACGATGCCCGTCTTGGCTTTACTGTTGCCCGCCCACTTTTGCATGAGGAACTGCATTTCCTTGCTGTCCTTGACAGGGTTGAGGACGTACATGTCCAGGCGGCCCACACCCATCTTGTGGAAGAGGGTGAGAGGCTCTATGGTGTTGCTGACCACGCGGTACAGGGGCTCGGCCTGGATGCCCAGGCGGTTTAAGTGCTGCAGAGTGAGGCAGGCCTCTTCAATGCTGCGCTTGGCCTTGCGCGAGGCATCTGGCAGCCGCAGCTTATCGGGCACATTGAAGAAGACAACCCCCAGCTCGGGGGAGATGAGGTTCTTCACCCAGTCGCTGTAGCTGCTGGAGCCCTGGGACTGCTCCTCTTCCAGTTCTGCCACTTTGCGCTGCAGAAGCCCGTTGATGCCTGGCAGGTTGTCGGCCCCAATGTGGGTGAGCAGCACCGAGTCGATGCGATCCAGATGCCGCACTAGCTTCCAGAAGCAGGACTTGCGGTCAGAACCACCGTCCACTAGGATGTTGAAACCATTAACAGCAAAGAGGGCTGAGTCCCCGCGGCCGCCGGGGAAGATGTAGCAGCAAGGCTTGGAGAGCTTGAGGAAGCCGCCTGAGGTGGGGGGCTCCAGCAGGTCGAAGGGGGACGGAACATCCACGGTCTCAGAGACGTACTCGGAGAATTCAGCCACGCCGTCCATGGTGGGCAGCGTGGGCTCAGGGTTTAGCCGGAGGTGCAGGGTCTCTTGGGAACTGGATAGTCCCAGGTGGCTCCAGTCGCCCTCCCCTAAGCAGGACACGGTGAGGAAAGCCTGGATCCCAGGGTCTCTGTTGCTGAGTAGCTGGGCAATCTGGAGGAATGGGAGACAAAAGGCCTGATCAGGTCACTGGGGTTGTCTCAACCCGACTCGGATTCAACCTGCTAGTCTCCCTCTCTCTCCGAGGTGATCTCCTACCATTCTGCCAGCATCCCTGGTGGTCAAGGGCCATAGGATTTTCCCTTCCTTGGATCCCTCCCCACAGCTCTAGGCACACCCCATGCTCTATTCCTCCTGGACACTGGGACACAGGACTCACCTCTGGGTTGTGAAGGACCTGGGCAAAGTTTCGATAGGAGTAGGTGCCACTCTGTAGGATGAGGTCTCCCCCAGGCTCTAAACTCTGCCCACTCAAGATCAGCAGTTTGTGAGCTGATGGGCTGCTGAGGAGGTGGTGAACCTACAGCAGAAGCAGAGGACTGGTCACGATGGAGGAAGCCCAGGAGAGGGCACTGAAGGTTCCAGGTCCCCCTCAGCATGGCAAGGACATGCTCCCGGCTGGGAGCCCCACAGCACCTCCAGGTGGGGCTGGGATTGTGAGGCAGCTTAGATGGCAGAGAGAGCCTGGTTCAAAGCCAAGTCTGGGGATTCTTGGCACTGGCTGGGGTGGGGTACGGCACTTTCAGCAGGCCCTCGAGGCCAGTGAGGCTCAGGCCCTGGCCTTACCTCAGAGCTGATGCTGTCGGCACTGGGGTTTACGAGGATGACAGTCTCTAGGATCTCACTCTGGTGGCAGAGGGTCCTCTGGCCTGAGGGAGAGATGCAGGAATTTGTATTGAGGGAAGTGGGTAGAGACTAAAGTGGAGAGGCATTGTATAGGGCAGGAGAGGAAAATGGGGCACGATCAGAAAATGGGGCTGGGGGAAAGAGTAGCCTGGCTCTCCTTGATCCTGCCACTTTGGAACCTGCTGAGTAAGGTCTGGGGACTGGCTCCGGCTGCAGCCCTTCCCTTCCAGGGTTTCCTCCTCCCACACTGGCTGTCTGCTCCCTCCCCTCATCTAACACCCCCTCTGCCTGGAACTCCCGCCTCAGGCTGCCCTGCTGACAAGAACCTTTTGTCCCTCTCTGTCGCTCTGGAGCACTAAGCTCCTGGTGCTGCCTGGGGATGGGGGACTCAGCTGGAGGAGGGGCTTCTGCAACGTTGATCCTCACTCAGCTTTTCTGCTCACTAGCTTGCCTCTGCCCAGGGCTTTCTTGCCAGAGTGCCTGGAAATAAGGAGATGGCAGTGGGTACAGACTCATCCTCCTTTCAAACTCCCATCCGAGGCCCGGTGTCCCATTCCAAAGGACTCAGAGCAGTCTGAGCTATCTAAACCCTAGGGAGTTACAATGCAGAGGAGAAATAGGACCTCTTAATCTGTTTTCTGGTTCCTTGGAGGCCAAGCCTGCGCTCACACAGTCATCCTGTTCCTACCACTAAAGGTTTCACACCCTGTCTCCCACCTCAGCTCCACGTCCCCAGGCTCCTGGTTCACTCCCCACAACCTGACCTCTCCGAGAGAACAACAGTTTCTCCTGTCACTCCTGAGCCTCTCCTATGGGCCTTCTGTCATAGGGAGGGGAGTCTGGGGTGCACAAACAAGAAACAGGAGAGGTTCAGAGTGTTCCCCAGGCTACGGGGTGGGGTGGGGGACAGAATACACACCAAGTAATGCAGCAAAGAAAGTGCCAGGTTAGAGAGGAGATCCCGAAGAAGGGTGCTGCCAGCCCTGGCTCCTCCCGCCCTCACCGACTGAATAGGTGGTCGGTGTGGAACTGGGCTGTCTGGAGGATACTGGTGGGAGGACTCATAACCTGTCCCCCAGACCCTCTTCTGTGACCCAGCGCTCTCTCCTCTTTCTGGGGCTCAGACAAGAGGACCCCGGGGCCAGGGCCTTTGTTAAACGGCAGAGCGATGGTGCCAGGATCGGGCAGATCTGGCAGCTGCAGGGAAATGAACTACCAATGGTGTCGGAAGACCAAGGCCCACGCAGGGTGGGCGGGGCCCATGCAGAGTTCAAGGGTTCTCTTCTGTTAACTTGGGAATTGAGGGACGCTTTGAGGTCAGTTCAGAGGATGAGAACCACCTCGGAGTCAGCAGGGGCAGGGCTTGGGCAGGTGAGGGATGAGGGACTTCAAGGATTCAGGGAGCAGCCAGTCCAAGGCGGGCTCTAAGTAGTTCAGATTTAGAAGGGCAGCTCCACCACCTCCAGCAACCCCAGCACAAACGCCCAAGGTCAACACACTTGAGCTAGGAGGGTCAGAAAAGGAAACATCTGTGATACAGTCCAATTTGCTTTCTCTCCACTGCCTCAGTTCCCCCACAGTCTGCCATCACCCCCTACCCCGGCCCCCTAGACTGGTTCGTAATCACCAATTCCGGTCTTGGCGTAAGACCCTATGGCTCACCCTGGGCGCTCTGGCTGACTGGCCACTACTCCATGGTTTGTATCCCGCACCCCTCCTTTTCGGGGCGGGAGGAAGCCCTCTGCCTCTCTTCGCTCCCCTCGCAATCCCACTGAAGGCCACGGACTTGTTTTGCCGCTTTCTTCGGAGAGGACCGCTTTGAGGCAGGGGCACATCCCCAGGCCAGGGATGGGGTGAGTGGGGGCGGGGGTGGCTGCGGGTGCGGAGCCGGGAGGGCAGGTGTCTCCGCAGTGAGGCGGGCGGGCGGGAGGGGGCCGGGCAGCTGCAGTGTGCCGCAGTGTGTGAGTGTGCGCGCTGAGCTCCGGCTCCGGCTCCGCCCCCGCCCCCACCCCAGCATGACAAGTCATTTTCTTGGCTGCCTCTGCTTGGGGGGTGGGGAGGGAAAGGGGGGGACGCCTAGAGGAGAAGAAACGGGCTCCTCTGTTCGGAGCCCCCATCTTGGGAAGAGAAGCGGAGATGGGGGTGGGGGTGGTGCCGTGACTGGGAGCCGGCGGGGTTGACAGCCCTGGGAATGCGGGGCAGCTGCTGGGGAGCGAGCGCTCCTCATCTCCAAGTGGGCCTCTCCATCCCCGGAGGCAGCCAGAAAGAGGGGGCTTCGAGTCCAAGTTTCAGGCTCGCAGGTTGCGGGGAATGGGTGTGGGGAGCACACCGCACACCGGCTGGTCTGTGAAAAGGCGCGTGCCGCGTCTTAACAACCCTTTCCTACCTTCTTTTCCAAAGTGTCCCCCACCTTCCCTTACTTGGCAAAAACTCGCGGTCCCATTCACCCCCCTGCATTGGAGCAGCTGAGCAATCCAGCAGCTGACATACACAGACTCTCCCATTCGGTGCATTCCCACAACATCCGCCTTTCCCTCTAATTCTGTCTCTGCCAAAGACACAGCCCGTCTCTAACTCCGTCTGAGCCCCAGGCCGCTGGGCAGAGCCGGTGACACCACCCTCTGCGGCTGCCCCTGGGCGGCTGCTCCCAGCTCAGCCCAGCCCGCTCGGTGGCCTGTCACAGTGCTGGCCCCACTGGCCTCCGCCTGGTTCTGGGTCCAGGCTGGCCCCACAGTCAGTTCATCTTCTCGGCTCCCCACCCTGCCCACCCCCGCCAGGCTAGTTCCAGACACAGCAGATTAGGTTATCAACTCCCTTTCCCATTACCCGCATCCCACCTCCCCATCACAGCATCCCCCATGGCCCCATGCCAAGTCCTTTGGCCCGGTTGGGCTCTTACCCGGGGATGTGGTGGGGAGACCCTCATGGAGGCTGCTGCTCCGGCCTCAGCCGGCAGCTTCAGAGAAGAGTCTGCGGCACTGGGGTGGGAGTTGGGTGTGTGTGGGGGGGCGCTTGATGAAGAGGGCGGCGCCAGGGCGGGGAAGAGGGGCTGGTCCATGACGAGGCTCTAGAGACTTAACTGTTTCTTTGCCTTCACAGTGTTAGCGCTCTAGTACTTCTGCTTGGCTGGGGGCTGAGGAGTCGTCTAGCAGCTCAAAGAGTCAGGGTGGTCTCCAGTGGCCTACGGGGAGAGGGTCCTTTTCCCCCAACCCTGCTTAGTTAAGATACATTCTTTTAGTGTTAGCCAAAGACCCAAACTCTGTGCTACACATTGCCCGGGATATAGGAGGTTGGGCCCTCCCCTTTCTCTCAGGAACCATCTGCTGCCTCTCCCCTCAGACTAGGGGAATGACCTTCAGTCCCTGGAGAAGCAGGAGACAAAGAGGCTGGGGATCTAAAAGCTTAGGGTAGGAGTAAAGGGACTACTTGAAAAGGCTAGGGATGACAGAAAGGAGGCATGGCGCTGAGCTCTGCTGTCTTCCGAGACACAGCTGTAGACGTGGGGGGAGGGAATGTGACAGAAAGAAGTCATTTTAGGTTGGGGGGTAGTTTGAAATTCTGGAGTGGACACATAGTCCCTAGTCCATCCAGTTCCTAGTCCCACAGTCCCTCGCCCGTCTGGGGTGGGGCACAGGGGCCCTAAGACTGCCTACAGTTCTGTGCCAATGCAGCACAGCACTGCAACCACACAGGCACTGATACTTGGAATTCTTGTTCTTTGGGTATGAAGAGGCATTTTCTACAGTTTCAGGGCACATTCTACCTTTCAGTGAAATAGTTAAAGGGATGAAGGAAGATCAGCAGGGCCCCAGGCCTATAAGAGTTTCTTTCTATAGACCAATTATTAAATGTCACATAAAGTACACTTTGGACTAAAAAGATCTTATAATGACTTTGTAGGGTGTTGAGTCCCTGTTCTTGTCTCTGTACTTTGCTATGTCTCTCTGATGTCTTCATTTTATAGGGTCTTAATCCGTTTAACATTGGTCCTGTTTCCCTTGGCCTCTTCTGTCTCAGATTTGGTGACACAGGCTCCAGGACTCAAAGAGAGGACCCAGGGAGCTCTAGCACTGAGTTCCAACTGGTGATGCTCAAGTTCCTACAGGGTCCTTCCCTGCCCTCTTCCCTCCTATCAACCCTCCCCAGTCCTGGGCAATTCCTCCTGCTTCCTCCCAGTGACATCCACTCACTCTTCCCCAGCACCGGCTCCACCCTTGCCCCTGGCTGCCAAGAGCTGCTTTTGAAGGTCAGAGAAGCCAAAATAGTCTCTGCTCTCAGTATCCCCATCCCCCGTAAACTGGAGAGGAGAGGAGGAGCTGAGTCACCAGTGGTGGTGGTGGTGGTGGGGGGGGACTAAAGAGGGGGAGGAATCTTTGCTCAGATCCGGGGATGCAAAGCAGTAACATGGCAACAGCCCCATTTGGATAGAGGAGGCCATCTGCAGAGACTACAACACAAACCACAACACAAACCAGGCTGAGTTCCGAGCATCACAAAGGGGAGACACGTCCTTTCTGCAACTTCATAGTTCTTATTTTCCCCCACCTCAAACCTTCTCTCTTCTCCCTGTTTTCTAGAGCTCTCTGGAGTGTGCTAAGAGGGAAACTTGAGTAGACATGTGGTTTGAGAACAAAATAACATTTCCCAGACCATTGCAGAGCCCACCCTTATTCTCAGCTATCACCCCCAAGGGCCACACCCTGGGCAAGGTTCCAACTCACAATGGCATTTTCCTTCGGCCCTCACCCTCTAAACAGCCTACCCACCACAACCACACCTCCATCCGCTGTGTTCCTTGGCTCTGCTGCAATGAAATGGTGAGATGCCAAGGAAGAGAGGCCTGAGCTCAGACACAAAGTGAGATCAGAAGTCCGGGATCTGAGATCTGACTCTGCCATTTTACTAATCATGCTTTTAAACAAGCCACTTAAGGTTTCTGAAAGATTACTTCCTGAATTACAAAATGAGTATAATATTAGTACCACCCTCCAACAGCGCCACAAGGAGTAAATGACATAAAAGATGAAAAAGTGCTTCATTCCTAGAACCTTAAACCCATAATGCACAAATGCCACTGGAAGTCTGTCTCCCTCTTGTGGAAGATTTATGAGAGGTTACCTAGGTGATCAGGAACTCCTAAACCAGAATATCTCAACTCTAGAGTAACTTAGCTCCCAGGTAAAGCCATGACTCAAAGTGCCTGTCAGAAGGGACTTCACGTACTCTTCATGTCCCTCCTTTCCCATTTCTGACCTCAGTGCAAACCCCAGTTCTAGGGGCCAATGAGCTGCTGTATCCATTCAGAATAGTCTTCATATTTGCAGAAGTAACAGAACTAACACTTCCTGAGCGCATCAGTGGTGATGCAGCATCAGACAGAAGGCTTCCAATTGGTCTTTGAGCCTGTGTCTTTTTTAGTCCCAGAATATCAATCATGAATTATAAATTATGAAACCCTCTTCCTTCCTATATGTGCTCAATAGTAGAAGCAGTATCACAGTGTTATTTAAGCTCAGTTTCCCACTGTTCTAATTGTTTTGGGGTTTGTTTTAAAATGCTTGGAAACGCCAGAGTTGTTTTTTTTTTTTTTGCAGGAGTTCGAAAAGAAGCTTCCAAGTCACCACTGGAGACCAAAGTGGTGCAGAATTCACCTTGGAAAGCCTTTACCACATTTGACCACTAGAAGGAGCTGGGCCACTGACTCTCCATCCAAAGGTCCCCTTCCTTTCTGTGTGTGTGTATGTGTGTGTATGTTACTCTCCATCAAAGGGTCCCCTTCCTTTCTGTGTGTGTGTGTGTGTGTGTGTGTGTGTGTGTATGTTACTCTCCATCAAAGGGTCCCCTTCCTTTCTGTGTATGAGTGTGTATGATTCTCCATCAAAGGGTCCCCTTCCTTTCTGTGTGTGTGTGTGTGTGTGTGTAAAGGGTGGTGGCAGGAATGATTGTACTCTCCCTGTGTGTGTGTGTGTGTGTGTGTGTGTAAAGGGTGGTGGCAGGAATGACTGTACTCTCCCTATCATTACAAGATACATTTTTGTCCCCCCTTTTCAGCATTTTGACCTAGGGTTCGAGGAGAGGTGAGAGAGATGGTGGCCCAGCCTGTGGGGTGGGCAGAAAAGATAAAATCGTAAGCTACTAGCATATGCCATGGAGCTCATCCCAGCAGCCTGGTTCCCTTGGCCTCCCCACTAATGGAAGCTGAAGGGAGGGGCAGTGTCTGCAGCTGCTCTGGGCTGACTGTTGTTTGTGGGGACAGCTGAAAGAGGAGCCAGCAGGGGTGGGGCTGTGGCTGTCTTGAGCCATGTGGGTTTTTCCAGGAAATTATCCACTATTCTCCAGGGACAGAGACAGGCCACCGTGAAAAATATCCAAACCTAAAAAAATTCAGAAGTAAGCCCTGATATTGGGTATAATTGTCCTAAGCTCCTTGAGGACACCATGCTAAAACTCTTTGATTGGAAAGATCTGTTAGGTGTTTGTATATCAGTCTGAGAGGGCCCTGAGAGTAACTATGCATCTCCCTGTAAGTATTTTCCCAAGCATCCCCAAATCTTCATCTGAAGAATGGCTAAGTTTTTTGGTGCAAGTTCTCTTCATTCTTACATCATTCCAGAAAGCATCCTTCTCTTACGTCCATGTCCAAAAAGACAAGGTTCGAAAATTCAGCGTGAATAACATCAGCAGATACTTCCCAAACTTCAATTGAGTCATTAATTTCATCTGCTGTCATCCCTTTCTCCAGCCTTGCACCAAAGCTCCTAGGATTAATAAAGTGGTAAAACTGTCGATTTTCACATCGTTAGAGCTAATGGAGGAAGCCATGATGTAAGTATACTAAACAGAAGGAAGTCTCAAAACAGTGACTGGTTAGCGTCATAGGAACCCAGTCACATCAAGAAGATGCCAGCCTCACATTTTTAAAATGCTGCACATAGTTCTAAGATAATATAGCATTAGTCACATTAAACTAGTCTTCTCTCTCTAGGAGAGAGAGGAATAAGTGATCAGGGCAGTGACCAACGGTGTGGCAGTTAGCAGGAGGAGCAGAAAAAGAAGGGGAAGTGACTGTCCAATGTAATGGATAATTGAGAATCATCTGCACAAGATACGAATTCAGTCATTTGATGGTAAGGACTGTTGAATTGGGTGGATCTATATTCCATAGAGACACTGGTGTATAAATTGGCTTGCCGACATTTACCAATAACATGACCAGATGCCCAAGCATTTTTATAATGCGGTGTAGAGCTTTCCGTAAGTCTTCCCATAGGTACTGTCATGGAATAATAGTTTCTAAAATGTTACTTTTCTCAAATTCCTGACCATTTCTCCCACACAGCAGAATGGGAAACTGCATCCTGCAAACTTTGATCTCAGAGCTAAATCTCAAAGTATGGCTAGCTCTTGCAGCAGTGAACCCAGGAAACCCTGCTTCCACTTTACATTTGATGGTGCTCATCAGCCTTTGGGTCAAGGTTTCTGCTCTGTTCTGAACATCTGCTGACTGAGCCAAAGAAGGAACCAGAAACCCTAGAGGCTGGAGGATAGGCTGTGCAGCCTGAGGGAAAGTGCTAAGCAAGGATCTGGAAAGGTGAGTGGGGGAGTTCAAGGGTCTCTGTAAAGGGAAGCAAGAACCCAGGGTATACAGAAAGGGGAACACAAAAAAGAGAGTGAACTTTTACATAGGAGATGATTAATCACTCAAGAGGTACCTCATTCTCTTAGTGTACATTGGCTGTCCATAAACCACCCCTTATCAGGTAGACATTACATTCTCCAGGCTTCCTCCACCATCATACCATTTGTCTGTGAAGTGACCTGCGTATGTGGAAATCGCTATGGAGCTCTACGACATTCCCCTCAGGAGCCCCTCCTTTCTCCCCAACCCAAACTTCCCACAAGGTCAGTTCTGCCAGAAAGACTGGACCTCTGCTCTTCTGTGACCATCCTTCACCCACAGCACTGAGACAAATGATACTAGTCCTAACCTTTGACCTCTGAAGAGAAGTGAGCTAGATGCCGGGTAATGAAGAGTCTCAATTGTTGGTTCAAGTCAATGGATGATAAATCAATGTTCCAGGAGAGAATGCCTGTGAGAGAAAAAGAAACAAAGAGGGACCTAGATAAGGTCAGAGGGACTGGACTTCAGGGAGCATTTCCAAGCTCACAGAAGGGGTAAGGAGAGGGAGGGGATAAGGATGGTTGCCTTGATCAGCCTCACTAATGTATTTAAGAAAGGTGGCCAGTCCTATGTCTAGCTCCCGTCCTGTACCATTCTTGGACTTTGCTTGAGCTAGGAGGGCAGTTTAGGCTAAATTTGGTCATTGGTGAATTTGAATGTAGGAATTTTCTTAGAGTTGCCCAGTTGTGATAGAAGTGACACCTAAGGGCCCATTTCCAAATACTAGGGGCTGCTTTCCCAATACAGCTAAGTAGGATCCTAGACTTTCCTCCTGTGGCCCCCTCCTTGCCTCCACTCCTCCGTGGCTTGCTTCCACCCGCAGGTGGCTCCGCAGCATTGCGCCACAAGCAGTGGAGGGCTGAAAAGCTTGTGGCCACGAAGGTCACTCTTTCAGACTGGCCGCTAACATTGGGATATTTAAGATCTGTCTGCAGCATTCAGAAAGCACACTGAGCCTGTTCAGGAACCCTAAAGAAGAAACTAAGGTAGGGACATGGACTCTTCATGGGATGGTGAGGACTTTCAGGACCTCTGGCCCAAGACACTGCGGGAGAGAGGGGTATAATCAGAAGGCATCCCCACCCAGGCAGTGCCAGCTCCCCCACCCCTACCCCTGCCTCAGGGAGATTGCGGAACGCCGTGGGGTGTGAGGCGAGGATGGGGTTGTGAGATGCTGGCAGTTTGGGAGGATACGAACGCGTGACATAGAAGATGCAGGTGACAGGGGCTGATGATTCAGANCTCCCCCCCCCCCCCCCCCCCCCCCCCCATTTGCAGATCTCAGTCTGGCAAAGAACACAAATGGGTGTGCAAGCCTCCCCTTTTCTGCAATCAGAAAAGAGTGCCACGTGGAGGCAGAGCCAGAATAGGTTGTAGGGAGAGGAAGGGGAGAGTTACCATAGCAACTGTAGAGATGAGGCCTTTAACTAGCACAGGGCCTCAGTATAACGGTCATCTGCAGTTAAGCACAAGCTCTGCTTTCATCAGTTTTGACAAAGAGATTAGACAATAGATCTGAATTCTGTAAGGAAGGACCACACACTGATCAGATGATAGGGGCAGCAATTCAGGCCTGTGATGTCAGACCCTGCTAGAATTGGCTTTTTTATTAATTAGAGCTGCAAATATAGACTGGTAAAGGAAAGTGAAACTGTTAGTTGCTGAGTTGTGTCCTGACCCCATAGACTATAGCCTGTCAGGCTCCTCTGACNCACACTGATCAGATGATAGGGGCAGCAATTCAGGCCTGTGATGTCAGACCCTGCTAGAATTGGCTTTTTTATTAATTAGAGCTGCAAATATAGACTGGTAAAGGAAAGTGAAACTGTTAGTTGCTGAGTTGTGTCCTGACCCCATAGACTATAGCCTGTCAGGCTCCTCTGACCATAGGATTTTCCAGGCAAGAATACTGGAGTGGGTTGCCATGCCCTTCTCCAGGGGATCTTCCTGACCCTGGAATTGAACTTGGGTCTCCTTCATTGCAGGTGGATTCTTTACTGTCTGAACCACCAGGGAAGTCCCTAAATACAGACTGTAATGGGACTAAAAAAAACCCTGGAATGTTAGTATCTATGCGCCAGAATTTTGCAACTACAGACAGAAAACAGATTGCATATATGTACAAGGCATAGAAAGGTGGATAAAAATTTTAAAGAAATACAGTTATATATGAATTGCAAAGTATTTAAAACCCTATTTTGTGTTTAGGAATAGTTTGCAGTGGCAGGAGCATTCAAAGACCCATCCGACTGAGAAGATATACATGATTGTGAAGCATGTTCAGTAGTGTGTGATGGTTATAGAGCCTGCTGTAATGTTTCATTTAACTGTTTACCCCTCAAACTGACCAGGTATGATCTTCTGGGAGTTCTGCTCTTCTATAGTTTCTTCCACATTCTTGTCATATAGCATTGGCAAATATAGTGGTTACAGTCTGTGCTTTCCAAACTATTTGTGATGAAAGACCCTTGAATTGTGGAAGGAGTCTCTAAGGATCTATCACTGAAAAAGGAAGTTAGGGTAGAGATCAAAGGAAGACACTATTACAGGCTCTTTGCTTGGGTATGCATGGGAGTGGGCGCAAGGCAAAAGATACTATAGATCATAAATGGTTTGAAAGGTAATTGTAGCCTTGGCTAAGTTTAAGCCACTTAAGGGATTCTCAGTGCCCAGACATTTGTCAGTTCATTATATATAGTGATACATATGCAACAGGTAAATTATACACATACTTAACAAAGTAGAAGGGGCATTTCTGTGTTTTCTTTGGCAATAATTTCATTTTTGGTATTAAGTTATCCTCATGAGAAAATGAGAAATTTATTGGAATGAACTACTTTCATTTAGAATTGTGTATGTGTGAGAGAGGAAGGCACCATCGTCCTTTGAATACTTAGGGTCTCCATAGGACTTAGGCTAGCTCTGATAATTCGTAAAGAAAATATACTGGTTCCTCCCTGCTAGTCCAGTGAATGTCAGTTTTCTGGGGATCTCAGCTCATTTGGCAGAATTCCAGCTGGCTGTGCTGGATTGCATGGTCTTATCAACCAAGATATACAAAAGGAGCTGTATGCAGCTCACATTCCTACCCTGTACTCAGTTGTGCCTATTAAAGCATTCTTTACAAAGAGAGAGGTGTGTTGAGTTACAGGATTGCTGTGTCAGAAGCTTATCCTTGGCTTTTGGGGAGAATACTAGGATCATAATACACACCAGCAACCATAGGGTCACCTTTTTGCATGGTTTATCTGCATGGTTTATCTGAGTGAAATAACCTCTAGTGTGGCACTGAATAAAAATAATCTCTAAAAAGTTTGAGATGGGGAAGAAGTCTGCATTTATTACTACTCTATCTTGCACGCAGAAGAAGCCCACAGGAAACATTTGTTGCATAATTGTCCTAATTATTATTTGTTCACTAAATAATGGGAGGATCAAGGTACTGGGTTTCCCCTCCTTGTGCAGAGCATTGAAACGGACAATGAAGAAACTTTTTCTTCCCTTGCTATCCACACTCTTCTCTTAAAGTCATTTCCAAAAGTAAGAAAGAAACATTTATGGATATTATTTTCTCTTTTCTGTTTGATTAGTGTCTGAAATGAAAGTCAGTGTTTGGCTGTGCTCTCCGATAACCACCTTTTCCTTTAGTCTGAACGAAATTGCTCTTACTATAGGAATCTCTAAGGATTTTCATGTGATGATGAAGAGGATGGTGGTAAAGAGGCGCAAAATGTATTACTTAGTTTTGAGGCCATGCCTGTGTGTGAATTAAATTTTGCATCATTTTTTTCAAGATTTCATATAATGGAGTCACTTTCCTTCAAGGAGTATTTACTTGGGTTGCAGAAATATTGTTACCTTTACAACATTCAGTTCAGTACAATTCAGTTGCTCAGTTGTGTCCGACTCTGCGACCCCATAGACTGCAGCACACCAGGCCTCCCTGTCCATCACCAACTCCCGGAGTTTACTCAAAACTCATGTCTGTTGAGTCGGTCATGCCATCCAACCATCTCATCCTGTGTCGTCCCCTTCTCCTCCCACCTTCAGTCTTTCCCAGCATCGGGGTCTTTTCAAATGAGTCAGTTCTTCACATCAGATGGCCAAAGTATTGGAGTTTCAGGTTCAGCATCATTCCTTCCAATGAATATTTAGGACTGATTTCCTTTAGGATGGACTGGTTGGATCTCCTTGCTGTCCAAGGGACTCTCAAGAGTCTTCTCCAACACCACAGTTCAAAAGCATCAGTCCTCTAGGGCTCAGGATTCTTTATAGTTCAACTCTCATATCCATACATGACTACTAGAAAAACTGTAGCTTTGACTAGATGGACCTTTGTTGGTAAAGTAATGTCTCTGCTTTTTAATATGCTGCCTAGATTGGTCACTTTCACTAGATTGGTCATAACTTTTCTTCGAAGGAGCAAGTGTCTTTTAATTTCATGGCAGTGATTTTGGAGCCCCCCAAAATAAAGTCTTTCACGGTTTCCACTCTTTCCCCATGTATTTGCCATGAAGTGATGGGACCAGATGCCATGATCTTAGTTTTCTGAATGTTGAGTTTTAAGCCAACTTTTTCACTCTCCTCTTCCACTTTCATCAAGAGGTTCTTTAGTTCTTCTCTTTCTGCCATGAGGGTGGTGTCATCTGCATATCTGAGGTTATTGATATTTCTCCTGGCAATCTTCATGCCAGCTTGTGCTTCACCCAGCCCAGCTTTTCTCATGATGTACTTGGCATATAAGTTAACTCAGAAATAGTTTGTCTTCTCATCAGTTCTCTTTCCTTTTGTTTTTGGTTGTACTGGGTCTTTGTTGTTGCACTTGGGCTTTCTCTAGTTGGTGTGAACAGGGGCTGCTCTTCATTGCAGTGGGTGGGCTTCTCAGTGTGGTGGCTTCAGTAGTTGTGGCTCACGGCCTCTAGGCCTGTGAGCTCAGTAGTTGCGCAACACAGGCTTAGTTGCCCTGTGGCATGTGGTATCTTCCCAGACCAGGGACTTAACCCATGTCCTTTGCACTGGCAGGCAGATTCTTAACCTATAGGCCACCAGGGAATTCCTTATCACTTCTTGATCCTTCGTCATATGTCTTAACTTCCTTTTCTAACAATACTTCCTCCAAATACCTTGCATTAACCCCTTCATTTAGTCAGTCTGAACCACTTGCCTTTCCCTCAGTCATTCTTATACTTTCTGTTCGGGTTGTCTCTTTTCCCCTCAGAATGCCCAGAATTCATTTTTAAGTCATTTATTCAGTGGTGTGTATTAAGCACTTACTGTGTGCCAGCAAATGAAACACAGAGGTCCCTGCTCTTGTGGAGCTTATGTTCTAGTGGGGAGGACAGATAATAAATAATAAATAGGTATATAGTATGTCAGAAAGTGATTAGTACTGTGGCAAAAAAGAAAACATCGTCATAAGGGTGACTGAGAATGCTGGAGCAGGGTGTGGTGATGGGGAAGAATGGTGAAGCGGCAGGAAAGGTTGCAATTTGAAAGGGGCTGGTTAGGGTGGGCCTTATTAAGATGAGACTAGAGCAGACTTAAAGCAAGCAAGGGGGTTTGGTCATTTGGCTATGTGGTAGAGAGTCTTGCAGGTTGAGAAGATAGCCAATTTAAAGTCCCTAAGTAGCAGTATGCCTGGTACATTCAAGGCATAGCTGGAGCCCACTGTGCTTGGAGCAGAGGAGAGAAAGAGAAATAGGAGATGAGATTGGTAATAATAGAGGCCAGATCACGTAGGGCCTTGTTGGCATTGTTAGTTATTGTTAGGTTTTTACTCTGAGTGAAATAGGAAGCATATGTAGGCTTTTTTTCTTTTTAAGCTGTGCTAAGTCTTCGTTGCTGTGTGCTGGCTTTCTCTGGTTGCCACAAGCAACGACTTGTGGGCACTGCTCTCTAGTTGTGGTGCTTCTCTTGTTGCAGAGCATGGGCTTTGGGCAGAGTAGTTGTGGCACACGGGCTTAACTGCCCGGCTGCATGTGGTATCTTCCCAGAACAGGGGTTGAACCAGTGTTCCCTGAATTGGCAGGTAGATTCTTAACCACTGGACCGCCAGGGAAGTCCTATATGCAAGCATTTAAACAGAGGAGTGGTATCATTTGACAGATTTTTACAGTATAACTTTGGCTGCTGTACTGAGAATAGACTGTAAAGGTTGTAAGGTTTAAAGTGGGAAACCACTCTCTTCATGACCAGTACTGGATTTTGATCACCCCAGGACCTTTGACACCTGGAGGTCTGAGGGGCCCTGGTTAAAAATAATAAAGTGGGAAACCAGTCAAGCAACTTGCAGTAACCTGGATGAGCAATGATGTAGCTCAGATCAGAGCAGGGTCAGTGGAGATGGTGGGATGCTAGACACTCAGTATTTTAAAACTAGAGCCAATCTGACTTCCTGCCTTATCAAATGGGGAGTGAGAAAGAAAAGGTAAATAGTGACTCCAAAGATAAACCAAAAACTTTCAAAAATTACCTCTAGGAGGAAAGAGAAACAGATAGTAAGGCAGCCAAGGATGGAAGGTAGATTTTAAAAATTTATCTTATTTTGTAAATTTGACATTAGAATCATATAAATGTTTTACAGAAGTATAAAACAAAATTAAATCAAAATGACCAATCTGACAAATAACCTATTCCAGAAAATATTTTTTTTAAAAAATCTACAAGTCAGCCCAAAAAAGACAAAAGGTCAACCCAGCTATAAAATGGACAAGGAATTTGAATGGATTTTCACAAGAGATGGTACACAAATGACCGATAAATATAGGAAAAACTATTTAACATCATTAGTCCCAAGGAAATGCAAATTGAAACCACAGTGGGTAGTCCCCTGTGGCCCAGTGGTTAGGTTTCAGGCTTTCCCTGGATTCAATACCTGGTTGGGGAACTGAGATCCCACAAGCCTCGTGGCATGACAAAATATATACATATATATACACACATATATATATATATAAACCTACAGTGTAACATTACTTATTCACAAAATGGCAATAATTAAAAATCCAATAACACCAAATGTTAGAAAGGATGTAGAACTCTCATATATGGCTAATAGTAGTGTAAAATGTTATAATTTCTTTATAAAAAGTATTTGGAGCTTTTTATAAATCTAAACTTTTATAACCTAGAAATTCCACTCCTAAGCATTTACCCCAGAAAAATTAACACATATATGTTCACAAAGAGATTCGTTTTTCATAGCGACTTTATTCATAATAGCCAAAACCTGGAAATAACACAACCATCAATTAAAAAATGGATAAACAAATTGTGTTATCTTCATGCAATAGAATATTACTCAGCTATAAAAAGAAACTACAAGCTACACAACATAGATGAAAAATAAAAACTACATTATGTTGAAACAAAAGAAACAAAACACAAGAATGTTGAGTTGGTCTCCTGAGAAGTAGATACCAATATGTGGTTAGATGGGCAAGAGATTTATAAGGAGAGTATATTGGTTATCTTGTCATGCAGGAGACACAGGTTCAGTTCTCCAGGGATTGGGAAGATCCACTGGAGAAGGAAATGGCAACCTACTCCAGTATTCTTGCCTGGGAAATCCCATGGACAGAGGAGCCTAGTAGGCTACAGTCCGTGGCATGGCAAAAGAGTTGGACAGGATTGAGTGAGTAAACAACAGTGTTGGTTATCTATTGTTTTAAAACAGATTACTCTAAAATTCAGCAGCCTGAAATAACAAATATGTATTATCTAACATAGTTTCTTTTTTTTTTTTTAAGATTATTTATTTTTTTTTTGGCTGCGCTGGGTCTTTGTTGCTACCTGCGTGTTGCAGTGAGCAACACTCTAGTTGCAGTGAGCAGGGGAGAGGAGGGAGCAGTCTACTTTTTATCGCTGTGCCCGGATTTCTGATTGCAGTGACTTCTCTTGTTGCGGAGCACAGGATAGTTGTGGCACACAGGCTTAGTTGCTATGCAGCACGTGGGATCTTCTGAGACCAGGGATCGAACTTGTGTCCCTTGCATTGGCAGGTGGATTCTTAACCACTAGACCACCAAGGTAGCACTCACACAGTCTTTAAGGATCTGAAACTGAGCAGCAAATTAGGTGAGTGATTTTGGCTTAGGATTGTAGTCCTACAACCATGAGGTTATAGTAAAGATGTCAATTGGGGTTATAGTAATCTGAAGGCTTGACTGAGACTGGATGATCTGCTTCCAGGATGGCTCATTCAAATGGCTATTTGCGGGAAACCTCAACTCCTAACCATGTAGGACTCTCCATCGGTCTACTTGAGTATCCTCATAACATGGCAAAAGCCAGAAAGTAAGGAGGGCGCTACAATGCCTTTTAATGACACAGTGTTTGAAGTTAGGTATCATCATTTCTGCTTTGTTTTATTTTATTTATATACAGAAGCAAGTCACTGAGTCTAGTCCACTCTCAAGAGGAAGGAAATTGACTCTACCTTTTGAAGGATGTGTCAATGAATTTGTGGATATATTTTAAATCACCACATGGAGAGACCAGTGGAAGGCAGAGAGAGCCTCAGACCGAGATACAATGGAAGGAGAGAGGAAAAGAATGGAGATTGGAAATGAGTTTTGTCCTGCAGCATAGGTTCAATAAAGGTTTGGTCAGGCCGATGAAGAGTCTTCAAGTCAAAGGACCTGTTGGAAGAATCTTTTTAATCACAGGATTAGGCCTGCCTTTGTAGCCCTGCTCTTCTCTGGGATTGGCTGGCATCAGTCTAAGGAAGTGTGGCTTTGGTGCAAATGTGGGAGTAGATCCAGAGTGGCAGCAGGTGGGTTCATCAACCAAATATACTCTCTGAAAGATTTCAGTAGTGCATATTCATGGTCACTATGAGTACATACTGCATGAATAAGTTTTTGTGAAGTTCTAGAATGGGCAAAGCTTAGCTACAGTGATAGAAGGCAAATAAGTGTTTCCTGATGCTGGGGAGGGGATGGGAATTGATTGCAAAGGGGACACGAAGAAACTTTTGGGGTGATGAAAATGTTTTGTACTTGATTATGGTAGTGGTTATGCACATATATACATTTGTTGAGCTCATCAAACTCTACACTTAAAACAGGTACACTTTGTTGAACATAAGCAACATATAAAATTTACTGAAAAACACAGTGAGATACCACTTCATATTACCTATACCAAACATTAGTGAGAATGTGCAGCATTTGCAACTCTGATATGTTGTTAGTGGCAGTATAAAACTATACAACCATTTGGAAAGCTGTCTGTCATTTCTCTCTTAAAAGTTAAAGAAATGCTGTTTGTTTAACTGCAACAGTTCCACTCCTGGATATCAGCCCAAGAGAAGTGAAAATGTATGTTCCCAAAAAGACTTATTTATGAATGTTCATAGGAGCTTTATTTATAATGGTCCAAATGACCCAAAGATCCATCAACAGGCAAATTGATAAATTGTGGAACATGTATACAGTAGAATACTGCAGAGCGGATTTGTGCAGCAATACATATGAATCTCAGATATGGTGTATTGAGCAAAGAAGATGCATGCGAAAGACCACATACTGTGTGACTGTTTGACTAGTCTCTCAGTCGTGTCCGACTCTTTGCAACCCCATGGACTGTAGCCTGCTAGGGATCTCTCCTCTGTCCATGGGCATTCTTCAAGCAAGGATACTGGAGTGGGTTGCCATGCCCTCCTCCAGGGGATCTTCCCAACCCAGGGATTGAACCCAGGTCTCCCACATTGCAGGTGGATTCTTTACAGTCTGAGCCACCAGGGAAGCCCTTCCCTGTATGATTACCTTTATGTAAAATTGTTGAGCAGGCGAAACTAATACATAGTGATAGAAATTAGAATATATTTGCTGTGAAAAACTCTCTGGACTGAGAAATATATTTTTATATCTTGATTGGTATGTAAGTTTAATAGATACATATGTTTATCAAAACACATCAAATTATACAACTAAGAGCTTTGCAAAAACAAAGAGCTTTGCATTTCACTGTATCTAAATTTTACCTCATAAAAAAATAAGTCACTAAAAATAAAAATCAAAGTGAAATAAATTAACCTCTGTATTAAATTGGTAGAATTTTTTCAGATGACTTTAAAATATGGTAGTTTAACTGCATGTTTTTTCAAAAATTTTTATTGTGGTAAAATAAATGTAGAATTTACTATTTTAATCATTTTAATTGTATAGTTCAGTGATATCAAATATGTTCAAAATGTTGTGGAACTATCACCATCATCCATCTCCATAGCCCCACCTTTTTTTTAAACCTACAGTAGTCAGTAGTCCCAGGTGGTCTCCCATTCATATGTTAACCAGATCCAACCCTGCTCAGCTTCTGAGATCAGATGAGATCACGCACACTCAGGAGGGTATGGCCATAGCCTCCATACTTCTTTTTATCTTGTAAAACTGAAACTCAATATACTCATTAAATAATAACTCCCAATTCTCCTCCATACACCCTAGTCCCTAGTAAACACCATTTGACTTTCTGTGTTTCTGATTTTGACTATTCTAAATGCCTTGTATAAGTGGAATCACACAGGATTTTTTTTGTGTGTGTGTGACTGTCTTATGTCACTTAATTATGTAACTAATTAGTTGTTACTAGCCAGTTTAACTTATTCAAAGCCTCTGTTATTTTATTGCATACTAAACTAGTGAATTAGTTGGAGAAGGCAATGGCACCCCGTTCCAGTACTCTTGTCTGGAAAATCCCATGGATGGAGGAGCCTGGTAGGCTGCAGTCCATGGGGTCGCAAAGAGTTGGACACGACTGAGCGACTTCACTTTGACTTTTCACTTTCATGCATTGGAGAAGGAAATGGCAACCCACTCCAGTATTCTTGCCTAGAGAATCACAGGGATGGGGGAGGCTGGTGGGCTGCCGTCTGTGGGGTCGCACAGAGTTGGACACAACTGAAGGGACTTAGCAGCAGCAGCAGTATGTCACTTAGCGTAATGTCCTCAGGATTCATCCATGTTGTAGCATATGTCTTAAGTATACATTTTTATGGGATATACCCTAAGGAAAGAAATACACTGCAAAAATGTTAAACTGTTTTTAATTAGTCATCTTATTAGTAATAATATTGGGAGTTTTTTGGAAACAGTTTTATGTATGTAATGGAATAAAATAAATTGTGCTAATGTGGGAAATTCTTCAAGAGATGGGAATACCAGACCACCTGACCTGCCTCTTGAGAAACCTATATACAGGTCAGGAAGCAACAATGAGAACTGGACGTAGAACAACAGACTGGTTCCAAATAGAAAAAAGAGTACGTCAAGGCTGTATATTGTCACCCAGCTTATTTAACTTATATGCAGAGTACATCATGAGAAACGCTGGGCTGGAAAAAGCACAAGCTGGAACCAAGTTTGCTGGGAGAAATATCAGTAAGCTCAGATATGCAGATGACACCACCCTTATGGCAGAAAGTGAAGAGGAACTAAAAAGCCTCTTGATGAAAGTAAAAGCGGAGAGTGAAAAAGTTGGCTTAAAGCTCAACATTCTGAAAACGAAGATCATGGCATCTGGTCCCATCACTTCATGGGAAATAGATGGGGAAACAGTGGAAACAGTGTCAGGCTTTATTTTGGGGGGCTCCAAAATCACTGCAGACGGTGATTGCAGCCATGAAATTAAAAGACGCTTACTCCTTGGAAGGAAAGTTATGGCCATCCTAGACAGCATACTGAAAAGCAGAGACATTACTTTGCCAACAAAGGTCTGTCTAGTCAAGGCTATGGTTTTTCCAGTGGTCATGTATGGATGTGAGAGTTGGACTCTGAAGAAAGCTGAACGCCAAAGAATTGATACTTTTGAACTGTGGTGTTGGAGAAGACTCTTGAGAGTCCCTTGGACTGCAAGGAGATCCAACCAGTCCATTCTGAAGGAGATCAGCCCTGGGATTTCTTTGGAAGGAATGATGCTAAAGGTGAAACTCCAGTACTTTGGCCACCTCATGCCGAGAGTTGACTCATTGGAAAAGACTCTGATGCTGGGAGGGATTGGGGGCAGCAGAAGAAGGGGACGAGAGAGGATGAGATGGCTGGATGGCATCACTGACTCGATGGACGTGTCTTTGAGTGAACTCCAGGAGATGGTGATGGACAGGAAGGCCTGGCGTGCTGCGATTCATGGGGTCGCAAATAGTTGGACATGACTGAGTGACTGAACTGAAAGAGTCGAACTATTTTGAAAACTAGTAAATCAAAGGAAAGAAACATTTGTCCTGCCTTTCCCTGAAGTGAAGTGAATCGCTCAATCATGTCCGACTCTTTGTGACCCCGTGGACTATACAGGCCATGGAATTCTCCAGCCCCAAATACTGGAGTAGGTAGCCTTTCCCGTCTCCAGGGGATCTTCCCAACCCAGGGATCGAACCCAGATCTCCTGCATTGTGGGCAGATTTTTTACCAGCTGAGCCACGCCACAAGGGAAGTAGCTGAGCCACAAGAGAAGCCCAAGAATACTAGAGCAGGTATTCTGTCCCTTTTCCAGGGGATCTTCCTGATCCAGGAATTAACCCGGGGTCTCCTGCAATGCAGGCAGATCTTTATCAACTAAGCTATGCGGGAAGCCCTGCCTTTCCCTTACTAATCAAATACTTGACTATTCTAAATGTTCAAGTACTTGACTATTCTATAAGTTCTTATTTATAGAATAATTCCAGCTAATAAATGAAGGTAGTATGTTAATATTAGAATATCACTTTTTTACAGCCCCTAATGAAATAATTCACCTTGGTTATAATTATCAATGACTGCTAGACGATCCTAAAAAGGTGGTAATATTTGAACCTGATGGTCAATTGTAATAGAACAAAAATACATTAAACCAAATGTTATTAATATCTACTTCTTGATGAGATGCAATAGGAACTTTATGATACCAGTTATTCTTGCCAAAAAGAGGAACATAAATATAAACAGGCATGCCTCTCTGTCCATTTATAAAAAATAAAAAAATACTGTAAATGCCATCACAAGGATGCAATAAGAAAAATCCACAAAGTTGAAAATTTTACAGAATAAATGATGTGGTTTCATCAACAAATAAATTGCAGGAAATAAGAAAGAGAAAAACTTACAGATTAAAAGAGGCCTGAAGGCGATGGCACCCCACTCCAGTACTCTTGCCTGGAAAATCCCATGGTCGGAGGAGCCTAGTGGGCTGCAGTCCATGGGGTCTCGAAGAGTCGGACACGACTGAGGAACTTCCCTTTCACTTTTCACTTTCACACACTGGAGAAGGAAATGGCAACCCATTCCAGTATTCTTGCCTGAAGAATCCCAGAGACAGGGAAGCCTGGTGGGCTGCCGTCTGTGGGGTTGCACAGAGTCAGACACGACTGAAGCGACTTAGCAGCAGCAGCAGCAGCAAGGTAGTGTCATCCAAATGCAATGTACAAATCTTGCTTGGAATTGTAAAAAAAAAAATGAGACAATTGGGGAAACTTAAACACTATATATTTAATAACATTAAAAAATTACTGTTAATTTTCTTTGGGTGTGTTAATTATGTTGTTATGTTTAAAAGATTCTCTGTAACACACATATAAATATTTATGCATGAAATTTTATGATACCTGGGATTTTCTTATAAATGATCATTTGGGCATAAGTGGGTAGGGATATAGTTGAAAAGATTGGGCATTTATTGCTGGAGAGGGCGTGGAGAAAAGGGAACTCTCCTACACTGTTGGTGGAAATGTGTGGAAGCCACTATGAGAAACAGTATGGAGTTTCCTCAAAAACCTAAAAATAGAGTTGCCATATGATCCTGCAGTCTCACTCCTGGGCATATATCTGCAAAAAACTATAATTCAAAAAGACACATGCACCTCAATGTTCACTGCTGCACTATGTACAATAGTAAAGACATGGAAGCAACCCAAATGTTATCAACGATGAATTCAGTTTCAAGCATGTCGAGTTTAAGCATTCAGTTTAAGCATGGAGAGTCAACTGGAATCTAAATGGAGATATTGAATAGGCTGTTAGGTGTAGGTTCAGGATTTGGGAAAGAGGTCTGGGCTGGAGATATATACTTGGGAGTCATTGGTATATAAATGGTAGTTACAGTATGAGACTGGATGAGATAAAGCAAGGAGTGAGAGTAAACAGAGCTTGTGTGTGTGTGCTAAGTCGCTTCAGTCGTGTCTGACTCTTTGCAACCCCATGGACTATAGCCTGCCAGGCTCCTAGAATACAGTAAATGTTCACTAAATATTCATTATAACCACATGAATAAAATTCTTTCTTTTGATTTCTCCTTCCTATGCATTCCTATAGCATTTTATTGTGTCTTACAGTTAGTGAGCTCTTTATGATAAGACAAAATTTAGCATTCTTCCATTTTGGGGCTTCAGTTTTTGCTACAGTGACTTACTTTTGAAAATAGTTAATTTGGGCTTCCCTGGTGGCTCAGATGGTAAAGAATCTGCCTGCGGTGTGAGATACCTGGGTTCAATCCCTGGGTTGGAAAGATCCCCTGGAGAAGGGCATGGCAACCCACTCCAGTATTCTTGCCTGGGAAATCCCATGAACAGAGACTATTTCCTGGGTTTCTCTGTCCATGGCGATTCTCCAGGCAAGAATACTGAAGTGAGTTGCCATGGCCTCCTCCAGGGGATCTTCCCAACTCAGGGATCGAACCCAGGTCTCCTGCATTGCAGGCGGATTCTTCACTTTCTGAGCCACCAGGGAAGCTAGTTTCCATCTATCATTACAGAGTTGACCCTCTTAGCCACTTTGTCTTCACCCAATCCCTTCCCCTGTGGTGACCACTATTCTTTTCTCTGTATTTACATGTTTGTTTGATTTGTTCATTTGTTCACTTATTTTTTATTTGTCCCACATATGACTAAAATCATATGGTATTTGTCTTTCTCCATCTGAGTTACTTCACTTATCACAATACCCTCAAGGTCTATCCATGTAGTCTTAAATGGCAAGACTGCATCTTTTCTTTAATGGCTGAGTAGTATTCCATTCTCTCTCTCTGTCTACCTCACTTTTCTTTTTTTAATTATCCATCCATCCGTTGTCAGTTTGCATTTAGGTTGTTTACAGGATGAGAATTTTAAAGAGGAGGGAATCAGCAACACCATCAAACATGATAGAGACCAAAGCTAATGAGGTGAATTGACAAGAAAACTTTAGAATCATTTATTCACAGTTTTAGAGTAACTGCTTTGTTCCAGGCACTAGATTTGTGGGGATTAAACCCAGGTTGTAAAGGATTATGGAGTTATAAGTATGGAGAAAGTGGAATTTGGAGGGAAAGGAGAGAAGAAAAGTCTGGAGCTTGATAGAAGAGAAGAAGGGAGGTGTTTCCAGGATGTGGTGATTTGAATACTTCTATAAGGAGAGGGAATAAGCCAGAGAAGGGAGCATGGCAAGCCCTGCCAGTGTTCAAGTAGGCGAGGATTCCATTTCGTTCCCCCTCATCCCACAGCTTCCTGTTTCCCACAGCTACCTCTCTGTTTCCAGGTAAGCAGCTTCTGGTGGAATTAAGCAGTTTGGGTTAAACATTTGAAAAGGTGGAAGGGAAGAAATTGCAGCTAATTCTAAAGTCACCATTGTGCTTAATATTGTGTGTTTGAGAGACTCAGGCCAGTAAGAGGGCCTACAGCTAACTGGTCAGGGGGAAAATTAAGCAACCTGGAAGAGGTGGCTGCCTTGGTGGGAATCTGCTAATTTGCCCTCAGGGCATCATCTGTACTTGGATGTGGCAAAGTTGGAGTTCTGGAAAAGTTTGAAAAGTGGCTTAAAATGAACAAGGACGATAAAATGTGATACATACCTACAATGGAATATTATTCAGGCTTAAAAAGGAAGGAAATTCTAGCACCTGCTATTAAAATTACAACATGGATATACATGGAGGATATTTTGCTAAGTGAAATGACAGAAAAAGACAAATATTGTATGATTCCATTTGTATGAGGTATCTAGAGTAGTCAGATTCATAGAGACAGAAAGTAGAATGGTGGTTGCCAAGGGCTGGAGGGAGAGGGGAAGGAGGAAATAAGTGTTGGATGGATAAGTGTTTCAGTTTGGGAGGCTAAAGAAGTTCTGGAGATGGATGGTGGTGATGGTTGTACATCAGTGTACTTAATGTCATTAAACTGTGCCTTTAAAAGTGGTTAAAGTGATAAATTTCTTGCTATGCACATTTTAACAAAAAAATTAAAAAGGAGCCATGTGGCAAAATATTAACGAAATGTGAATCTAGGTGAAAGGGTTTATGAGAGATCATTATACTGTTATTTTTCAATTATACTCTTTTTGTAACTTTTCTGCTGATCTAAACTTAAAAAAAAAAAAAACAACCTTCCTTAAAATTAACAGGAGGACTTTCTGTAGAGATGATACAGACCAGTTAAGATTGCTTCCACTGCAGGGGTTGCAGGGCCCTACTAAGCATATCAGCCTGTTGTTAAGAAGTTAATGTATCAGAGGCAATTATTGACTACTTTAGGCAATTTGCTTTCACATTTTGATCATCACCTCTTTGTTGACTTAATTTCTTCATAAGGGTGAGGTGTTGACAACTTTTCATTTCTCTCCATATTATTTTTCTCTTCATATTATTTTAATTATTATGAATGTCTGGGACACTAGGGACACCCATATNAAGATTGCTTCCACTGCAGGGGTTGCAGGGCCCTACTAAGCATATCAGCCTGTTGTTAAGAAGTTAATGTATCAGAGGCAATTATTGACTACTTTAGGCAATTTGCTTTCACATTTTGATCATCACCTCTTTGTTGACTTAATTTCTTCATAAGGGTGAGGTGTTGACAACTTTTCATTTCTCTCCATATTATTTTTCTCTTCATATTATTTTAATTATTATGAATGTCTGGGACACTAGGGACACCCATATTTAGTACTCAAAAATACATTCTAAAATGAAAAAGTTTTGTATCAACTCTTGCCATTTCTCTAACTGTTCCTCCTCAGTCATGTATATATAAATCAGACATATATATAAAATATATATATGTAAATCAGATATATAAAACCTCTGAGGTTAGACTGGGTTCTCACAGATTGTGAGACATCCTGCAAATTATGTTATCTCTCTAATTTTGAGTGTCCTCATCTGTAACCCTCAGAGTTATGAGGCTTTTAGGTGAGATAGTGAATGTAAAACAGAGCACATACCTGACACACAGTAAAAATGTAATAGTTATTAATTATATCAATATTATTGGTCTATGCCTGGGTATGATTGTATAGGTCCATGTGCAACAGAAGACAGCCTAGAGGTCAGAATCAATTACATGTTAAGTGTAAGTTTGTAATAATTTAATATTGCAGCTTAAAAGGGATATGTTTTAGTTTACCATTAAATTTACTCACCTTCAGTAAAGTTCTCTGCCGCTGAGCTTCAAGGAAAACCAAGAAGCAAATATAAAGGCTGGTGAATAGTGTCTGTGAGGTAGGATTAAACCATCTAGGGTTCTTTTGCTTAGAGAAGTCTGTGAGGAGACCTCAGGAATAGACTATGGAGCTCATTATGTAGCATTTATGTTCATTGTTTGATTGATAGAATTATTGGGACAGCTGAGATGATCCTAGTCTTAGGATAATTTGTCCAAGTTTTAAAATTACCAATTAAGGACAATATGAGTGAAATGGCTCCAAGTTCTAGAATAAAGAATTTAGATTAGATGATTAGAGGAAAAATTTCTGACAGTGAGGTTTGTTAAACTTCAAAGTGAGTTAACATGGGGTTTGATGGAATTTTCTTGTTTGGGAGAACTTTAGTAGATTAGATTTCTTGGGGGTGGCTTAGGTAAAGATGCACCTGTGGACAGGCAGATACTCTGATTGTCTTTCGCAGTCTAAGAGTCAATAAAGGCCTTTGGCTTACCTAACTGTGATCAGTCACAGCCTCAGTGGGTACTCATCCTGCCTGCATTTTCTGATCTCTTTGGGCAATTTAATGATTAATTTAATTATCATCCTGCTTAACAAGGAATTCACAGTTCTTTTTTTAAAAAAGCTCTTGTTTTATTTAGTAATGAGAATGGCTCAGGCTCATTTATTTATCTATTTTTAGCCATGTTTGTGCTCAGTTGTGTTAGACTCTTTGCAACCACATGGGGTGTAGCCCAGGAGGCTCCTTGTTCATGGAATTTTATAGGCAAGAATACTGGACTGGGGTTCTATTTCCTTCTCCAGGGATCAAACCCATATCTCTTGCATCTCCTTCATTTTCAGGCAAATTCTTTACCACTGGGTCACCTGAGAAGCCATGCTCATTGAAGTTTAATTTACCCTTTTTAGTACAATTTTGTTAAGTTTTGACAAACACATAGTTGTTTGTCAAATAAGAAAGTCTACCTATTTATGTCCTGCTTGGAGATGGAAGATGCAACAGCAGGACAGAAAAGACCCAAAATATAGTGACTATGGAGAGTTTTTATGGGAATCAAGGTCAAAATTTGCATACCACAGGACATGATTGTTTCTGTCCTCTCAAATCAAGCAGATGAATTCACTTTGTCTATCTAGTGTAGTCAATATTGACCTTACCTGGTTCTTGTAGGACTGCATTTATTTGGTCACTGGTCTTCTGCTACACTAGGAGTAGGAGGGAAGACAAGAGTCAGTTATAAAGGATTTGAGGATTAAGAAGTGAGATATGTCTCTGTATGCTCCTTTCCATTTTTGTTCCACTAATAAAACATTCTGGGGACCCTAAGTATATTCTGAGTTATAGCAACAGTAGATTCTAGATTTTTCAGGACAGTTTCATTTCAAAGAGTCTGTCCTTTTGTTCCCACAAGTAACATATACTCAGATGACATGCTTTGATTTTTGTTTGGAAAATACGATCAATGTAATTTATAACGGGGGAGACGATTGGTTGATATGAAGCTCCACTTCTGCTTAGCCTATATCAGGTGTTGGGTATTTTCCAGAATTANCTTTTGTTCCCACAAGTAACATATACTCAGATGACATGCTTTGATTTTTGTTTGGAAAATACGATCAATGTAATTTATAACGGGGGAGACGATTGGTTGATATGAAGCTCCACTTCTGCTTAGCCTATATCAGGTGTTGGGTATTTTCCAGAATTACGGAATCATGGTTGGACTGTGCGTATGTCATTCTGAGTCTGGGGTAGAGAGAGAGAAAACTACTTCCTGTTGAATACCTACTATGTATATGCCTGGCAGGGTGCTGGGTGCTTTCTCTATTGACAGCTGCTCTGGCTAGAATTCCATCTCAGATCCAACCACCTTTTAAGTTAAAAACAAAAAACAAAAATACCCTCCCCCAAACAATATATTCCTCATGGGACCTCCTTCAATAATACAAGTCACCGCTGCCACACCCTCTATAAGACCCTGGCACCATAATTAGGATAATAGACTCTCAGGGCTTGGAGGGATCTTTGAGGTCATTTAGTTAAAGGGCAGCAGCTGTTCTCTTCACCACCGACAGTTACTGTGCTCAGTTATCTCAAACGGAGGTGCAAAAAATGTCTGGGGCCATGGTCTCTGTAGGCTGCAATTCCACAAAAGATAGGTCACCGATAAGCACACGTGAAGCTTGAACTCGTCCCAGACTGGAAATGGCAATGGGGGGAAAATATGGCTTACGAGGGCCCTCTGACAATGTAAATAGGAAAAAAAAAAAAAGAACTGGCGGAGACGTATTTAATGTGTGCCCTTGAATTCAAGTAGAGGCCTAAGAAGGGGATCCTGGTTGACCTGGCAAATCCCGAAGAGTCCTCTCTCTCTTCAGTTTCACCAGCTCTGAAATTCTAGCCATCCTTCTTTGCCCTTTTATTAGAAAGCCAGGAAACCTTTTCCACGGAAGAGGGTGAGAGTAGGGCCTTATGGTGCATGAACAACAAAAAAAATTGTCTTTTCTCTTATGTCTGAGCAGTGGTACAGACAACCGTCCTGGAGAGGCAGCGGACTATATTTCATACCCTCTCAAGGTCCCTTCGGTTCAAGGATACTGTCATTCTCCAGCTATACTAGAGGGAGGGCCTGCAAAGTCCAGGCTGCCATGGAAACACGCCGCCGTGTTCCTTTTTCTTACGTGGGGCGGGGCACTCCGACTCAGTCGCCAGTTACCCACAGCCTTTCTTGAGTGGCGGGCAGCAGCAGCGAATGAGCGAGCCGATGCTGCGTGACGCGACGGGAAAGGGGGAGTTCGCGGCTGGTGGCGGCGGTGGCTACAGCAGCGACCTGGGGATAGAGCTGGAGGGACCTGGGGAGCGTGCGGAAACCTCTAGGACGAGCGCGAGGGACCTCCCGCCGGGATGCCTGGTACCGTGTGGGGGAAAGCTGGGGAGCAGTCGGCTCTGAGGGCTTGGGCTTCGCGTCTGAAGGGGTGGCAAACCGGAGGGGGCGGGGTGGCAAGCATGGCGGCGGTGACGGGGGAAGGGTTGGAGGGCCCCAAGGAGGGGGTGGGGTAGCACTCTCTAGGAAGACCCGGGTGGTCGTGAGGAAGCAGGAACGGCTGTAGGGGTTCAGACGATCAGAGGTTTTCCACAGATGC